>OZ024749.1:31208645-31211145 GCA_964016885.1 Eledone cirrhosa | reverse complement strand
GTGTGTTGAAATCCCACCGAGGTTAACTTTGCCTTTCATCCTACGGGTTCCATAAAATAAAGTACCAGTAATGCACTGGGTAATTGCTGGCCTTGTGCCTAAAGTAGAAACAATTATTATAGTTGTCGTTTGATTGGCAGTATCTGTAGAGGGTCGGATGCCATGCTTTGCAGCATAGAGTTACGGTCCTTTACGGTCTGTGTTCAAATCCCACCGAGGTTGACTTTGCCTTTCATCCTTACGGGTTCCATAAAATAAAGTACCAGTAATGCACTGGGTATTTGCTGGCCTTGTGCCTAAAGTAGAAACAATTATTATAGTTGTCGTTTGATTGGTAGTATCTGTAGAGGGTCGGATGCCATGCTTTGCAGCATAGTGTTACGGTCCTTTACGGTGTGTGTTCAAATCCCACCGAGGTTAACTTTGTCTTTCATCCTTACGGGTTCGATAAAATAAAGTACCAGTAACGCACTGGGGTCGATGGAATCGACTTTCTCCTTCCCCAAAATTGCTGGCCTTGTGCCTATACTAGAAATCATTGCTGTGGTTGTCGTTGGATTGGCAGTCTTGGTAGAAGGTCAGATGCCATGCTTTGCAGTTATGAGTTACGGCCCTTCATGATCTGGATTCAAATCTCGCCGAGGTTGACTTTGCATTTTATCCTTACGGGGTCGATAAGATGAAGCCCCAGTAACGCACTGGGGTCGATTTAATCGACTTTCCCCCCACACCAAAAATTACTGTCCTTGTGCCTATATAAGAAACCATTATTATTCTCATTAAATCCCGTTTGAAATCGCTGATATATACTTGAAATGAGAGTGTCATTAAGTCGAAGAATCTTAGTAAATAAAGTATTTCAAGTGTATTTCATTCCTACCGGAGATGTGTTTACATTGAATATACATTGACAGGATTGACTAATGGTAAAACAGAACGAGATAGAAAGATGGACATCGCTACCAATTGTGTATTCAGAAAATATAATTTACATTCATGCTTTAAAGTATTCGTTGCTTTCAAACATTCGTTGCACATAATGTTTACATGTACTAAGTAGAAGGATATATCAAAGACCCACACGAATAACTATATATATATATATATATATATATAATATATAAGATCAAAAGATGGTTAAAAGAGTTCCATGTATTTTATTATGCGCATTTCAAAAACAGATATCATCATGCAATAACATTTGTGTTTTCATCAGATAAAATAGGAAGACATGATATGAAGGTTAAAAAACACTTGTGGATAGTGCAGTTTTAAATCAACATATATATATATATATATATAAAGGTTTACATATATATATACATAAAGTCATAAATATATATGTATATCTGGTCGATTTATACACGTTATTGAAATACTCGATAAATACTCCGTCGCAACCGCCGCGAAGGGGCTGCTTTCGGTTCTTTGTCGGAGATTTCTTCATAGGAGCCTTTATTCTTATAGCTTGGTCTAATTGATTATTTATATGGTTAATTATGCTAATTGGGAGAGGAAACGGTGTATATTTTATCTGGTGATTCTATAGACATGTTTTATGATATATATATATATATACAATATGTGTGTGTGTGTGAATGGGCACACTAGAAGATGGAGAGCGAGGTTGACATATGTTGATGCGCAAAGGACAGAGGCTGGTCTCTTGGAGACGCAAGACATGGCAACGATGATGAGGGACGGAGACCACTGGAGAGAACTCGTCCATGGATCGTGGGAATTTTACCCGCCCTAGATATATATATATATATATATATATATATATATATATATATATATATATATATATATATATATATATATATATATATATATACATATATATATATGTATATATGTGTATATATATATATATATATATATATATATATAAAGTCATAAATATATATGTGTTTTGCAACGGGTCACTTTGTGGATCAATGAAGAATTAATAAATTAAATAATCAGAGCTATATATCATAAAACATGTCTATAGAATCGCCAGATAAAATATATACCGTTTCCTCTCCCAATTAGTATAATTAACCATATAAAAAATCAATCAGACCAAGCTATAAGAATAAAGGCTCCTATGAAGAAATCTCCGACAAATAACAGAAAGCAGCCCCTTCGCGGCGATATATATATATATATGGGTGAGTGTGTACATATATATGGGTGAGCGTGTACATATATATGTGTACATATAAATATATAAATACACATCTATATATGTATATATGTATATGTATATATATATATGTATGTATGTATATATAGACCAAACTATCCAGAAATGAAGGAAGATATTGCAGAATTCTGTAGAAAACTAAGACTCAGCGAGCAACTAGACGACAAATACAATGAGGATGACTCAATAGCCAGAAATAGAAGCAACTACACCCAGCTAAAGGCAAGAACAAATTCCTCGAACAATTCTTTGAACTCATTACTAATTACCCATACCACCACCTACACAGACATAAACAAAAACCAAACC
>OZ024749.1:31166145-31181145 GCA_964016885.1 Eledone cirrhosa | reverse complement strand
TATATATATATATATATATATATATATATATGATTTTATCATTTATTTTCTTTGACCTGTATAGCTTGACTTGTTTTTTGGCTTAGGTGGTTAATGCCTTCTTGACCTCTTTTTCAGTTTGTATGGCGTTTTAACATATGTTTAGCTCTGGTTTTTTAACTATAGAGCACTTGCTAGCATAACTCTGATTTTGCGTTTCGTTTCTCCTTTTCTGCCCGCCGAAATGCGATTCTCGCTGAATTTATATTTATATATATATATATATATATATATATATATATATATATATATATATTATAGATGTGATTATATTGTAGTACTTCGCTATTTTGTTTGGTAAGATGAGATAAGCTCAATGATGTGATATTTTAGCCGTGTTGAAATATGCATATAAATGCGTGAATAAATGATAATTTCATATCCTTGACTTGCTTATAATATTGAATATATATATATATATATATAATGCCCTCACCCCACGTCACCGCACACCCACCCATCGTCTCCCATTCCCCATAACCTACCACCCTTCCACCCTACCCCTCCACCGAACCATCCTCCGCCTCTTCCTCCGCCTCCAGTCCGACCCCTCCACCTCCCCCATCTTCCAATCCCCACCGCTCCCCTCCTTCAAACGCGCGCGTAAACTCCGCACCCTCCTCGTCCGCAGCTCCCTACCCCCCAACCCACGCCCCAACCCGGTCCCTTCCCTGCTCCAGGCCTCGCTGCCACACCTGCCCCCACATCACCAAGACCACCACCTTCCAACGTCCCAACGGCCACTCTCTCTCTGTCCGGCACGCCTTCCTCTGCACCTCCTCCAACCTAGTATACGGATATTGCTGCACGGAGTGCAGCGCAACCTACGTCGGACAGACTGGACTTCGCCTGGCGGACCGTTTCACTGAACACTTCCGGGATATTCGTCTCGGCGGGATTTCCCCCATCGCTCGCCACTTTGGCTCCTCTGGAGATTCCGCCCACCACCTCACAGTCTGTGGGCTGCAGCAATGCCATGGAACACCCGCCTCATGGTCGAACAACACACCATCTTCCCCCCCCCCCGGCTTGAACTCCCCACCCATATTCATTTAGCCTTCGACCGTCCACCTCCCCCCCAAACACCCCACTAACACCACTAACACACTCCTCGATTTCACCGCCCCACCCCCTTGGCCCACCCCACAACTAATAATACTAAATGTCTTTCCACCACACACACACACCCTCGGAATTCTCTTCCTACCCACTTTTCTACCGATGAAGGGCTTATGCCCGAAATGTCCCTGCTCCCCACACTCTCAAAAGCGTGAACCTAATAAACACTTTAACAGAAAAACTAGAATCACACATACATAAAATCAACTACAAAAGAATCTCTAAAGAAAATAACCTACCAACATACATCATACCAAATACAAAAGCCAAACACATAACAACATCACAACCACGCACTCATCAGTGCGCATCACAACAAAACATTAATAGGCCTGAATCTCAACCCACCAATAACAACATGCAAAACCGCAACGGAGAACCTGCACACAGGAAGGTCTCCAACTGTAATTGCCACCTACCGGATAAATACCCACTACAAAATAGATACTTGGATTCAAATATGGTGTACCCGTGTACTATAAATTCCGCCAACTTAACACGGCACTACATAGGTTCCACGGCTGGGGAGTTCCAAAAAAAATGGTATATTCACAGACACCCCAAGAAGGACCGTATACTTGAGAACTCTACAAAGCTGGCCAATAAAACCTGGCAGCTTAAGAACACAAACCAGGAATATTGGATTAGCAGATCAAAATTATCGGGATAAGGACCTACAACAATGGAATGTCCCACTTTAAAGTAGAATAAGATGCTGCTTAAAATAGAAAGATACATTTTCTGTAGGCACAAAGCAGCTACCAAGTTCACAAATTTCAAACCAACATGATTCGACCCAGCAATCCCAAAATTCGAACTGAACTGCCCGGATTTTAACGTACGGAATACGTACCACCACACTGTTATTAGCTGTCAACTGACCGACTGGTCACTAGATCATAAGTCCCCTAACCTTTCTTTCACTCTCTCTCCCTGAAGCCACATCAACCCCATTAAGATAAGACAATCAGCAGGCTAAATATTTACCACACACACATATCCCCCCCTTCCCCATCCATCCTTAACCCTTATGTCTCATCCTCGTATCTCTCATTTAATTTTTAATTTATTGTTTTTTCTTTTATCTGTCATTTGTTACTACCTCTTATTCTCTACACGTAAGTATTGCTTTTCATGCTAGTACTACCTCCACCCCCACATCCTTATACAGACACTTACTCACCACCACCACTATTATCAACTATAGTATTCTGTTCTTATATACTTTCACTTATTTTTTATTTCTTTATATTTTTTTACTTTTCTAATCTGTAACTTCTTTACCTATTTATCATTATATTTTATTATTGATGTTATTGTTTTCATTCTACGCTGTATCTCTATATATACCATTGCCATATGTGTGTTCTCTAGTATTCTGAGGATTTGATCAGAGGTAAACACTGTATGTAAGGTCGAGTGACGCAACTTCGAGTGATTAGCGGCCTCTAGACTCACCTGTTTAATGAAACAATTGTTAATACTTGAAATAAAGCCCCTTTGTTGTACACCCGACCATGTTATTCTTCAATCTTTCACTATATATATATATATATATATATATATATATATATATATATATACGTAGTTGATAGAAATAGAAAAATATATATAAACGTAGGTTGATAGAAATAGAAAAATAGGTAGATAGGTAGATAGATAGATAGATAGATAGATAGATAGATAGATAGATAGATAGATAGATAGATAGATAGATAGATAGATAGATAGATTGTTGGAGAGAGAGATAGGCAAAAAGAAACATAGATACTATATTTCTATGTGAGCACGTCAATTTTGTTTCTATACTCATATATGCTCAGACGTAAAAAATGATAATTTGAAATAATACATATACTAAATATTACCACATCGCCCGCACTCCTATCTACTACCCCAACCCAGTCCCCCACACTGCCATCCACTACACTCCTATTTTCGGAACTCCCACCCTGTCCTCCAAACTCCTGTTCTCCAAGGAAAATGTATACATCAATATATACGACACCAATATATTATCCATATTCTCAATTATTATTCGATATCTCTGTAAACAGAACTTCAACGCAGCGCCATCTGTTGATTAGTACTAATTCATTTAAGATAACTATAAAAAGTTGTTATAAACACGCCATCACGTGATCTTTCTTATTTCGATTTTATTTTCTATCTTATTTCCATTTCTCATCTTTATCTCACTAAAGTTCTCTGCCTACTGTATGTCTCTCTCTCTCTCTCTCTCTCTCTCTCTCTCTCTCCCTCTCTCTCTCTGATTCTGTGTATACATGTGTGTTTTTTCATATATCTCTCTTTCTCTCATTAAGTCTCCCTTTCCCTCCTAACTCCCTCGACTCTTTCAGTATACATCTCACTCTTTCTCTGTATATATGAGCGGTTTTTTCTCAACTCTCTCTCTCTCTCTCTCTCTCTCTCTCTCTCTCTCTGTATACATGTGCGTATTTCATTTCCTTATTTATCTCTCTCTCTCATTCTTTCTCCCTCTTTCCTCTCTCTGCTATCGCTCTCCTCTCTCAAGCTCGCTCTGAATCTCTCTCACTCAACATCACTCTGGATGTTTGTTTTTTTTCTCCTAAAAAAAGTTCGTTCATTATTTAATGTTTTACTTTTATCGTTATAAATGTATAGAAGCAATTTAATCGTGTAGCTTGCTTTATATCACACTAGTAAAAGCAATTATTGAGAACAGTATCTTGAGCGAAAGTTATTACGATAGTTATACGACTTTGACACTCCGTCATTGATTTTAAAACTATGAATGCTTGATAGAAAATAGATTGCGATAACGACAGCTAACATTTTATACATGGGGAGGTTGGGTAACTTAAAGCGATTAAAATTCATATGTATCCGAAAGAATATTTAGCACTTTTTTTTTATTTAGTATAATATTTTACTATTATTTAGTATATTATTTAGTATATTATTTTAGTATATTATTTTAGTATATTATTTTAGTATATTATTTTAGTATATTATTTTAGCATATTATTTTAGTATATTATTTAGTATATTATTTTATTGGTGGTGACAAATGTATTGAAACATACCTAAATTGTGATAAACTTCTTATTACATTTATGTCACAAGTTCTCTTCTTGTGTGGTATATGGAGTTTCATGCATATAACAATGATTTTAGATTCAATCATTTGTCTTCGTCCACGTCAATAGAATAAGTACTAGTATCCTTTTGGGATCGATTTAATGTATATACACATATATAATGAAACAGTTCTAGTCCTGTAGAATATATTTCTATATTAAATATATAAATATATAATATATATATATACATCAGACACACACACGCACATATATGTATATATATATATAGTATAAATAGAAGCTTGCGTCGTATTTTGTGACTAAAGGAATTTTAGCCTGATAATGGAAAACTTTCTTAAATGTATATATGCATTGATCAACCCAAGTCTATTAGAAGTCAATTGCCCAAATTGCCGCAATGGGACACAACACATGTCTGCATGTTTTCGAAGCGAACTCCTTAACCACAGAACAATACCTACGTCTATATTGTATAACATTATATACTATTATATAGCATTATATATAGTCCCCAGGGCAGATGGTCGGACGCCATGCTTTGTAGAATAGAGTTACGGCCCTTTATGATCTGAGTTCAAATTCGCCGAGTTTAACTTTGCCTTTCATCCTTACGGGGTTGATAAAATAAAGTACCAGTCACCCACTGGAGTCGATTTACTCGACTTTCCCCTCCCCCAAAATTGCTGGCCTTGTGCCTGTAGTAGAAACCATTATTTACAGTCCTCCCCTCTCTCTCTCTCAGTCCCTCACATTTTCTCTCCGTCACCCTCTCTCCCCATCTATCTTCCCCTCTCTCCTCCTCTCCGCCTATCTCTCTTTCTTTCTCTCTCCCACCCCCTCTCTCTCTCTGTCTCTCTCTCAGACACATACAGTACTTAAACAAATAAAAAATTAGAATTTCAATATATTAAAATTGAAATGTTTACATTAATTAGGGGGTATTGCAAAATAATTGATTTATAACAGTGAGCTTATATTTAAATAAATAGTAATAAAACAAATTAATTTGAATAGTTATTCTAATATTTTATTTATTACATATGAGTTAAAACGGTGCATTGGAAGAATTGTTAATGTGTAGGATGAAATACCTTGCTGTACTTAGTTGTGGCTCTCCAAATGGTTTTCTTCCCTGGGGGGTCGTTAATATAAATAGCATATATTACTAGGGACATTTCAACAACAACCATGGTGTAGGGATGGGTGGGTGGTATGCATGGGTGACTGACTGCTGGTCTTCCACAAACAATCTTGCTTGGACTTGTGCCACGGAGGGAACTTTCTACGAGTAAATCCCATGGTCGTTTGTGACCGAAGGAGGTTTGTACTCTTACCCTTTACTAAGGTCACTATAAATAATTTCCCTCTCCTTAATTCATTGCTGGTGCTATATCTAACTTAGAAACCATCTATATATCTATAAAATTCTTTGTCTCTCTGTCTGTCTATCTTTTCCTTATGCAGTCTAAAACGGCTCGTCGAAATCAAATCACATTTTACAAGGTAATAGTATGAGAACCCGTGATTAACAACATGTAAATGTTATTTTCATTTGGATTAAAACAATATAACATTTTTTCGAAAATAATCTTTCTATAGTCAACTATGATAAACGGTCATTTTATAACACGATGTCGTCACATTTTATATGTGAGTGTTTAGGTGTCTGTCAGTGTGTGTGAGTTTGCGAGTTCGTTACGTACATTAGGCCTTAATAAGTTACATACACACACATCTTCACGTAAATACTTAATCAGATACACAGAGAATTAAACATATATGTACACATGTGATGACACAATGAATATTGTTCACCCTGAGGTGCTTCAAGATTGAAAGATTTTCATTTCTAAGTTCCATTATCGTTACAATTTTGATATCTTTTTTTATAAGAAGTTAATATTTTGAAATAATTATGAGAAAAAATATATCTTCATCTTTATTCTTTACTAATCTGAATAAGAACAGCAGAAACCTGGACAACGCCGGGTCGTTCAGCTAGTTTATTGTATTGGACGTCATGGCGGTGTATTGGCAGTATCGAAAGGGCGGTGGACATCATGCGGTGTAGCATAGAATTACGGCCCTTTACATTCTGAGTTCAAATCCAGCGGAGGGTCGATACATATAGCACAATAGATGCATTGGGGTCGATTTAATCGACTTTCCCCTCCACTTCAAATTGTTGGCATTGTGTCTAAATCAGAAATCATTATTGTTATTATTATTATTGAGTGAAATGGATTGACAGTATCAGCCTGTTATGATACCCAAGCATTGCACGTATTGCTAACGCATGTAAAACATTGTTGGTTTTTATTTAAAATATTTTCATCTTTGATCATTGGAGTGGAAGGAGGTTTAGGATTGGTTTATCGTTTTTTGTTTAACGTAGTAAATGTAATTTCAATTTATCGGTGGAGCATTAGTGCTTGGTTGCAGCATAGTGTGAGTGGTCAGATACTAAACAGTTTTAAGTTTGGAAATATTTTGAAGGAAATGTTATGATTTTACAGGATTTTCAACACATGTATTATTTGGGATCAGTATACTCCTACCCTTATTTTAACAATGCTTTAAATCTATCTAAATATCAATTTATATTTCCTATCTAGACCTGAATCTCTCACCATAAGTTTAATATAATTAGAGTTTTGGTCCTTATACTTTCAACAACTTAAAGTGAATTTTATTACTATTTCTTCTAACTCCACTATGGTTTAATGCCAGGGATCAAGAACTTTCATGGGTAAACATAATTATAGTGCAGGTTGATAAGCTTTCAGCTAACTAAAATGAATTGATAATGCTTTCAAGTAACAAAATTGAACTTATTAAGAGTTCCAGAGCTTTCGTTGACGTAAGCCGCTAATTCCACTTCTACCACCATCACAACAGCTACTATGGCGGCTAATGTTGTTATAGTTACAGCAACGATGTGTGTTCCTTGTGCTACATGGTCATCCAGCCTAAACGACAGCCAAACTCCGATTTCTAGCTCATTCATTGAAATTTCATTTACTGAACTATAGACTATAAACAAATTCTATTTTTACAACCAGTACTGTATTTGAAAAGCAATGATGAACACCATATAGTATTGAACATAATTTGCATAAAATTAATGTCTTCACATGCTTTATTCAGCAACTGAATTACTTAGCTTATAATTCAGTCTTTAATTAATTAATTATATTAATGCCGTGATTAATGTGATAATTATCTAATTAATTATAAAAGCGAATTGAAACTAAACCGGTGCCTGCCTCTTGATTGGCAGCACGGCCCCCCAGAACAAGTACACTAATCGATGTTTGAACACACAATTTCACGTCAAAAATCTTCAAAATCAACTAACAAAAATGAAAACCATATCGATTTTATTATTGTTTTAATACGTAAAAATATTCTATCAACAGAAAATATGTAAATATATGTATATTTATCATATATCATCCCCCCACCCCCAATGCATTGTAGAAAAAATATCTTGCATATATATATATATATATATATATATATATATATATATATATATATATATAGGCAATGTAATAACAATAACAATAAATTAAGACGAGAAAGGAATAAAAGGATTATTCATGCAATATTATGCCGATAAAAACTCCTTTTTTATGGATATATTCATACATATATATACACACACTTATATCTACATATATAAATGAATATATATATATATATATATATTCATTTATGTATGTATATATAAGTGTGTGTATATATATGTATGAATATATATATATATTGTTATACTTTGAGAGGGTCATGTTGCCAATAAATTCAGAAACGAAATATATATATATACATGTGCATATATGTGTGTGTGTATATATAAAATGTTTAAAATACTAAAAAAAAAAAAAAAAAAATATATATATATGTATATATATATACATATATATGTATACACATAGATACATGCGTATATATATATATATATATATATATATGTGCGTATGTATTTATTTGTCTAGATATAATGTCTCTATGTATATGCATACGTACGTGTTTATTGTCGTGTGTTGGTGCATGTGTATGGGCCGTTTCTGCGTAGGTTTTTGTGTGTGTGAATGTATATGAGGTTTGTACAGTTATGGGGAAATTATTTTGCTGTGTCTGTACGTATGCATACATCTACATGTGGACGTATGTCTGTCTATCTGCGTGTTTACGTATGTTTCCTTCTGTATGTGTGTCTCTGAGAAACGTACAGAACAGCATATGGATTCTTGAATTTTTTACGAAACATTTTTCAAATATTCGTCTCTCAACTCCTCTGTGCCGACCTTCTGCTGAAACCAGGGAAGGAAACACACACCAGGTGTCTCTCCATCCGCCATTGTTGTTCCTATTTCCGGTACAAATTTCAATCCGGCGTCATTTAAACGTATATCAACAAGGTTGGTTAATTGTCTCCACGATTAAGACCTCAATATTCTGACTCTCATAGTCCTAGATTTGATACAAATATTGCTTCAGGATGTCACACAGTGTGACTTTATACCTCGTGGTTAATAGCTCATATGTTGGCGATCATAGCACTAAATTCAAAGATATTTATTTACAACCGTAACACATTTCATTACCGTCACACTACATAATGGTTTCTTTCAAGGCCAGTAATTTTTTTTTTCGGAGGGGCCGGGGTTGATTCAATCGACTCCAGTGCGTGACTGGTACTTTATTTTATCGGCCCCATAAGGATGAAAGGCAAAGTTAACCTCGTCGGCGGGATTTGAACTCAGATCATAAAGAGCCGTAACTCTATGCTCCAAAGCATGGCGTCCACCCCTCTACCGATACTGCCAATCCACCGCTGTACCGCCGCCCTACATAATAGTAGCATAGAGGTTAGTTTACGTTTAGTTAGATTGTATCATACACGGAATGTCGTTGAATTATTTTGGAACCTATTTTCTTTGTTTGCTGTTTAGTAGACTATCAGGTTTGCGGAATACCCAGTCATATACCGTAGTATGCAGAAGACCTTACGACGCAAACCTCCTAATATAAATGTATAATTTGGCATTCTCTGTTTTGTTTGTTTCATTTATTAACTATGTATGTATATATATTCATATAAAAATTATATTTTGGTGTGTAAGCTTCATGTTTTCATTGTGTCTTGGTTATATTTATGATATATCGTTTATATCTCATAAATCATTATACACAGAATAAGACAATAAAAAATCACACACTCACAAACTCCCCCATCGACCGCAGTTGCACATAATATTTATGTATATATATATATATATATATATATATATATATATATATATATATATATATATACGATATTAACAAATGGAAACTATATTTATAAAACCATATTTATTTCATTATACATATTTCAAGGACACCAAGTTAAATTATGGTGTGCTTTCATCAGATAAAATATAATATAGATCAGTTTTATAAATAAATATTGACATACCGTTAAAGAATGCAACCATTACTGTTTGAAGCTCCCGGATGGTTGCATTCTTTAAGGGTATGTCAATATTTATTTATAAAACTGATCTATATTATATTTTATCTGATGAAAGCACACCATAATTTAACTTGGTGTCCTTGAAATATGTATAATGAAATAAATATGGTTTTATAAATATAGTTTCCATTTGTTGATATCGTATTTTTACTCCAAATATTTGTTCAGTGCTTTATATCAGTTATAAAAATATTTGCTCGTTGAATCCCAACAATTTAAATAGAACTCTTACATATATATATATATATATATATATTTAATATATATATATATAATATATATATATATATATATATATATATATATATATATATATATATATATATATATATTTAAACTTAAATTTAAACGCAACTAAAGAGAACACACAAACACACACATGTATACATATATACGTATGGGCGAACGTTGACATTCTTTTTCCATTAACCACAAACATATGTTTTACATCATATGCCATAATATCTTGGTATGTGACTCCGATATATTACCGGGATATATAAGGGAGACAATTCTAAAATATCATAGGTAGGGCAGAAGTAAAATATAGTAAAAAACTCTTTAATTTTTTACAGACTCACATATATATTTTGTGAATTTAGTTTCATATATCTATATATTTAATTATTTATCGATCTCCATATATATATAGTTCGGAATAACAGAAAAATACAACAATAAACAAACGCAGGAGTAAATGTTACAGATATTATTAGTTTCATATATATATAAATATATACATATACGTATTCACACACACAATATTGGTTAATATATATATATATATGAGGGTGTTAAAGTTTGCTTGAAGCATTGTGAAATGTGTAAGATATGTAGTTTAGAAAGCCACAACAATGCAGATGGGAAATCTCGAGGTAGGAAGTGAGTGAGAAATAGGAGAAAAGTTTTAACGACAATACAACTTTCTCCGGCTTAACCTGTTCCCCCCCCCCCCCTTTTGGAACTTTCCCCCGTTGATGGGCGTAAGCCCTAAATATTGGGATTAAATCTCCACTACGGTAACCCTTCTACCTTTGTTTTGTTTTCATTTTCGTTTCTCTCAATTTTCACTTTTCTCCTATTTCTCACTCACTTCCTACCTCGAGATTTCCCATCTGCATTGTTGTGGCTTTCTAAACTACATATTTTATATATATATATATATATATATATATATATATATATATATATATATATATATATATATATATATATATCTTATATATAAATATATATATTAACTATAAGTTGTGCGCAGTCTCAAAGTATCGTAATTTTGTTTATGCAGTGTTTACGAGTGTTTCGCGAATGTTCGATCTCTATCGTTCAGGCCCGACTGAGTTGGGCCCGATCGATACAGATCGAACCTTCAGCTGACCAATTGCGAAACGCGCGTCACAGCAGAATAAACCTAATGACGATACTCTTTTATATAATTGTTTCTACTTTTGGCACAATGTCAGCAAATAGCCAGTGCATTACTGGTACTTTATTTTATCGACCCCGTAAGGATGAAAGGCAAAGTCAACCTCGGCGGGATTTGTTTATATAATGATGATATTACTTTTTATCGAGACTGGTACTCAACTAATACTTTACATTCACCGACCCCAGAAAGGAAATGTTTACCTCGGTATGATTTGAACTCAACACGATATCAGTCGTAACTAAGATTCACGAAGCTATTTAACCGATCTTCTACCGAGAATGTCATTGTGTTGATGTTGTTGGAAGATGCTGCTCTTTTATACTCCCTTTGAAACAGATAGAATAAAATCATTCAAATTTACTTTCCCCTGACATCTTTGGAATAAATAAGACTAATCGATAAAAGAGAAGAAGAAAAGATTTACATAATTATATACAACAAAATGTGTGTTTACAAATGACTTATTAAATCAAAATAGTCAAATAAAATATTAATACAACTGAAGCGGCTTAAAATGTTTAAAATACCAAAATACCGCAGTTATCTGTGCAACGAC
Source organism: Eledone cirrhosa (assembly GCA_964016885.1). NCBI lineage: Eukaryota > Metazoa > Mollusca > Cephalopoda > Octopoda > Eledonidae > Eledone > Eledone cirrhosa. Next base: position 31,169,395 of record OZ024749.1, on the reverse strand, counting down.
GTAAAATATAGACATTAGGCAATCTAGTGCAATCCACATGAGAGACATTATTTAAAAATTATATGTTACATATTTGTGATTTAGAAGAAAGCTTTATCTAGCTATATATATATATATATAGATATATACAGGCTGTCCCAAAAAATGTATACACACTTCAATAGCATTCTAATAAAAGTGTGTACACATTTTCAGAGACTCCTTGTATATGTATACATATATATACACGTACATTTATTTACATATGTATAAGGGCACACACAACGACACACACACACGCGCGCACACATATACACAAACACACACGCACACACATACACACACAGACATATATATATTCACAGCTATTTTCTTGCGTTCGAAAGTTTCTAAGTTTCTAAACATTTTTTTCCATACTCAATGCTCCAAAAGTTCATGCGAAATGTTGTCGCACATAAAAGCTGATATTTAAATTTATTTAACACGGTAAGCATTGTCAGGTTTCATTTAGCTTAATAATAATAAAGAGTGCTCAGCTGGTATTGGAGAGGTATAGAGCTCGGTTTCCTGTAGTGGCAGCCGGTCACGTTTTCCATCTATAGAGGTATTTTACCCGATAGTCTAAGCTGCATTCACAGCTAGATTCCAGCGTTCGAGTCTTCCTATATTTCTAAATATTTTAATATACACGATGCTGCAATGATTATTTACAATATATATACATAAATAATTGTTTCTACTTTAGGCACCAGGCCAGCAAATTACCCAGTACATTACTGGCACTTTATTTTATCGACCCCGTAAGGATGAAAGGCAAAGTCAACCTTGGCGGGATTTGAACTCAGATCGTAAAGGGACGTAACTATGCTGGAAAGTATGGCGTCCGACTCTCTACTGACACTGCCATACATAAATAATATACTATACACACCCACACACATACACACACACATATATATATATATTTAAATTGATTTTTTGTGTGGTTGATTATGCTGATTGGGAGTGGAAATACTGTATATATTTTATCAAATGATTCTATGGACGTACTTTCTTGTATATATATATATATATTTTAAAAGGGTACGTCAAAGATTATTTGTTAAACTGTTATATATTGTATTTTGTCTGATGAAGGCATACCATAATTTAATTTGGTATCCCTTAAATATGTATAATGAAATAAATATGGTTTTATAAATATTGTTTCCATTTATTAATATCGTATATATATATATATATATATATATATATATATATATATATATATATATATATATATATATATATATATATATATATATAGAGAGAGAGAGAGAGAGAGAGAGAGAGAGAGAGAGAGAGAGAGGTGGGGGAGATAGATGGGGAGTGGGAGAGAGAGGGAGTGAGAGAGAGAGAGAGAGAGAGAAATATTTTATATATATAAAGAAATATTCTGAAGTGTGTAATACTAATAATTTCAAATATAACATTGACAAAAAAATTATGTAAATGAAAATATGAAATAATAAATATTTCTCTCACACTTTGTTCTAAACCAGGAAAGTTTAAAAAATGCATACCAACATAATGGCGCATAAATATTGTTTTTGACATCGCAATGGCAGAAAAAGCCTTAGATTTTATATTTGAGCTTGCTTGATAAATATTTCTGAAACATTGAAGTAATAGCTATATTTGTTTAGTTTATATATATATATATATAGATATATGTGTGTGTGTGTGTTTGCATGTGCATATTTATATATACATATACATACGTATATAAATATATATATACATACACACACGCACAAATATATAAATATATATATATATATATATATATATGTGTGTGTGTATGTATATAGTGAAATTCTGTTATAACGAAATTCAGGGAGTATAAAAATTCGTTTTAACGAGAAATTCTTTATAACGACTTCGACCTGATACTGCGAGCGTGTGGTCGGGGGTGGAAAAAAATTACGTTATACTGAAAAATTCATTATAATGGTATTCGTTATAACGGAATTTCTACATGTATATATATATATATATATATATATATATATATACAGGTAGAAATTTCGTTATAACGAATGCCATGATAATGAATATTTCACTCCTTCCTGTTCCTATAACCATGCCCATTCCGAGCTGAAGATCTGAAGGTGAAACAATTGTTCTCGGTATGGTGAACTAACTGTTGTGTAAACACTTATATATATATATAATATATATATATATATACACGATATTAACAAATGGAAACTATATTTAGATAACCATATTTATTTCATTATACATATTTCAAGGACACCAAGTTAAATTATGGTGTGCTTTCATCAGACAAAATATAATATAGATCAGTTTTATAAATAAATATTGACATACCCTTAAAAAATGCAACCATTACTGTTGGAAGCTCCCGGATAGTCCTATGTTTTGTCTGATGAAAGCACACCATAATTTAACTTGGTGTCCTTGAAATATGTATAATGAAATAAATATGGTTTTATAAATATAGTTTCCATTTGTTAATATCGTATGTTTACTCCAAATACTTGTTGAGTGCTTTAGATCAGTTCTAAAAATATTTGCTTGTATCCCAACAATTTAAATAGAACTTTTGCATATATATATATATATATATATATATATATATATATATATATATATATATATATATATAACATATATACATGATTGTGTCAGCTAGTGGATTCGAAACCATATTGAAGAGTCACAAGATCGTGTTATTGATACCCGCCCCTCTCACAACATCAGGCTTAAGAAATGTGTATTACATTAAACATTGATGAATACGTTTATTTCTATGCAGATAAAATATACATATATATATATACATATGTATATATATGTATATATATATGTATATGAACATATGTATGTATGTATGTATGTATGTATGTATGTATGTTTGTACGTGTGTATATCTATGTATGTGAGCATTATATGTGTGTCTCTCTCGCACTCTCTTTCTTTCTCTCTCTCTCTCTATATATATATATAATATATATGTAAAAATATATAGAGAGATGCACATATAATGCTGGTATATATATATATATATATATATATATATATATATATATATACTTACATAAATATATTTCTGTATATACATATAAAATTCACACACATACATACAAACACATATATATATCCAGAGATAGAGAGATAATACCAGAGAGAAGATTACTAGTTATTTTTGTTTTTCTGTTACGAAATGAGTTGACCGTTGGCATTTTTCGTTGTTTACCATTTTCAT
>OZ024749.1:31158645-31161145 GCA_964016885.1 Eledone cirrhosa | reverse complement strand
CTAATTCCCCTGAGGAGATTTTAAACTCAAACAGAGAGAAATATGTGACTGTCATTGAATTCGCAATTAAGATAATGCTGAAGTTAGTGTTGTTGCTGTTGTTGTGGTGTTTGTGTTTTTGTCGTTGTCGTTATCGTTGTTGTAGTTATTCTTTAGCCCCAGGTCATCTCTGATCCAGCTGGTCTGTGATCTAAAGCATCAACTATAGTTTAAATATAAGGTATAACCGAAAAAAATAGATATTAGTTGTCTTTATTTATAGGATGAATGAATTATATATGTATTCTCTATTTGCATGTAGAGTTGTATATAGGTGACGTTATGATTGCCAAATAATGTTATACAAATCTCTACGTATATATGTCGTTATAGCTGGAAGATATATATATATATATATATACATACATATATATATGGTTCGCTAACTGTTGTGGAACTAACTAACTATATATATATATTCACACACACGCACACACACATATATATATATATATATATATAGGAAAAGAGTCAAGACCCCGCCGGCTGAACTCTGGTGCGTTATGGTCCACCTTGTAACTTACCACACCCCCTTTCTTATATATATATATATATATATATATATATATATATATATATATATATATATATATATAGGGAGAGGACTAAATAATAATAAGTAAACCTTTACTCAACAGAGTACTCGACACTTGGGATTGTAGAGTATGGCCATTTCAAGAGGTAGTTCCACACTAGTGCGAGAGAGTGCGAGTGATTGATAACTGGGTTAGTATACATTCGTGTATTAGTTGTAAGAGAAAGACATAAGAAATACGAATGAGATGGAAATAGTTGAGTAAATATATCTTGCCAGCATTTCTTGCAGACATCTTACGTTTCCAATTAGGAGACTAAATACATTGATGTAAGCATTAGACATTATTTGAACAGCTTCGTGAAAAATTGTCAAACATATTAACTACTGCCGTATGGTTAAATATTGTCAAACTTAGAAACTATGCAGAACAAAGTTTCTCAACGGTGGGGCGTTTGAAGATTTTGGGGGGCACTAGGAGGCGCTGGAAGGCTATTTACTTAGGTAAGTGTTATAAGCCATATTTGTACGTCACTGAGACAGCCAGTGTGAATGCATTTAAATGAAGAAAACGAAGAAAATAAATAAAAGAAGCTTGTCAACGAATTTCCTACGTAGATAAAAGAAAAACGAAAGAAATCAAAGAAAATGAAAATAAGGACAACGTCAATTTTTACAACAGTTACAAGAACAACAGAAACGACAAGAAAAAGAAGCAACAGTGATGAAAAGTGTGGGTCTATACATATACATACATACAGTCATACACACACATGCATACGTTCATACATACATACATACATACATACATGATGGCTGCCCCCTCGTTATCGAGTATGGCCATTGCACAATAAAAAAAAAAAAAAAAAAAAAAAAAAAAAAAAATAATAATAATAATAATAATAATAATAATAATAATAATAATAATAATAATAATAATAATAGCAATAATAATAATAACGACAACAACAATAATAATATACATATTCATATATATATACACACACACGCACGCACATAAGCATATCTACACACACACACACACACACACACACAAACACACGATAGCAACTAACAGTGCTGCAATCGAATGTGGCTTTTTAGCCCAGCCAATGATCCAAAATGTCTTGCACAGAGTCGGCAACCAAAACATTTACTGGGAATAGTCGGCTGTGGTTGGAGTTCGTGTACTTTTGCATGTCGCTTGAGTCCTCCTGCTGATTTACATTCTCTACCACATGTTTGGCAAGCATGATGAGTAGCATCTCCAACAGCAGCCTGGTAGTCAACCACTGGTCTTACTTTATGACTGCGAAGATGACTTTCGAGTCCAGCTTTGCTTAGGCAGAGTCTCGCACAGACGCTGCATGTCAGAAACATAGGAGGACCCTCGCCGTCTGGAAGTGCAACAGCAATACCCTTCCTCACGTCCCGCTTTACTTTCTCGTGTGCGATTCGAGATGCCTCAAAGGCAACTTTTCCCTCATATACAGTCTTTCTCCATTTATTACGATCAGCAGCAATATTTTCCCATGTATCAGCAGAGATGTTAGCGTCTTTCAGAGAGGCCTTCAAGGAATCCTTATACCTCTTTTTTGGTTTATGTGGCGGTCGTTTTCCTTTAACCAACTCTCCATAGAAGAGTTGTTTTGGTATTCTAGAATCCTTCATCCTGGCAAGGTGACCACTCCAACGGAGTCGCTGCTTAAGCACAAGAGCTTCTATACTGTCACACATAGAGCTTTCCATGTACATACATACATACATACATACATACATACATACATACATACATACATACATACATACAATTGGAGCTACGCGTTATATACCAACCCGCTTGGAACAAAAGTATGGCTCAACTTGGATTTGCGGACAAAAAGCGCAGCTCCCTAATTCATAGTCTACACATGGCTGCGATAGCTG
>OZ024749.1:31148645-31153645 GCA_964016885.1 Eledone cirrhosa | reverse complement strand
CCAACAATTTAAATAGAACTTCTACATATATATATATATATATATATATATATATATATATATATATATATATATATATATATATTTACAGAGAGAGAGAGAGTTGGTTTGTCCAACAACAAATTAAGAAACCATATTCGTGGACGCACGTTTCACCGGACGGATTTTCAAACCTTGTGTCATTGTCTTTTCAAGTATTCACGCCCCGCCCCCTGCACATTGCTTATAATTCTTCCTAGGATATATACTTCCTGATATGATTCATTCATTCATTCCTTATATCTTATATACTTAGTATTTTAACCTTAGTCCTTTTATGTTTTCACCCCAATTCGTTGGCTACTTATTACATAAATGTAAAGCTAATTTGCCACCGTGGCTAGCTTCGCCTTTTATGCTTACGTGTTGAAAGATAAAGTCCCAGTAATACACTGGGGTCGATTCAATCGACTTTTCTTTCACCCCAAATAGTTGGACGTGTGCCTAAAGCAGAAGCAATTATTATTATTATTATTATTATTATTATTATTTGCATTTATCTTGCTTTATGTTTATACGAGTTATCACCAAGTCACAACCAGTGACCTCAAGAGACAACAAGGTCCGCCATGTTCAAGAAAGAACATACAAATTCACACATGCATCCTTAGTGTTTAGACTTGTGATGTACTTATATTGACAGGATCTTCCTTAGTATATGGGCAGTTCCCATTAGTACTATCTTTTGTATTTCTCCTATACGCGGGTTTCCTGGGATTTGCGATAAGTAGTCGTTAGACCCCTTAGGTATGATTCCCAGAGCGCCTACAACCACTGGTATTGTTTTAGTTCTCAATTTCCACATTTTTCCAATTTCTATCTCCAGGTCCTTATACTTGCTCAATTTTTCAAATTTTTTTATAGATACATTCTTGTCTATTCGAATAGACATATCAATTAGCAGGCATACCCTCCTTTGAAAGTCCTTCAATATTATATCAGGTCTATTTGCATCTATTTTTCGGTCTGTTTGGATGCTAAAGTTCCACAAGATTGAGATGTGATCTTTTTCAAGTATGGGAGGTGGTTGATGCTCCCACCAATTCTTTTGATGGGGCAGGTCAAAATGCTTACACATTATCCAATGTATGTATTGTGCAGCTTTGTCATGCCTGTTTAGGTATTCGGTTGGAGCTATAGGACTGCACATTGAAATTATATGGTCAATGGTCTCTGGTTGTTTTTTGCATACACAGCATAATGGGCTGCACCCATTTTTTATTATGTTGGCTTGGTAATTTTTTGTTGGCAGACACTGATCTTGTGCCGATATAATCAGTCCTTCAGTCTCCGATTTCAGTCCAGAGGATGCCAACCACTGATGGGTTAAAGTTTTGTCAACATCAGGATTGTTAGCTCGCTCTGGGTATTTTCCATACAGAGGCTTTTCTTGCCATTTCTTAGCCAGTTTCTGTAGCAGTTCTTTCTTTGCAGTTACTTTTACCTGCTTTGCTTTTTCTGTGTTTTCCATTTCAGCAGTAAATGGGACTTCTGAAAGTTGTAGTCCATTACTGTATCTTTGTGCATCTTTTGTAATGGAATATGATCTTTTGGTGCTTTCGTGTTTCAAAACGAGTTTGATCATCCAATCATGTGATTCCCTTAGATATGTGGATAATCCAATTGTTGCAGTTTTCAACGCAATGTCTAACTGGATTAACCCACGTCCTCCTTCTTTCCTAGGGAGATATATTCTATCTATGTCTGCCTTAGGGTGATGCATTCTGTGCATGGTTAAGAATTTTCGGATTTTTGTATCGAGCCTACGGATCTCTGTGCTTGACCAGTTGATGACATTGTAACTGTAGGTTACTACTGGTATGGCAAGCGTGTTTATGGCATCGATCCTATTCCTTGCATTCAATTCCGTTCTTAAGATTGCTCTCACTCTGCGGTAACATTCCTTCCTTATCCTTTCCCTCATTGTCGAGTGCTTGATTCCGTCTCCTTCACAAACACCTAGATATTTGTAAGTTTTTTCTTGATCAAGCTCTCTTATTACGTTCCCCCGATCAAGATTAATGTCTGAACTCTTCAGCAGCTTTCCTCTGGTGAACGTTGCTTTGGCGCATTTATCCAGTCCGAACTCCATTTTAATGTCATCACTGAACTGCTTCACAGTGGATAATAGCCCTTGCAATTGTTCATCATTTTTTGCAAATAGTTTCAGGTCATCCATGTAGAACAGGTGATTAATGGTTTTGTCATAGACTCTATATCCTTGTTTTGTTTCATTGAGCATTTTACTTAATGGTATAAGTGCGATGCAGAATAAAAGCGGTGATAAAGAGTCACCCTGAAAAATTCCACACTTAATATTAACTTCTCCAGCTTCCAGTGATTTTGTTTCACTATTCAAAACGAGTGTCGTTTTCCATGTCTTCATACTGAATGACAAAAACCTCCTGACAACGGGGGATACTTTGAAAATCTCTAAACATTTTTCAATCCAACTGTGTGGCAAACTATCGAATGCTTTTTTATAATCTATCCAAGCAATCGATAGATTTTTGTGTCTATTATGACAATCTTCCAGTATCATTTTGTTAACCAGAAGCTGATCCTTACAGCCATATGAGCCTCGTTTACACCCTTTCTGCTCAATGGGAAATAGGTCATTTGTTATCAGGTGGTCATATGTGTATTCAGTTAGGACTGATGTTAAAATTTTATACATTGTGGTCAAGCAGGTTATCGGTCTGTAATTTTTGGGATTGTTTGTCTCATCATTCTTCGGTAGCAGGAATGTAATGCCGTTACTAGCCATGATGGTATCTTTTCTGGCTCCTTAACTATTTCATTGTAAAGTTGGGCTAACAGCTCATGAGACTCTGTGAAGGCATTTATCCAAAAGTTTTGTATTTTGTCTTTTCCTGGGGATTTCCATTTGCTGGTTTTTCTTAGAGCCAAGCGCAGCTGTTCAACTGTTATATTTTCCCATGTTTGTTCTTCAAGGTGAGCTGTTTCTTTCATTTGTCTGTCTATCCATGGGGCATGTATGTTATGAACTTTTTCTTCGGCCCAGATCTTTTCCCAGAATTCTTGCACTTCCTCCTTGGGTGGTATTGATTTAGCAGTTATTGTTGACTTACCAATTTTTCTGTAGAAGTTTCTTTGGTTGTTTTTGAACATATTATTGTCCTTATAGAATCTAGATCGTTTTTCAAAGCGCCTTATACGAGCAGCTTTGGCCGACACTTTTTGCTTGATTGTTTCTATCAGCATATCTATGTCACATATTGATCTTATATTGTACTTTTTTTTCAATTTTCTAAGTTTAGTTTGTTTAACATGTTCACCTACTTTATAGTTTGTTAAAATTTCTATGTCAGATCGGAGAAGGTTTATTTGGCGATTGATGTTATCTTGCCAAGTAGATTTCTTGTGGGAATTCCTTTGTTTTTTCATCTTCACTCCACATAAGTGAGTGGTGACTTTAACCGATGCATAATAGAAATGATTTAAGTCAGTAATGTTTAGTTTGTTTTTGATGATAATGTTTTTGAGAATTATGTTAGTCTTGTGTATTATCTTTTGGTTCTGTTTGGAGTTCTGGATCTTAGGGAGGGTGTCTCGTTGCCCCATGTCAGATTCTTTCATTTTCATCCATTCGATCATAATTTCATCCTTCAAGTTGGCAAGTTCATTCTCATTCATTTCTTTATCATTTACGATCTCATTATTTTCATTTGGAGTTTCATCCTGAGCATGCACTCCCTCCACTTTTTCGCTCCTTTCTTTAATTTGTTCTGTTGCCAGTGATTCCGCCCCAACCCTGGGATTCGAAGTGTTACAGTTTACCTCGTTTTCACTGACACATGCTTCATTTTCCCCTTCGCTGACTTTGTGCTACTAGCTTGATCTGATCAATTTCTATATCAGTTAGTAACTTTTTTCTTACAATATTTCTTCGTATATTGGCTAGTTTGTTACTGTCAATATAGCCTCTGTTTTCGGGATGTTTCTTTTTCCAGTTGATATATGTTTGTTCTGTATTCGATGTATTTGATGGGTAGTACATGGCAGTGTAGAAAGCCTCAAGGACTTCTTTATTATCTTCCCTTGACCATTTTTCTCTCTTTTTCTTTGGATTTCTTGGTGGTGAGCATGGAGGGCCAACAGTAGGAGTATTCTGGTTATGGGAGGTCTCCAGCTCCGAAGTGATGGGAAGGTTTGAACCATTAGCTGATTTTTCGACCCCAGTCTGGTTCCTCTCTGAGGGACGCGGCCCATTTTTACCCGGGTGACGGCCGATCCGGTATGAGATTTTATCATTAGACATTTACTTTATTTTGTCGCGTTTTATCCTTATCCACCAAGGGGTAATCATTTCGTGTTACCACTTCTAGAACGAGTGTCAACCAAGACTAGAGGGGTCGTTCTCCCCTAGAGACATGGCTATTCCCCGCCAGCCGCCATCCCGGTATTTCTTGGTCACGGGGTTTTCTTTTTGTTGTTTTTTTTTAAATTGTTATTATCATGAGTGGTTCCTTAATGTGAGCATTGCGTGGCTTAAGAATGAAATTATTAATAATTGTCTCCACTCCAGGCACAAGGCCAGCAATCACCCAGTGCATTACAATAATATAATATACTTTTTGTTGTAGTTGGCTGTTATTGTTGTTGGCTATGTCGGTGGTGGTGCCGGGGCTTTTTATATTGTTGGTGAGGAAGGGGTGAGCCAGCAGGCCCATAATTGTTGATGTAGACGTTTGGCCGTGGCAAGGTCACCAAGTCAATCTATTTATATCTTTTGCTAGCCTCGCTCTTGTCTAGCGATACCGCCACCTTCCCTTTTCTCTCTCAAGTTAACAGGGGAATAGTGTCAGTAGCATTGAATGAGTGGTGGCGGCGATGATGGATGCGGTGGGGTGGTGGCAGCGGTGGTGTTGTGGTTACTGATATGAGTTTGTGTTCGTATGTTTAATATATGTTTTTATTATATTTTGTGTTGACATATT
>OZ024749.1:31133645-31143645 GCA_964016885.1 Eledone cirrhosa | reverse complement strand
ATATATATATATATATATATATATATATATAGATAGATATATATATAGACTCCCTGATGACGCAATGAATTCTCGACAGTTAGATTACGTAACTGTCTTTATCCCATTACAGAAACTAATTAGTTGGAGTGGAAATTTAAGTAAGTAAACATTTTTTAAAAAAATTTTTTTAAAAGATTTTCTTATTTTACGTCTTTTATATTATTGTTCTGCATCCTCCTGCATTGAACCACCTAGGTACTATGACATAACCTGTGTATTTGCTGGCATAGGCGTGCATCTGTGCGCTTATATTAGTTGATATATTAAATTATCTATATATATATATATATATATATATATATATATATATGTAAGTATAGAGTTTCATTCTATTGATTCTTGTGTCCTCCTAATCAGAATTGTAATGGCGAACTACATTGTTAGGATTGAGTGTAATGGAAGTTCACAGCAATACCCCCCCCCCCCCATATATATATATATATACGCACACACACACAAACACACATACGCACACACACACACACACAAACAAACACACACACACACACACACACACACACATATATATATATATATCAACAAAATTGCGCTTAACCGGGATTTCAATTTTATATTTTTTTAATATTCATATATATATTTAAATATTCGTTTACCCTTATTTTGTTCCTCCCTAGAGTGGGGGGCCAGACGGACTCATAAAAATAACAAAAACAGCTGGACATCATACGAATAGTGGCAGTATTGGTAGAGGGTCGGACGCCATGTTTTCCAGCATAGTTACGTCCCTTTACGGTCTGAGTTCAAATCCCGCCGAGGTTGACTTTGCCTTTCATCCTTACGGGGTCGATAAAATAAAGTACCAGTAATGCACTGGGTGATTGCTGGCCTTGTGCCTAAAGTAGAAACAATTATATTGGTGTGGTCCATGGCAATGAATTGTATGGGACGCGAGATCATCAAACAAATAATTACGTATATATTTTTCTAGCTCTACACATTATGGGATCAAATCAAGACCATTTTCTGTCAATATCGTTAGATAAGGTAAGAGTTTATTAAAAGCCAGTATACACATGTCAATATTTCAATATATACTGTAATGAACTTTTGCTAAATTAAGATATTAATTTACGATAATATATTTAAGCAAATGAACATAAGTGTACATATGTGTGTACACAAACCACACACATATATACAAACACTAACTCAAACATATATATATATATATATATGTACGGCTTGTATATAAATTTATTGCGTGCATGTATGTATGATTATATGTAAGTTTATATGTATGCGTATATGTATATATAAATATATGTATGTAATGTATGTATATATGTATATATACGTATGTATATATATATATATATATATATATATATATATATATATATATATATATATATGTATGTATATATACATGTGTGTGTTTGTGTATGTGTATGTGTATCTACGTATATATATATATGTATATATATATATGTGTGTGTGTGTGTATGTATGTATATATGTATGTGTATGTGTGTGTATCGATGTATGCCTGTATGCATGCTTGTTTATATGCATGTCTGGATGTGTGTATATTCTCTCTCTCTCTTACTATATATATAGATATATATATATGTATATGTATATATGTATATACACACACATATATATATATATATATATATATATATATATATATATATATACAAATATATAAATATATATATATATATAAACGTGTATATAGAAATATATTCATATGCACAAACACGCAGACTACGTATAGCCACATTGAAAGACTTATAACTGTATGTCATACGTAATGAAATATGATAAATTCTAATTAGCAAGCCATAAAGTTCCGTGAATAATTAAGGTGGGAGATTTACATTAATGAGAATTATTTACTTAATTAATTAATGAAATATATTGAAATGAAAATAAGTCACACTTACAATCATAGATTTCTCATGTGTGTTTGTGAGAGAGTGTGTGTGTGTGTGTGTGTGTGAGTGAACATGTGTATAAATATATATATATGTATGTATATACACTTTTACTCTTATATATTTATATATATATATATATATATATATATATATATATATAGGTATATATATATATATATATATATATATATATATATATATATATATATATATATAGGTATATATATATATATATCTGTATATACTCTTTTACTCTGTACCAGCCATCCAACTGAGGCCATATACATATATATATATATGTAGGTGTGAGTGTGTGTGTATGTCTGTGTGTGTATGTGTGTCTGCGTGTGTGTGTGAGTGTATACAAATATATATATATATATATATATATATATATATATAAATTTATATATATATATATATATATATATATATATATAAATTTTTACTTTATTGGCAACATGACCCTCCCAAAGTATAACAATATAAATATATATATATATATATATATATATATATATGTATGCATAGTTATTAAATGAAACAAATAAAACACAGAATGCAATTTTACAGTTATATACGGCTCAACCTTGCAGGATGTGGAAAGGGTTTCAACGAATCTGACATACGTCCTTCATCATGAAAGTTCAGAGAAGGAGAGAACAGAGGGATGTAAAATTAGCAGCTTAGGAAATAATATTTAAAATTAAAGGTGAAGTGTGTGTATGTGGGTGTGCATATATATATATATATATATATATATATATGCAAATAAATAAAATAAAAATGGCGTAGACATACAATACAACAGGAGGAAACATAATAGTACCACTGATGATGTTGCAAATGTGCATCGAAAGAACTTTGATAGACTATATATATGTATTTATATCTGTATTTTTAACCGTTGGTCAATCAATGATAAACGTTGATTGCCAAATAAAATTAACTATGGAGATATAAAAGATACAAAAACGAAAACCAACGAAACAGTGAGTTTGTTCTGTTATTATTTCTGGCAATATTATTACAACAATATGACCCTGCCCAAGTATAACAATATTTGTTTCGACACACAATTTCATATCAAATACCTTGCAAAACAAATACATATACGTAAATATTTAAAAATATTTTTATACGTAAATGTGTATACCTGTTTGTTCAACACCATTACGTAGTTTCTGACACAATCTCACCTCAACATTTGAACATTATTTACTTTTGATATTTATTGACATAAGGATAATTATATTTCTTCACTTTATATTCTAGGTAGAATTGACACTTCTACGAATTGAGAGAACACAGATCCGATATTAACGATGTGGTTAAAATGTCTCAGGAAATAATTGTTGGACAGATTTTACGGCAAAAGATCCAGAGGTAGATCACGGGCAACATGTTTGAATAGCATCCCTCAACTCACTTTGTTTCACTCTGGGATCTGACAGGAACAATTGGGGACAGTTACTTTTAATACGATCCTTTGCGTGTATAAGCACTGGGGCCCTAGGACGCTCACAGGAATAAGTTAACGAAGGAAAATAAGTTTTGCACAAATCAAGCAAATTTAGGTGAAAGGAAATGTCTAGTATATGAAGGACCGTACTTGTCTATCCACCTCGAAACGAAAAACATATATATGTGTGTGTGTGTGCCGGCATAGCCACACATATCTCCGTCTCTCTTGAAAATCATGAAATGTATGAAACGAGTGAAGTTATAAATTATTGTAAACGAAACAAACAAAAAGGGAAATAAAGAAAGGCACCCCGTGAAATCAGCGCCCTAGATAATAGTAGATGAATCACTACATCCTTACGGATAACTGACGCTTACACCAGGTCCGAACACAGAAGAGCCGAACTCCCACTGTCATCGCCTCCATCTCTATCACCCTTCTCTTTCTATTATGAGCAAATATGGTCCCACGTGCTGGCCGCCCCACGGCTTCGGCGGACAGAATAAAGAAGGTGTTTCCTCCGAGGATGATAAGGGAGATGCACTAGAAGTGCCATTCCATCTTGCGAGGATCACACCTGCGGCTAGCCAGCTATGGTGGTAAGTAGTAAGCCCCAGAGCCAAGGACACCAGAAGTCTCAACTGCTAGTGCTCCACTGCAAAGCTGTCAGAGAGCGACTGATACTTGCAGACCGAAGTGAAGCAGAACCTGGGTTAGTCGCAGACTGCACCAGGTTGCCGCTGGAGAATGTGCCGCTGCAAGTAGGATCCCAGACGAGGGGTTTAAGACCACGGAACGGGAAGATGATCATACCATCTGTCCTTTTGCCGTCCCCTCGGTCCAGGCCCACCAGCTCGAGCTGCGAGGTGAAGCCTGCAGCATCAAGCCAGGCTTTATGATCTCGTTGAGGGCAGCATGGCATGGAAGGCGGCCGGCACTGTAGCGACAGGAAAGCGGGTGGAGGCCGAAAGAGTCCATGGTAGATCTGCAGCGACATTTGTGTGGCTCGCATATCTGGAGGCCAAGCCTCAGAGAAACCCACATAAACATTCTTAAACAGTTAAATTGCATTTTAAACTTATGTTTCCTATATTCTTCCCTGTGTGGTATATATTTAAAAAAAACCTTACTTTCGCTGATGAGAGCTCGATAAGGATTGTATATATATAGAAGTATATATATATAAACCCGCAGAGGAAATATTTATTATGAGTATAGATTAAATATAAGCAAATAATCTCTGCAGAAACTATTTGCTCAACATTTATTCTGGAATTGAGGCGCGAATATATTAGAATTCATCGAATAAAGAGAAAAACTCAATGCAAGGATAGCTGCCAAAATTGTAAAAGGCCGTCGATGACAGTGTGGAGTAAAATCATACCTCGAAGGACAGGAAAAATCGGTTTGATGTGATAGGAAGAGAGGAGCAAAGGAAAAAGTCCATAATATGTATTCGTTGTAGAATAGTTACACGGGAACCAATAATAAACTTACTTGTACAATTTTCAGTAAATTATATTTTAATATTATTTTAATATTCTTTTATTTAAGAATTTCTTTATATTTTGATTTTATTTTATTTCAATCCCAATATTTAGATCGATCCTTTCCTCCCCAATTTCCTTTAACTAAATATAAAAAAAGGGAAAACATTTTGATTTTTTTTATTAATCTGTCAATTTGAATTATTTCCCCTTCGCTGAATATTTTCTCATACTCACGAACCACTCTAATAATATTATTTAAAAAATGTTTATTATTAGAGGTTGACTTTGCCTTTCATCCTTACGGGGTCGATAGAATAAAGTACCAGTAATGCACTGGGTAATTGCTGGCCTTGTGCCTAAAGTAGAAACAATTATTAGAAAGCATATAGGTCACTGGATTGGCAGCATCCTTAGTTTGCCGGATGAAAACCATTGTAGTATTTCGATACGGTTCTCTCCGTCCTAGGTTCCAATCCGACCGATTTAGCTTTGCCTTTCTTCATTCTGGTGTGGATGAAATAAAGCACAAGTCAGGTCCTGGGGTAGGTGTAGTCGAAATTACCCTCCCCATAACTTGCTGCCTTTGTACCTAAATTAAAAATCATTTAAGAGCCTGGATTAGCAGAATCGATATGACTTTGCAGCATTTAGTTACACTCCTTTATATTCTGAGTTCAAATCCCGCTGAGGGATAAATAATATATTTATGAAGATTAAACCGAATTGTCGCTCTCTTTTCCTTCTACAGAAGTTTTTTGAAAATATATCTTTTTTTTCATCAGAACTTAGCACCTTTATTCATATTTTATTTCGATATATTTTATAACAGTTTAATAACATCACCTCATTGTCACCATTATATTTCACAAATACCAACTGTCTTACAATTACTAATAGATCGGTAGAAAATCACTTAACCTTTAACTCTACAAAATACATCAGCAATGCTGATAAAGTCACTGCCTAACGTCTCTCTCACTCTCGCTATCTCTCATTATTTTAAGCAAATGGGGAATCACGCGATGGCCTCTTCGCGACCCCGACGGACAGAATAGAGAAGGCGATTCCTCGGAGGATGGTGAGGGAGACGCGTTGTAAGATTACTTGTTAACTATATTGTATATCTGCTCGCTTGTAAAATATAAATTCTATCTAAAAAAAAATCTATTTCTTTAACATATTCATATAATCTTACCGAGATTATTTCTCCTATATGTCTATTTTATCTTATTTTATCTTATTTTAATGTTCCATTCAAACTTATTATTTCCTTCCCAAATATATAGGAATATTTAAGAAACGTTATCTTTGAATAATTAATCTAAAAGAATATTTCCACTTTAATAGTTGCTTTATGGACGTTCTGAAATTTCTATGGAATAATTATAGAACGGCATATATTTGTCATACATTCTTAATCTGTAATGGTGTTTAAACCAAGCTCATCTCCATATTTTAATTGAACCGGTATTATGGAGAAGGTGTTCAATTTGGCAGAGTCGTTAACGATGTTGAATATTTCTTCTGGACTTCGGAGATCTGAGTTGAAACCCCATCGTAATGTCCTTTGCATTTCATACTTTCAAGTTTGATAACCTAAGCACCAATTAGAGGGAGAAAGGATCTCCGTGATGACACCGTTAAGGGTACAGGTGTTTTGTGAAATACTCAGATTTGTTGTTCCTGGTACTTTTACGTGCAGTCTGTTCCATTATTAAAAAAAAGAGACTAAAACAATCTTCTTCTTCTTCTTCTTCTTCTTCTTCTTCTTCTTCTTACTGCTACTACTACTAGAGCACCCTCTCCTCCTCACCCTCTCCTCCTCACCCCTCCCTCTACTACTGCCGCTGCTGCTCCTGTGCTGCTGTTTCTGCTGCTGCTGCTGCTGCTAATTGATGAGTGATGTGAATATGTGTACGTGCGAGTTTGTATATACGAGTACATATATATATACATTCATGTTGTTTTATGTGTGTGTAGGTGTGTGCATGTATGTGAGTGAGAAACTGCGAATGTGTATGTATGTGTGTGTTTGTGAGTGTGTGTTTGTGTAAGTATATTATAGCTGACAGTAATAATCGTGGGACAATAGTCAGAATGAAGACGCCATTATTAATCATGTATCATTTAATCATAGATAGGTAATCGATATAGATTTCACTAATCTTACTTTCCATTGTAACTCCACACACACAAACCCACCCACACACACACACATATATATATATATATATATATATATATATATATATATATATATATATATATATAAGAATTAAAATACTAGAGTGTGTTGGAGTTAAACACCCTCTTCATATTATAGAAATGACAATATAAGATATAGCTCAATGTAATTAAACAGAGCCGAAGAATTATAAAAAATAAACCAAAGAAGCCTTCAATACATCAAAAGTCTTTATTAGCCAACAATGTTTCGTCCTATTAAGGACTCATCAGGGCAAGTAAAGCTACAAGAAGCACTATCGGCCAATACAAGCCAAAAACTCAGAAGAATATGGAGTATACATCTATTAAAGCTTAGGAAAGATATCAAGGAAAAGTTGGCTAAGATTAAGAGTGAGCAGTTACAAACATATATATATATATATATATATATATATATATATGTGTGTGTGTGTGTGTTGTTTATCTATCTATCTATCTATCTATCTATCTATCTATCTATCTATCTATCTATCTATCTATCTATCTATCTATGAGGTAACAAGTTATCGTTATAGGTAATCCAGTTAGAGGTTGTGAGTACTCTGCGTCCTGGATAGTTTTAACATACGGCTTTGTTTAACTCAACAAAATGTATCCATAGTTAGGCAACGAGTTCGCGGTATTCCCTATGTAGGTTATACTTGGAGTAATAATAGTAAAAGAATGAGGAGTAATATGGTCGGCTGTACAACAAGGGGCTTTATTTCAGGTATTGACAATTGTTTCATTGATCAGGTGAGTCTAGAGGTCGGTAATTGCTTGAAGCTGCGTCACTCGATCTCCATTACATTATTTACCTCTGATCAATTCATCAGAATACGATTGTCAATACCTGAAATAAAGCCCCTTATTGTACAGACAAACATGTTACTCTTCATTCTCTATCTCTCTCTCTCTCTCTCTCTCTCTCTCTCTCTCTCTATATATATATATATATATATATATATATATATATATATATATATATATATATATATATATATATATATATATATATGATAATAAGGGCGCTGCGGAGTTGCAAATGGGTTACATATGAAAAAAGGTTGTCCTTCATCAGTGATCTTCCAACCATCATAGGCATTTCATCGCATCAAAGACCATATACCTCCGGTTGGTGCGAGCAACGGCTAAAAAAAGTCGTTGGGACACGTAAATAAAGGGGACGCGAGGGTAAACAAACAAAATGGTGAAGCAACAGAAAGTGAGGAAGAAAGAGACAAGTCCCAGATTTCTATGAATTTAAATTCGGTGAAATCGTGAATATATAAATATATATATATATATATATGTTTTTTATATATATATATATATTTATAAATATGCATATACATATATATAGCTTAAAATGGAGTGGGGATAAGTAGAAAAAGAAAGAAAGAACGAGGGAAGGGATTTCCTCATCAGTTGTCTACTCAACGGTCTCGGATATTTCTACGCTTTAAAGACAAGATATCTACCTCTCAGAGCGTCAATAACTGGATTAGTTATTGGGAAAACAGAGGAGGGAGGGAAGAAAATAGAAAACAGTGAAAAAACAGCGAAAATAAACAACAAACCGAGCAATGTGCGAGCAACTTAAGGTAAGAAAATACAACACCACATATATATATATATACATATATATATATATATATAGTTATGCCAAAGTGCATATGCACACACGTACACCAATACATACACCACACATACACACAGAGGTATATCAATGGATCTCCGTCCCTTTCAACGATGGGTGTTCCGAATTTTCGATCAATGGAACAAATTACCCATGAAAATTACATGCAAGTGGTTGATCATTCCAGAGACACGTGTAACCTTAGGATAGTTCTTAGATAGATTCAGCATGACGCAATATGTGAAAGGCCTGGCCCTTTGAATTACAGGTTTGGATTAGCCATGCAAGTCGCTAAGGAGTTGGGTCAAATACTGGTCATAGTGATTGCGAAGCGAAATCATTTAAACATTTGTCCATCCAGTATCTCACCACCATATATATATATATATATAGCAAGAAAGTAAGTGTTGGTAAAATCCAGTACTTCAGTATGCGGATAGGGAGCACTCAGCGAAGATATAAGTTCCGGAGTTATAATAGTGACGAAACAAGTCAATTGCATGAACTCATAATCATTTATTTACTGCTATATATATTTCGATGATAGCCATTGAATGGCTATGACCTCATCAGGCAGTTAGTCAGTTCTTAGATATGCCAGCTCTGTGTGTATAGTGTTGATCGTATCAGAGCCTTGGGACATCAACACTATACACACAGAGCTGGCATATCTAAGAACTGACTAACTGCCTGATGAGGTCATAGCCATTCAATGGCTATCATCGAAATATATATAGCAGTAAATAAAGGATTATGAGTTCATGCAATTGACTTATGTTTCGTCACTATATATATATACATATATATATATATATATATATATATATATATATATATATATATATATATATATATATATATATATAAAACTAAAGATTAATATGGTTCATTGATTACTCAGTGAATATAGTTTTACAATAGATTAAAAGCACTCTCCAGTCAAGTTTTGTGGAGCTATTATTATTCAGAATAATAAATAAATGAAGACATTCACATAATCAAAATATATATTTTATTATATATATATTTCGAAGGTACATAGTTCAATTCCAGTATTGGCAGTGATTTATATAACTCACTGCCAATACTGGAATTGAACTATCAAGACCGTTGAGGTATGTCATACATCAAGTAATGTATTTTATCTGACGAGGACGTGCTGAAAAAACAGCAGAGTACCTTCGAAATATATATAATAAAACATATATTTTGATTATGTGAATGCCTTCATTTATTATTATTCTGAATAATAATT
>OZ024749.1:31111145-31128645 GCA_964016885.1 Eledone cirrhosa | reverse complement strand
ATATAGATAATTATAGACGCATACCCCCATTACACTCGCCCCCTCCCCCCCCACACACATATATACACAGAAACACACACACACGCACATACACATATATATATATATATAAAGGTAGACATGAACATTATATATACATATACATCTGTATGTAACTTTATATGTGTGTGTGTCTATGCATGTGAATTTATGTTCAGGCTTGTGTGTGTATGTGCTTGTGCGTCCATGTGTGTGCGTGTGTATTTCTGTGGGAATTCTAGCTTGTAGTGTGGTAGTGTGTGCTCATGAAATTGCATTTACACGCGTATGTGTGTGTGTGTGTGCGTGCGTATGTACGATCGTGTGTGTATG
This sequence comes from Eledone cirrhosa, assembly GCA_964016885.1. Taxonomy (NCBI): domain Eukaryota; kingdom Metazoa; phylum Mollusca; class Cephalopoda; order Octopoda; family Eledonidae; genus Eledone; species Eledone cirrhosa. The sequence goes on along the minus strand of OZ024749.1, from coordinate 31,128,294 downwards.
TATATGCGTTTCGTGTGTGTATGTGCATTCGTGCATGTTTGTGTGCGTCTATGTGTGTACGTATGTGTGTATGTGTGTATGAGTATGTGCAATCGGGTATGTGTGTATGTGCGTTTGTGTGTGTGTGTGCGCGTGTGCGTGCATGCAATCGTGTGTATATGTGTGTGTATATGCGTTGGCGTGTGTGTATGTGCGTTCGTGTATGTGTGTGTGTGTGTGTATTTGCAATCGTGTATGTGTGTATGTGCGTATGTGAGTTTGTATGTGTGCATGTGCAATCGTGCCTGTGTGTTTGTATGTGTGTATGTGCGTTCGTGTATGTGTGTGTGTGTGTGTATTTGCAATCGTGTATGTGTGTATGTGCGTATGTGAGTTTGTATGTGTGCATGTGCAATCGTGCCTGTGTGTTTGTATGTGTGTATGTGCAATCGTGTCTGTGTGTATGTGCGTATGTGTGTTTGTATGTGTACATGTGAAATCGTGCCTGTGTGTATGTGCGTATGTGTGTTTGTATGTGTGTATGTGCAATCGTGCCTTGGTGTATGTGCGTATGTGTGTTTGTATGTGTGTATGTGCAATCGTGCCTGTGTGTATGTGCGCATGTATGTGTGTTTGTATGTGTGCATGTGCAATCGTGCCTGTGTGTATGTGCGTGTGTGTGTTTGTATGTGTGTATGTGCAATCGTGCCTGTGTGTATTTGTGTGTGTATGTATTTATGCTTGACATATCATTCCGACCTCCAACTATCAATAAATCTTTATGGTAATATCAAAGCAAAAGAAGGTAGCTGGACATTTAACTTGTAAAACGTACGTCACGATATAGGCTATTAAAGAGATACTTCATTCTTTGACGACATCACACGAGATCACGTGTTTCTTCCTCTTCCCCCCTCATCAGCATTCCCAACTGGTTTCTGAATATGGAACTTTATGATCTGAACACTTTCAAAGCCTCACTAGCAGCACTTTCAAGGCTTTCATCATATATGATATCGTAGTGTATGTGCTTCTATGTAACAGCATAGATAGAAGCACAGACACATGGATGCAAATATGGATGGATAGTGCTGCATGATTAAATAAAGAAGGAGTATATATACATATTATATATATATAAATATATATATATACACATATATACAGTATATATATATATATATATAATATATATATATATATATATATATATATATATATATATATATATATATATATATATATATATATATATAAATATTAAATATATTAAATATATAATTCCTGACTGATGATTGATAGAGATCGATGATTAGATAGATCAATAGAAACGTTGAACCACGTATAGGATAGAAAAACACCAACGAATGAATGAATGATCGAAATTCTGTAGAGCGTCTGACACCATGCTTTTTAGCATAGAGTTATGGCTCTTTACGTTCTGAGTTCAAATACTGCCGATTTTAACTTTGCCTTTCATCCTTACGGTGTCTATAAAATAATGTCCCAGTCACGCACTGGGGTCGATTTAATCGACTTTCCCTTCACTCAAAAATTGCTGGCCTTGTGCCTAAATGAGAAACCATTTGAGCTGCAGTCTGAGTGAGACTGAGTGACTGGCACCTAGAATGTTGCCAGGCACTCACTGCCCTCTACCAAGCGGGCAATGCGATCAGTGGAACTTCCACTTTCGAGTTCTATAGAGGATTAGTCGTGGTCAAGTGCGATGACGCACTCGGAGAAGATTTGGGCCTCGACGATATCGAACTGACCAGTCTGTACCGGAGTACTTTCGAGCCGGGGACGAAGGACAATTTCCACAAATCCCTCGCTTTGCAGTGTTACCGGGGGGCACTGCCGGTTCGGGATAAACTCTACAGGCACGGAAGTGCTGTCAGACGGACCTGCCCAAGATGCCCACAGAACGACCTAACCGTTCTGCACGTACTTATCCAATGTCCGTGCATTACTGACTTGTGGAGTTATGTCGAACAGCTGCTGTCGCGTGTGGAACGAATCGGCTAACGGCCGAGTCCATAGTGAAGATCGACACGCCGCCTTCCTTAGGTCAGGAAGAGCAGGACATTTTCCTCTGTCTGGTGGCAGTTGAGAAAGAGGTTATATGGTGGACCAGGTTAAAAGGCCTGAAGACAGAGACTTTTCTCTTCGGCCAATCCCTCATCAACTTCTTCAAGTTTCACCTGGAAAGGAAGGTGGGGGTGGAGAGAGAAGTGCTGTCCCCCAGTACATTTGCTAAAAGGTGGATGAATATGGCGAGAATGGCTCGTGTGAATGGGCCTACTCTGACCATGCGCCTATAGGCTAGCTAACTTCAGGAGAGGGGTGCTCTCCCTGGGTGCCCTAGAAGCGCAGGGTGGTTCAGGATTGGTAGGGTACCCGAGTCATCCCAGGGTCGTCCACCCCCTATCGGGGAACTTATTTTGTTATATTTATGCATAGTTTATTTTATATTCTTATATCTTCATTGTTAAATTAGTCTCTGCCATTGTGCACTTTTACTCGACCTTATTGTAAACCCTCACAGTCCCTGTCTTTGTATTGTCCCCTACATGTCGGCCCTTGTGGCTAATAAATGAAATCATTATTATTATTATAATAATTATTATTATTATTATTTTGGTAGTATCGGTAGAGAGTCGGACACCATGCTTTGAAGCATAGAGTTACGTCCCTATATGATCTGAGTTCAAATCCCGCCGAGGTTAACTTTGCCTTTCATCCTTACGGGTTCGATAAAATAAAGTACCAGTAATGCACTGGTTAATTGCTGGCCTTGTGCCAAAGGTAGAAACAATTATTATTATTATTATTATTACAGTTGCATTTATCTTGCTTTATGTTCATACGAGTTATCACCAAGTCACAACCAGTGACCTCAAGAGACAACAAGGTCCGCCATGTTCAAGAAAGAACATACATATTCACACATGCAACTTTAGTGTTTAGACTTGTGATGTACTTATATTGACAGAATCTTCCTTAGTATATGGGCAGTTCCCATTAGTACTATCTTTTGTATTTCTCCTATACGCGGGTTTCCTGGGATTTGCGATATGTAATCATTAGACCCCTTAGGTATCATTCCCAGAGCGCCTACAACCACTGGTATTGTTTTAGTTCTCAATTTCCACATTTTCCAATTTCTATCTCCAGGTCCTTATACTTGCTCAATTTTTCAAATGTTTTTATAGATACATTCTTGTCTATTGGAACAGACATATCAATTAGCAGGCATACCCTCTTTTGAAAGTCTTTCAATATTATATCAGGTCTGTTTGCATCTATTTTTCGGTCTGTTTGGATGCTAAAGTTCCACAAGATTGAGATGTGATCTTTTTCAAGTATGGGAGGTGGTTGATGCTCCCACCAATTCTTTTGATGGGGCAGGTCAAAATGCTTACACATTATCCAATGTATGTATTGTGCAGCTCTGTCATGCCTGTTTAGGTATTCGGTTGGAGCTATAGGACTGCACATTGAAATTATATGGTCAATGGTCTCTGGTTGTTTTTTGCATACACGGCATAATGGGCTGCATCCATTTTTTATTATGTTGGCTTAGTAATTTTTTGTTGGCAGACACTGATCTTGTGCCGATATAATCAGTCCTTCAGTCTCCGATTTCAGTCCAGTGGATGCCAACCACTGTTGGGTTAAAGTTTTGTCAACATCAGGATTGTTAGCTCGCTCTGGGTATTTTCCATACAGAGGCTTTTCTTGCCATTTCTTAGCCAGTTTCTGTAGCAGTTCTTTCTTTGCAGTTACTTTTACCTGCTTTGCTTTTTCTGTGTTTTCCATTTCAGCAGTAAATGGGACTTCTGAAATTTGTAGTCCATTACTGTATCTTTGTGCATCTTTTGTAATGGAATATGATCTTTTGATGCTTTCGTGTTTCAAAACGAGTTTGATCATCCAATCATGTGATTCCCTTAGATATGTAGATAATCCAATTGTTGCAGTTTTCAACGCAATGTCTAACTGGATTAACCCACGTCCCCCTTCTTTCCTAGGGAGATATATTCTATCTATATCTGCTTTAGGGTGATGCATTCTGTGCATGGTTAAGAATTTTCGAATTTTTGTATCGAGCCTACGGATCTCTGTGCTTGTCCAGTTGATGACATTGTAACTGTAGGTTACTACTGGTATGGCAAGCGTGTTTATGGCATCGATCCTATTCCTTGCATTCAATTCCGTTTTTAAGATTGCTCTCACTCTGCGGTAACATTCCCTCCTTATCCTTTCCCTCATTGTCGAGTGCTTGATTCCGTCTCCTTCACAAACACCTAGATATTTGTAAGTTTTTTCTTGATCAAGTTCTCTTATCACGTTCCCCCGATCAAGATTAATGTCTGAACTCTTCAGCAGCTTTCCTCTGGTGAACGTTGCTTTGGCGCATTTATCTAGTCCAAACTCCATTTTAATGTCATCACTGAACTGCTTCTCAGTGGATAATAGCCCTTGCAATTGTTCATCATTTTTTGCAAATAGTTTCAGGTTATCCATGTAGAACAGGTGATTAATGGTTTTGTCATAGACTTTATATCCATGATTTGTTTCATTGACCATTTTACTTAATGGTATAAGTGCGATGCAGAATAAAAGCGGTGATAAAGAGTCACCCTGAAAAATTCCACACTTAATATTAACTTCTCCAGCTTCCAGTGATTTTGTTTCACTATTCAAAAGGAGCGTCGTTTTCCATGTCTTCATACTGAATGACAAAAACCTCCTGACAACGGGGGATACTTTGAAAATCTCTAAACATTTTTCAATCCAACTGTGTGGCAAACTATCAAATGCTTTTTTATAATCTATCCAAGCAATCGATAGATTTTTGTGTCTATTATGACAATCTTCCAGTATCATTTTGTTAACCAGAAGCTGATCCTTACAGCCATATGAGCCTCGTTTACACTCTTTCTGCTCAATGGGAAATAGGTCATTTGTTATCAGGTGGTCATATGTGTATTCAGTTAGGACTGATGTTAAAATTTTATACATTGTGGTCAAGCAAGTTATCGGTCTGTAATTTTTGGGATTGTTTGTCTCATCATTCTTCGGAAGCAGTAATGTAATGCCGTTATTATTATTATTATTATTATTTAAAATAGTTATTTGATGCTAGGATGTTATCACCTATTTTCCTCTCATACTCACTTTCAGAGAAATGTCACAGCTAGAAAACGTTACACGCTCCTTACAGCCAATCAGATTACTTAATTTTTCTGAGAAATTTAATTGTGTAACGAGAGCAACGTTACCCAATGTCCTCCATTCCTCAACCGAATTAGCTGGAGGAAGCAGGACAGATGTAACGCAATAACTATGTCTCGTGTTCGAAGCTATTGCATGACGTCTTGGATAAGAATACATTAAGATTCGATGGAGAAAAAGTGTAGTAACTCTCTCTTGGAATTGTACCAATTATATTTTAAGCGGTATTTCACGGGTGTTCTGTTGAAATAGAGTGCCAGACGATAATTACTTTAGCCAAAATGTCTTTCCATTTGTATGACAAGTGGATGTGATTTGGTTGTTCATATGGTTGATATTTCTAACAAGAGTCTTTCATAATGGTTGTTACCAGTAAAATACTGTGATTAATTAAATCTATATTGCTACCTGCTACCCGTTCATCCCCTCGATCCAGTCATACCTACAACATCTTATAAGATTATGATGTGATTTGGTTGTTCATATGGTTGATATTTCTAACAAGAGTCTTTCGTAATGGTTGTTACCAGTAAAATACTGTGATTAATTAAATCAATATTGCTACCCCTTCACCCCCTCGATCCAGACATACCTGCAACACCTTATAAGATTATAAGGGGTTTATCGTGCTATACGGCGTTTAGTCGGCATTTAAACCAAGTGGAACCTTTCCCTCTGTGATTCTAAACGTAGCCAAATCCTTACCAGCGAAAGAGACAAATTGAGAGACATAGAGAAAGTTAGTTAAACTAATGCAAATCTACACCTGCGCTTTACTGGTACTTTATTTATCGACCTTGAAGGATGGAAGTATAATTGACCCCGACGGTATTTGAACTCAGCGCTCTGATGTCCGGAAGGAATAATAAGAGATTTATATCCCAGGTGCTAAAACTACCAATTCGACGTCTTACTATCAAAGGAAAAAAACATATCATATCTTATGTCTATACTGGAAACTAATCTAGAAAAAAGGACACTCAGGAAATATTTGCTTTTCTGTATTTCTATTTGAGTGTAAACACACGCCATTAGCAGTTAATATCTCACCATAAACCAATGAGATCTGTAATCCTTTGATGGTGAAGAAGGAAGCTGTTAGAATCACACACACAAACACACACTCAGCTACACATGCTCATTCATACGCACACATTCACACATTCGCACTCACACATTCATTCACAGAGACATCAATAAAAACACACAGACACAAACACACACATACACCTGCACACACTCAGACAGTTTAACACATTAAGATTTACACACATTCACTTACATACATACTCATAAATATACACAGAAAGATGCACTCACCTACATATGCTCATACACACGCACTCACATGCATATTCGTACACTTAAACCCACAGATACACTCACAGATACACACACAGGCACACTCACCTCCACAACTTCATACACACACATTAAAAACGCACATTTAGTCACATAAACATAGACATACTCATATAAACGCACACAGGCTCAAAAACACATTCCACACACAAACACACATATAAACACATACACACACATATAAACACATATATTCACACACAGGCACCACCAGAAGTATATGTGTAAATCTATTCATACACAGATACCTACACATACATATTGTCGCCTATGTTGAGAGGCACACTTCACTACCACATGTATATGTGTAAATATATTCATACACACAGACCTCGTCATACATACACTGTCGTATCCATTGACTCACACACTTCACCCCCACAGGTGGATGTGTAAATATATTCATACACACAGACCTCGTCATACATACACTGTCGTAACCATTGACTCACACACTTCACCAACACAGGTGGATGTGTAAATATATTCATACACACAGACCTCGTCATACATACACTGTCGTAACCATTGAGTCATACACTTCACCAACACAGGTGGATGTGTAAATATATTCATACACACATACCTCGTGATACATACACTGTCGTAACCATTGACTCACACACTTCACCAACACAGGTGGATGTGTAAATATATTCATACACACAGACCTCGTCATACATACACTGTCCTAACCATTGACTCACACACTTAACCAACACAGGTATATGTGTAAATATATTCATGCACACAGACCTCGTCATACATACACTGTCCTAACCATTGACTCACACACTTCACCAACACAGGTGGATGTGTAAATATATTCATACACACAGACCTCGTCATACATACACTGTCGTAACAATTGACTCACACACTTCACCAACACAGGTGGATGTGTAAATATATTCATACACACAGACCTCGTCATACATACACTGTCGTAACCATTGACTCACATACTTCACCAACACAGGTGCATGTGTAAATATATTCATGCACACAGACCTCGTCATACATACACTGTCGTAACCATTGACTCACACACTTCACCAACACAGCTGGATGTGTAAATATATTCATACACACACACCTCGTCATACATACACTGTCCTAACCATTGACTCACACACTTCACCAACACAGGTGGATGTGTAAATATATTCATACACACAGACCTCGTCATACATACACTGTCCTAACCATTGACTCACACACTTCACCAACACAGGTATATGTGTAAATATATTCATACACACATATCTCGTCATACATACACTGTCGTAACCATTGACTCACACACTTCACCAACACAGGTGGATGTGTAAATATATTCATACACACAGACCTCGTCATACATACACTGTCGTAACAATTGACTCACACACTTCACCAACACAGGTGGATGTGTAAATATATTCATACACACAGACCTCGTCATACATACACTGTCCTAACCATTGACTCACACACTTCACCAACACAGGTATATGTGTAAATATGTTTATACACAGAGACCTCGTCATACATACACTGTCGTAACCATTGACTCACACACTTCACCAACACAGATATATGTGTAAATATATTCATACACACAGACCTCGTCATACATACACTGTCGTAACCATTGACTCACACACTTCACCAACACAGGTGGATGTGTAAATATATTCATACACACAGACCTCGTCATACATACACTGTCGTAACCATTGAGTCACACACTTCACAAACACAGGTGGATGTGTAAATATATTCATACACACAGACCTCGTCATACATACACTGTCGTAACCATTGAGTCACACACTTCACCAACACAGGTGGATGTGTAAATATATTCATACACACAGACCTCGTCATACATACACTGTCGTAACCATTGAGTCACACACTTCACCAACACAGGTATATGTGTAAATATAATCATACACACATATCTCGTCATACATACACTGTCCTAACCATTGACACACACACTTTACCACCACAGGTGGATGTGTAAATATATTTTGTTCCTCTCTTCATTAGTTGTCATGCCTCCCAGACTGTCGTTTCAAGTGGGAATTTGAAGGTGTTGGTCAGTAACTAACACGTCTTTCAAATTCTCCTCCCCAGTTAATACAGGAGGCTTTATGTTAGTTTGTTTACAATAAATAAACCAAGAGCATATAGCACATAATATAAACTAATAGAATTTAAAAAGAAAAATAGACAGTTGTAATTTCAATATTTATTGAAGGTGAAGAAAATAAATCAAATATAAGTTTTTCATTAAATGAGTTAGAGGTAAGTAAGTAACTTAAATTATCAAGTGTCACTCGATAGTAAGTTAAATCATTTGTTCAATCATTTACTGTGTAAGTATATTCAGACATCGGCAAGCGAAGTTTTAGAATTGAAATAGAAATAGAAGCGTCACCGTAATATTGATTACATAACGTAGTCTAATAATTGTTTCTACTTTTTGGCACAAGGCCAGCAATTACCCAGTGCATTACTGGTACTTTATTTTATCGACCCGGTAAGGATGAAAGGCATAGTTAACCTCGGCGGGATTTGAACTATGCGTCAAAGCATGGCGTCCGACCCTCTACCGATACTGCCAATCTACCGTCAATGTAATCTAATAATGGAGCATGTAAACCTACTGAATTGAAAACGATGGTTCTCAGATACCCAACATTTTCCGTTTAGTGGGTTTGTAGGCCCACTTATTAAACTATATTATGTTTTTAAAACAATGTTACGGGCGACGTTTCTATATCTATTTCAATTCTAAAATTTACCAAGTACTTTGGTGAGGTTGTATGTTAAATAATTAGTTAAATATTGGGTCGTTAAGTATGAAATTTGTAGAATCTTTTTTTGATATACAAATTTCATACTTAACGAACCAATAATTTTCTGTGTATGGTGGTTAAATAATTTACTCTGAGATTTGCTGAGAAATCATTTTCTGATTGTCGTACTGAAAGTCACTGGAGAGAATGTTATATAATTAGTTATATGATCTACAGAATGCAGTAATGAGATAGTAGTTTAAATAGTTTAGTGACAGAATAGTTGGAGCATTGGGGTAAAAATGTATCGGTAATTGTTTTGGCTCATATCATTCTGAATTTAAATTTCAACGAGGTTAACTTTCCTTTACATCCACTAGCAGAAAAACCACCCTTCGGGTAATTTTCTGCTTGCATCTATAGTGTGCATATCGATATTATACGCAAATATATATATGCATGTAGATATGATACATCAAATAAAATCGTAATTGCCCATATCCACAGAAATTGAAGAGAGACTGTGTTACACGCTCTTCTGTAATCAGTAAAGTAATCCATGATACATTTTAAAAAAGACAATATTATATATAAACTTCATTAGGAGAAAATTAGCGGCGGAAATATATGCGATGTTTTTATAAGTGTTATAACATAACGGGTGCTAACCTGAACTGTTGACATTTGAATCTTTAAATAAGCAATAAAATTATTTATATTTAATCAACAGTTACGAAATTTAGTACATAAATTATATAATATTCATTCATTATTTATTCAAAGGGCGGTGGATTGGCAGTATCGGTGGAGGGTCGGACGCCATGCTTTCCAGCATAGTTACGTCCCTTTACGATCTGAGTTCAAATCCCGCCGAGGTTGACTTTGCCTTTCATCCTTACGGGGTCGATAAAATAAAGTACCAGTAATGCACTGGGTAATTTGCTGGCCTTGTGCCTAAAGTAGAAACAATTATTTATTCAAAGTAATCCAAGGGAGGTAGATTGGCGGTATCGGTAGAGGGTCGGACGCCATGCTTTGACGCATAGAGTTACGGCCCTTGCCATTCTGAGTTCAAATCCTGCCGATGTTAACTTTGCCTTTCATCCTTACGGGGTTGTTAAAATAAAGTACCAGTAATACACTGATTAATTGCTGGCCTTGTGCCAAAAGTAGAAACAATTATTTATTCAAAGTAATCCAACTAATTTTACAAACGGGATAAAACAAAATATATTCTGGACTCAGTCCCGTACTCCCTCCTTTATTATAGTTAAGATTCAAGATAGATATATATAATGTACCAGTCCAGTATTGGAGAATTAATGTCTTGTTTCGAAGAAATCGATAGCGTTCAGAATTGGTGAGGGATCGGCTGAGTCATGTTTAAAATGCCCGACACTATGTACATAGACGTCGTCCCTACAACTCCATTAGAGGTTACTTCCCTTTACTTTTAATTTACTACGATACTGTATTAGATTTTACTTTGAGCGTGCTGGTAGATACACTGTCAAATAATCCATCGAGTGTGGTATTAAGACACTCTGTTAAATAATAAGTTAAGTGTACGCGATATCATCACCAACATTATCATCCAGCGGACTCAGCCGAAATCGATACTACAACTGATCTCCACGTGGGTCTGTCATTCATTGCCGCTGCGAAATCCTGAATTTCAATACCAGTATCTCAGGAGATGACATCGGGATAGGAGAGCTTCCACCCACTGTTATTAATTATGGTTTGTTGTTTCCAAAGCACTAGAGGGGACACAGCTTCATAGGTGGCACGATGGCAGTGGCCAGCAAATTTTACTCTCCCTTTACGTACAACGGCAGATATGCGTAGGCGGCCGGCATATCTCTCTCTCAAAGTCAGATGAGCGTGATATAGAAACTGTGCCAAATAATCTATTGAGTGTGATGGTGAGATACTGTGTTAAAGGCACTACTGAGTGGAGTATTAAGGATACACTGTTATAGAGTCAGTTGAGTCTAGTGATGACATAGTAAGTTGAATACTTTACTATGTCTGGCTAAATAGTCTCTTAAATAATCCACTGTTTGTGGTGGCAGAGTATATTACATAATTTAATGTGTTTGTTGGTGAGTTACTGTGTTATATAATGGAGAATATTACCTGTGAAGTTCTAATTTGATCTGTTTGGTGTCATTTAGTCTGAATGGATAACATATTTATATGAAAATAATTGCTTTATTTCTTATACATATGATATTGATGGTGTACAACACCTCCTCTAACAACAGTATATATGCATAAATATATTAGATTATCTCAATTATCCTTTTAGAATGCTACACCACATATTCCTGATAATCTCAATAATAATGTACATCTGTTTATGAACTGGGATTAATTAATGAATTAAAGCAACTAGACCAACAACACAAGGAATAACGGATACTAATTTAAGCAAAGGATCCAACAAATGTACCAGTAAAATACTGAAGTAGATTCCTCTTCTATATATCTTTCTCATCACCATTCTCTCACTCTCTATCCTTCTCTGGAGAGAAGATGGGTTCTGCAATCGATAAGGTTCTCCTACGACTCCTCCAGGAGTTACAGGAACATACATGTGATACATGCTAGCAAAGTCGAGTAGACGGAAGGTTGAATTAAATCAACATGGCCAGTAGTCACTCCTATCGACCCCGGAAGAGTAAACAGTAAACAAAACATAACTAATGCGCAACATCTTCCTTTTTAGAGACTCATTACACTCCCCAAATAGAACTTTGAGAAAGTTGCTGGAAGTAGCCCTCCCGGTTCTTTCAATCTCAGCTAATGTTTAGTCTCTTTCACCTTAACCAACAGAGGAAAACTACATGCCTTTTACGTCAGATAAAGAAGCGTCAGATAAAACATGCAAAATCAATGAGAATTGATACCTACATCCGACTATGTTTGTGTATAAAAACTATTCCAATTATTACACTGACTGATGAGAAGTTGAGTGTGGGTGTGTACAATAGCACTGAATCGATGCAGGAGCAGAGGCCATTGTAGTACAAACTGAGTTAGTATTTATAGCCGCGGTATGGTTCCAATTAATGGCGAAATTATATCACGTTTGTTATTCCCAGTTGAATATATATTTCACTTCAATGATCTGCACACGCTGCACTACACTGCATTAACACCTTTTCACTGCTGATTAGTTACAAAAGTTTTCTTTCTCAAACATGTTCACATGCATCTGGATATGGGTGTGGGGTGATATGTTTATTTCTATGTGTGTGTATGTGATGGGTATATTTGTGTTATGTGTACGTGGGTTTGCGCTCTGGGAGTGTGTGCATGTGTGTGTTTGTGCATGTCTTGTGTATGTGTGTTTTTGTAGCGTCTTTGAATTTGTGATTGGTATGTAGCTCTGTATGTGTGTATTTGAGTGCCTATTTGTGCGTATGTGTCGAGATATTTATCTGTGTGTCTGGATCTATATGTGTGTTTGTCTTTTTATGTGTGCATATTTGTCTAGGTGCGTGTGTATCTATCTATCTGTACATATGTGTCTATATAATATGCTTACGTGTGCAATGTTATGGCGTTGAATTACATGAACATTTGAGCTGTGGTAAAAATATATGTACATAAATCAAACCCAGAGTTTTTCAGAAGCTTAATTCGTAATATCTTCTCTGACTTCCTAAAAGCGTTAAAAATACTTTGCTATAATGCAAAGAATCATGATTTTACTGTAATATAGTTCAGCTACCTATTTATACGAAAGAAATATTTCTAAAAGCTGCAAAAAAATTATTGTAAACTAAGCATGTTTTATTCAGTATAGTCTCTGAAGCGATTGGATATATTCTGCAGTAAATACTTCTCAAAAGTTGCCGATTGTACATTATTACCACATAGTACATAATTACCAGAAAAATACTCCCAGAACTTTTCTTCAAAAACAGACTGTTCTCATCCAAATAACTAGCATCAATCCAGGCTAGACTTGCAAATAAAATTATTTCTAATAAATGTATTACATTAAATAAGGCATGTTGGATATTATTTAAACTTATACCATAATCTGATAACATACAGCCCTGGTTTTGTAATACATTATATTGTAAGTTCATGTATAGTTGTGAGTTTGTCCATGGGTATACATGCATACATACATACATATATATATATATATATATATATATATATATATATATATATATATATATATATATACATACATATATATGTATAAATAAATAAATATAAATAAATAAATAAATACTCTTTCCTGGTAGTAGAGTAGTAGGACATTTCTGACCTTCCTGTTTGTAGTTGTTTATACTATATACATAAGTATAAATAGTATTATTATAATTATACATATATGTATATGTATAGAAATTTTGTATTTCCAAAGAAATAAGGTATGTTTATGGATAAACATTTAGAAAACCGTAGCTATGCAAATCATCGGGGCTATCGCCCTCTGGTGCTGTCTGGCAAAAGCAAAGGGGACAATCGTCGATGCATTTCATATTTAACTGGTTCTCAACAGGGCGCTCCCTCCTGTGTGTGTGTGCATGTGCTCGCGCGGGTGAGTGTGTGTGTGTGTGTGTGGGGGGGGGGGGTGATATACAGACATGCAAACATTCATCGACACGTTTATCCTTATATATGCATACATACATACATATTTTTTTCTTCTTTGCGGTCTGTTCCCATTTTTATTTCAGAGGGTTGAAGACTAAGGACAATTAAAGCCCCCCCCCCCCCCTAAAAAGAAAAACTGGCGTCGGTGGATCTCGAATCTTCATCCGACCATTATTAAGGAACTGGTTACCGAGCTTCAGCTCATCGACCTTCATCAAATGGATGAAGCTGTTGACCACTTGAAAGATTTTCAGCAACGTTACTAACGTACAATACAGATTACATAAATACCAAATGAAAATTAAGATGAGAGGGGTATGTTTCACGATCTTTTTAAATATCTGAGAATCTCATTGTACCTAAGCCGTATCATATAATTACATAATACATGTAATTACAAATGGTGTTGTGTCTTACTAACTGCGAAACACGTGTACTATGTCTAGACGTTGGTTAAACTATGACTTCCCCCTTGCTTACTCTCTCTGTCTCTCTCTCTCTATATATATGTATATATATATAAATATATATATAAGTATATATATATATACATATATATATATATATATATATATATATATATATATATATATATATATATATATATATATAAATATATTATGAAAGTAAGAAAGTTACATATATATATATATAAATATATTGCGAAAGTAAGGAGGTTAAATATATATATATATATATATATATATATATATATATATATATAAATAAATAAATAAATATATATATATATATATATATATATATATATATATATATATATATATATATATATATATATATATAACGCTAGTTGCAACATTTAGTATTTCGCCCCGTTCTTTGGTAGAACGAAATCCTGTTGATGAAATAAATCCTCTGTTCGATCATGAATACCACGAGCTTGCCAGTTACCTAAGTTTGATATTTGATTTTGGATTCATAGAAACACTTTAAACGTATAAGATTTGATTTGTCCAGGTGTATTTTTTCTCAACCTGTTAGTTCTTTCGTTACTTTGGTATTGTGTGTTAGATTTTGCCTACCACAATGTTCAATTTGTCATGCTATTTAAACGTATGTTATTACTCTAAGGACCTACCTTGTCGAGTGCTTTGCTAACTCATTCATATAGTAGGTCAAATTTGCTTGCACACCACCAAAGATTCGATTTTACTAAGCCTCCAATTATATAAATATATATATATAGGAAAATGTTTGACCTCGACGGCAGAGCTCAAGCCGTTTCGACGGCTAATTCGGGACTAAAAAAAAAAAAATCGATAAAATTGTAAACAACTTGATCTCTGCTGTCGGGGTCAAACATTTTCCTATTATCCACTCTCTCTCCCTCTCTCTGTATATATATATATATATATATATATATATATATATATATATATATATATATATATATATATATATATATATATATATATATATATATATATATATATAAGACCAAATAATCATATTGGCAGAAGTGTATTGACTTAAATATATAACTATTAATTCATTTACTGACACTGTCCCCCTATGCGGAAAAGCAATGGGCAAGGAAAAGGCTGAAAGCCTATGTTGGAAAACTAATCATTTAAACTAAAGACGAAACGTCATAATGATTTTATAAATCTCTTCTCTCAAAGCAAATAAGAGTAATTGACTTCGGGGGCGATAAATGAATGTGAATGGAGGCCGTGAAAATATAATCTAATATAATATAATGCACTCTCTTCCATCCATTTATAATAGCAGCCATTTATAACTTGCCGGGTTACTGATCTACAAACGTAACATAGGGCATTATTCACTTGAGATTTGTCGAGATAAATTATAATAAGGCCTTTATCGGATGCTAATACATCACGTCATTATTCTAGATCCGGCTTCTATAAAACTGTTTATTTATATCACAATATTTCTCTCACATAACCTCCTTAGGCTCTCAGGCATTCCATGTCCCTCTCTATATATAATATATATCTACCTCACTGTATCTCTATTTCTCTCTACATATGTATACATGTATATATATCCTTCTATCTTTCTCTCTCATTCTCCCTCATTGAATATGCTTCTTCCACACCTACAAACGAACGCAGTGATTGAATTTAAGATATTATGCAAATAATTGCCCACACTTTAACGGTTTTACTCGATCCTCTTACGTCACATATTTATTTTGTCAAAAAAAATTGCCAAATCTCTAAGTTGAGGAAATTGTGTTCTTTCTAATGTTTTCCTCAATCAGAGGTGGGAACATTTGCTGCTTTCAGTAGAAATATATTGAATTCATATAAAATATTCTGATGTACCCAACAATATATTTATGTGTGAAAGCATTAAAAATATACTTGGGGACGAGTTTTTGTATCGCGGGGCCTTGTAATTTCAGGTCCACATAAATATATCAAAATACTGGCGTGCAGACGTAGCTATGTATCCATCTTCCTAATTTCCCAGCTACCAACCTATCTATCTATCTATTTACCCTTCTTTAAGTAATACTTTAGATAGACTTTAGATTAAACAACCCATTTGTGGCGTCTCCCCCCTATTGGGGATTTCGATTGTTATAATTGTTTTTTTTTTGTTTTTTTTTTACACGACTCTATGTACAATTCCCGGCACGTGTCTCTGTATTGTCCCCTTTTCTTGTGCGCCCTTGTGGCAAATAAAAAATCTATCAATCTATCTATCTATCTATCTATCTATCTATCTACCTACATACTTACATACCTACCTACCTACCTACCTACCTACCTACCTGTTTATCTACATACCTAGCTTTATGTGGCCAATCACACACTAACTAATGGAAATAATCAATTATTCTTCAATATCTCCTGCTCGACCATTTGTAGAGAACGTTTTTGACAGTAATTAGATAAACTTATTTTAAAGCAATTGTCAAGCAGCATTAGACTAATTTTCTTTAAACGAAACTTACATCTCCGTTTTATATATATATATATATATATATATATATATATATATATATATATATATATATATATATATATATATATATATATATATATATATATATATATATATATATATATATATATTATATATATATATATATATATATAATATATATATATATATATTTCTCTCTCTCTCTGTGTCGAGATTTCTCAACGCAGGTATTATGGTTA
>OZ024749.1:31096145-31098645 GCA_964016885.1 Eledone cirrhosa | reverse complement strand
GGTAGTGGTGAAGATAGCAATGTTGGTGGTGCTGGAGATAGTGATGGTGACGTTAGCGGTGCTGGAGATAGTGATGGTGACGTTGGCGGTGATGGTGACGTTGGTGGTGCTGGAGATAGTGATGGTGACGTTGGCTGTGATGGTGACGTTGGTGGTGCTGGAGATAGTGATGGTGACGTTGGCGGTGATGGTGACGTTGGTGGTGCTGGAGATAGTGATGGTGACGTTGGCGGTGATGGTGACGTTGGTGGTGCTGGAGATAGTGATAGTGACGTTAGCGGAGTTCGAAATAGTGATGGTGACGTTGGCGGTGCTGGAGATAGTGGTGGTGACGTTGGCTGTGATGGTGACGTTGGTGGTGCTGGAGATAGTGATGGTGACGTTGGCGGTGATGGTGACGTTGGTGGTGCTGGAGATAGTGATGGTGACGTTAGCGGTGTTCGAAATAGTGATGGTGACGTTGGCGGTGCTGGAGATAGTGGTAGTGACGTTGGCTGTGATGGTGACGTTGTTGGTGCTGGAGATAGTGATGGTGACGTTGGCGGTGATGGTGACGATGGTGGTGCTGGAGATAGTGATGGTGACGTTGGCGGTGATGGTGACGTTGGTGGTGCTGGAGATAGTGATGGTGACGTTGGCGGTGATGGTGACGTTGGTGGTGCTGGAGATAGTGATGGTGACGTTGGCGGTGCTGGAGATAGAGATGGTGACGTTGGCGGTGATGGTGACGTTGGTGGTGCTGGAGATAGTGATGGTGACGTTGGCGGTGATGGTGACGTTGGTGGTGCTGGAGATAGTGATGGTGACATTGGCGGTGATGGTGACGTTGGTGGTGCTGGTGATAGTGATGGTGACGTTGGCGGTGATGGAGATAGAGATGGTGACGTTGGTGGTGCTGTAGATAGAGATGGTGACGTTGGTGGTGCTGGTGACGTTGGTGGTGCTGGAGATAGTGATGGTGACGTTGGTGGTGCTGGAGATAGTGATGGTGACGTTGGCGGTGATGGTGACGTTGGTTGTGCTGGAGATAGTGATGATGACGTTGGTGGTGCTGGAGATAGTGATGGTGACGTTGGTGGTGATGGAGATAGTGATGGTGACGTTGGTGTGCTGGAATAGTGATGGTGACGTTGGCGGTGATGGTGACGTTGGTGGTGCTGGAGATAGTGATGATGACGTTGGTGGTGCTGGAGATAGTGATGGTGACGTTGGCGGTGATGGTGATAGTGATGGTGACGTTGGCGGTGATGGAGATAGTGATGGTGACGTGGGCGGTGCTGGAGATAGTGATGGTGACGTTGGTGGTGCTGGAGATAGTGATGGTGACGTTGGCGGTGATGGAGATAGTGATGGTGACGTTGGTGGTGCTGGAATAGTGATGGTGACGTTGGCGGTGATGGTGACGTTGGTGGTGCTGGAGATAGTGATGATGACGTTGGTGGTGCTGGAGATAGTGATGGTGACGTTTGCGGTGATGGTGATAGTGATGGTGACGTTGGCGGTGATGGGGATAGTGATGGTGACGTGGGCGGTGCTGGAGATAGTGATGGTGACGTTGGTGGTGCTGGAGATAGTGATGGTGACGTTGGCGGTGATGGAGATAGTGATGGTGACGTTGGCGGTGATGGAGATAGTGATGGTGACGTTGGTGGTGCTGGAGATAGTGATGGTGACGTTGGCGGTGATGGTGACGTTGGTGGTGCTGGAGATAGTGATGGTGACGTTGGCGGTGGTGGTGCTGGAGATAGTGATGGTGACGTTGGCGGTGATGGGGACGTTGGTGGTGCTGGAGATAGTGATGGTGACGTTGGCGGTGATGGGGACGTTGGTGGTGCTGGAGATAGGGATGGTGACGTTGGTGGTGCTGGAGATAGTGATGGTGACGTTGGTGGTGATGGAGATAGTGATGGTGACGTTGGTGGTGATGGAGATAGTGATGGTGACGTTGGTGGTGATGGAGATAGTGATGGTGACGTTGGTGGTGCTGGAGATAGTGATGGTGACGTTGGCGGTGGTGGTGCTGGAGATAGTGATGGTGACGTTGGTGGTGCTGTAGATAGTGATGGTGACGTTGGTGGTGATGGAGATAGTGATAGTGACGTTGGTGGTGATGGTGACGTTGGTGGTGATGGTGACGTTGGTGGTGCTGGAGATAGTGATGGTGACGTTGGTGGTGCTGGAGATAGTGATGGTGACGTTGGCGGTGGTGGTGCTGGAGATAGTGATGGTGACGTTGGTGGTGCTGGAGATAGTGATGGTGACGTTGGTGGTGATGGAGATAGTGATAGTGACGTTGGTGGTGATGGTGACGTTGGTGGTGCTGGAGATAGTGATGGTGACGTTGGTGGTGCTGGAGATAGTGATGGTGACGTTGGCGGTGATGGTGACGTTGGTGGTGCTGGAGATAGTGATGGTGACGTTGGTGGTGATGGTGACGTTGGTGGTGCTGGAGATAGTGATGGTGACGTTGGTGGTGCTGGAGATAGTGATGGTGACGTTG
>OZ024749.1:31083645-31086145 GCA_964016885.1 Eledone cirrhosa | reverse complement strand
CTAAGATCAACACCTTTTCATCAAAGCATATATTATTTTACCTACTCAGGCAACGCCTGGTACTTCTGCTAGTTAATAATAAATGTCATGGGTTTGATATCTGGCCTCGGAAGCAAAGTATGTGCTTGAGCAAAACTTTTCACTTAAACTACTATTTTTTTCTACTCGATGGAAATTGTGTACCTCATGAAGAAGTTGAAGAGTAAGGTGATATATGCGTGATAGAGTTGAGAGGTTTAGAATTTCTGTCACTTAAACTCAATCAAAACCGGAGTTAAGTCGTCAGGGAAACCTATCATTTGTTGGCCTCTGAAAGATTATTTATCATTGTTTCTCAATGAAGTGTGTTAAGGCGCAGATTCTAAATGTTAGGACGCTTGACACATGATCGTAATATCGTCGATTCGATTCTTGAACCAGGATATGAGTTATGTTCCTGTGCGACACACATTATTTCACGTTGCGTCCTTTTGCGGTCTCAGTTCAAATCCTGCCGAGGTTAACTTTGCCTTTCATCATTACGGGGTCGATAAAATAAAGTACCAATAATGTACTTGATAAAATAAAGTACCAATAATGGCCTTGTGCCAAAAGTAGAAACAATTATTTCATGTTGCTCCAGTACACACAACAGAGATGAATACCAGCAGTAGCTGGGGAGTTAAACCTGCGTCCTCTTTAGTGAGAGTCTTGTACACACAGTCGTTAAACGCCAAGATAACCGAACTTAAGCAGCGACACTCATACGACTTCGGCCTAGTAACATAATTTTAACTCAATACAGAGTGGAACGCAACTTAGAATGTAAGACTATTTTAAAGATGATAATACTGCATTGGGTTGTTACTCCACCGCAAGCTATATTTTGTGCTTATATCATAAACCACCATCATTATCATGATTATCATCATGTATATATATATATATATGTATCTATGTATATATATATATATATATATATATATATATTAAAACAAACATAAATTATCGAGAATCGCATTTCGCCCACGAAATAACTAAAAACAACCCCCGAGATGTGTGGCAAGTGCTCAATGATTCAGATGAACCAGAGCTATAACAAACGTCAAAGACCAAAAACACTGAGACGATGGTTAAACAAACATTCGCATAGCCAAAATAACGATCAAGTGATTCAGGTCAAACAAATAAAAAATATCTGTGATTGAAAATTTACCCGGACCCCTGGAAGGTTGGTAAAATCCAGTATTTGGGATCTGCGGCTCCTAAATCAAGTACTCTCCGCTTACATAAATAATGTTAGGCTTCTGGTAAGATGATTGAACAAGGAAGCCACTTTCTCACCAGGTTTTAGTTCAATGTTAATAATTCAAGGAGTGACTATATATATATATATATATATATATGAATCTCCATATCTTCCCCCCTCTTTCTCTCTATCTATCTTTTATTCTCTCTATATATGTATATATATATATACATATATATGTGTGTGTGTGCCTGTGTGTGTGTATATGTATATGTATATGCATAAATATATATATATATATATATATATATATATATATGTAGGAGGTGAGTTTTATTGTAGTACAATAAAGCAATGCAGATATCGGATAAGAAGCACTCTAC
This sequence comes from Eledone cirrhosa, assembly GCA_964016885.1. NCBI lineage: Eukaryota > Metazoa > Mollusca > Cephalopoda > Octopoda > Eledonidae > Eledone > Eledone cirrhosa. Next base: position 31,084,534 of record OZ024749.1, on the reverse strand, counting down.
AGTTTGTGGGACTGGAGTATGCATAATATAAGATCAAAAGATGTATCTTTCAAATACAAACTTAAAAGAACTAACACTGCTCTCTCAGAACTCATATGGTCCTTAAAAGACAAAAACATTAAATATAACATCTTTTGGAAAAAGATTTCTTCTGCATCCTCGTACTTGAACAGTTCTCTATCTAAAATCTGTAATCTCTGCCTAAATGAAAAATTTACCATTATCTCTAACCTAGAATCCATAATAAATAGACGCTCGGATTTGTTTTCCATCTGCCTGCATAAATTCCATAGAACTTTTCACAAAGTATACAGTTAATATTCAATTCTTTATCAATTTAGAATCTTTTCTCAAAGGCACATATACATACACCTCTTTAAAATATACCCATCTACCTTACTTTAAAGGGCATTATACACTCTATAGTACTCGTTTACTCATTTACCTCATCCTATCTTCTCGTAAAACAATAACATTTGTTTTTGACATTTTGAATATTCATCCGCAATCATTATTATTTTTTTTTTCCCTCTATCATAAATCTTTTTAATCTCAATTTCATCCTTAATTTATTATTATATATATTTTTTTTTTTTTTTTTTTTTTTTTTTTTAATATATACTCATATATTCTTTAAAATATACCCATCTACCTTACTTTAAAGGGCATTATACACTCTATAATACCCGTTTACTCATCACCCTCATTATATCTCCTCGTAAAACAATAACATTTGTTTTTGACATTTTGAGTATTCATCCGCAATCATTATTATTTTTTCTCTCTATCATAAATCTTTTTAATCTCAATTTCATCCTTAATTTATTATTATTTTTTTCTCCCCATCAACGAACTCATTATTAATACATATGAATTCAATATAAAAACT
>OZ024749.1:31073645-31076145 GCA_964016885.1 Eledone cirrhosa | reverse complement strand
CGTAATCTCACCGATATAACTTCATCTATCTCGTGTGATGAATTTTGACAAATCAGTCTTCTATCTTAAACAAAACGTCTTGTGCCAAGTCGAAGGATTCTTATAGTCATATTATCGACTTTGGATTGGAAGTATCGGTAGAGATTCGGATGCCATGCTTTGCAGCATAGAGTTTCGGCCTTTTGTGGTCTGAGTTCAAATCCTGTCGAGGTTAACTTGGCCTTTCCTCCTTACGGGGTCGATAAAATAAAGTACCAGTAATGCGCAGGGGGAATTGCTGGCCTTGTGCCAAAAGTAGTAACAGTTATTATACACATTGTATATGGAAGATATACTTATCAGCTACTGTTTACTGGCTACTGGTTATTCCCTACCCTGAAATATATTTATGTAAATAAGCAAACAGGACTGTCAAACATCTAAATCTATCCGCCGATATAAAGGTAAAGTAAGCACGAAATGTCTTTATACGTAAATAATTGTTTCTGCTTTACATAGGAAATATACAAGAGGAAATATACAATATACAATAGGAAATATACAAGAAATATGGGGTCAAAATAGAAATCTATTTCATTAGAACATTAGACTACTATTTATAATAATTGTTTCTACTTTTGGCACAAGGCCAGTAAGTCCCGCAGTGCATTACTGGTACTTTATTGTATCGACTCGTACGGATGAAAGGCAAAATTAACCTCGGCGGGATTTGAACTCAGAACATAAAGTGCCATAATTCTATGTTGCAAAGCATGGTGCCCTGACGCTCTACATTCTGAAACGAATTCCGTCAATAATCAAACCACCCTGTGATAAGACCATCGAATTTCAAACTCTTAACCAATACACTCAATAAATGAAGACCAATTACAAACTAAATACCTATACTAGATTCAAGACATCACCCTTAATTCCTACCTCAAACATCAATCACATTTCTTACCTCATGATTCGTAAATCCACCAACCGTCTCGGTCTAAATATCAGTATGGGAGGGGCAGACTATATCAAGCTGCAGCCGTCATATTATGCAGTGTCTCTACAAGAATAGATATTATCACTTAGAATATGTTATATTGAAACCAGTACATTACTGGTACGTATTTTATTGTCATTGGAGTAAAAGTTTCGAAACTTAATATTGATGAGTTTCGAACTCAGGTTTTAGTAAACAAAAACATATTTGCATGAGATTCCTTCTAGTGTAAAAACACGCCACAATTGGTTATTCAAGATTCTCTATAAAGAAATAATAATAAGATAAATGATTACAGACAGGCAAGGTGGAAAAATATTAATAAAAGAAAAATTACTGCATCCAATTTCTCTGGGATTAATTTCAACATTTTTCCATTTCCCTTTATAGCGGTGTAAATAAATATTAAACAGCCCAGATCCATTGAAAAAATCAAGTTAGATTCTAGATATGTATCCAGTAGGAATATTTATATGAGCTAATATCAAAAGTAGAATTGAATCGAAACAACATATTCGCAAACTGTTATCATTTCCACGTCACTAATACAAAATATTTGATTTAGAATTTATTTAAAAATGAGAAATAAATTTCTTTCAAATTGGAAACACCACTGCGTGAAATGATAACGCACGCGTTTATATGTACTTATATATATATATATATATATATATATATATATATATATATATAAGTATTGTATATATATATATATATATAAGGTGGTTGTAAGTAAATATATATATATATGTATATGCCAATGTATATATATATATATGTGTGTGTATGTGTATGTTGTGTTGGGTTGTTTCCTCTCCATAGAATATTAAATTTTGACTCCTTCCTTGTTCACAGTATTTATAATATTTGCTTTTCAGTATACACACACACCAATACTTGTTATTATTGTGTAGTAATCGTTAATATTTTTTGTTGCCGTCGGTGCTTAAATTGCTGTTGATATTGTTGTTGTAGTCCTTAGTTGAAGTTATGGTTGTGGGAAGGCTATAAACTCTGGTGTTACTTTTCATATATTTTGTTTTTTTTTACAGTGTGGCAGATCTATTTTTTTTTTTGTGGTCGTAGGTGCTTGTGGTAAGGTTACAAATGTTGTTGTTATTGTTATTGTAGTCGTAGGTGCTTGTGGTAAGGTTACAAAGGTTGTTGTTATTGTTATTGTGGTCGTAGGTGCTTGTGGTAAGGTTACAAAGGTTGTTGTTATTGTTATTGTGGTCGAATGCTGGTTGTGGTAAGGCTACAAAGGTTGTTGTTATTGTTATTGTGGTCGTAGGTGCTTGTGGTAAGGTTACAAAGGTTGTTCTTATTGTTATTGTGGTCGTAGGTGCTTGTGGTAAGGTTACAGAGGTTGTTCTTATTGTTATTGTGGTCGTAGGTGCTTGTGGTAAGGTTACAAAGGTTGTTCTTATTGTTATTGTGGTCGTAGGTGCTTGTGGTAAGGTTACAAAGGTTGTTCTTATTGTTATTGTGGTCGTAGGTGCTTGTGGTAAGGTTACAAAGGTTGTT
>OZ024749.1:31046145-31061145 GCA_964016885.1 Eledone cirrhosa | reverse complement strand
AGCTCTTCATATGTTCATCTGTTCTCTGTCGGCAACCATAGACATTTGGAAAGAAATTATAGTACATGATTGTTTGCATTACTGTTTTCTCACCGTAATACAAAGTTTCTATTATAAATATGATATATGCTATTATATTCATTTCAGTACCTTTATATTTTTTATGTCATATCGTATCAGAGTCCCTTAAGATATTTATCTCAATACATATAGCTGTATTGTCCCATTATAATCAGACAAACACACTCGTACACTTACATATACATACACATGCATATGAAAATGCAGGTACATATGTAGATATATTTTCTAAAAAAATATAGTAGTATTGACCCATCGTGATCCTCCCACATAGACACACCGGCACACATACATATGCATACACACACGCACAGAGAGGAAACTATCATTTCTCTCTGTTCCATTATCTTTAGATTAAACTGCCTCGAAAACGAAACCTTTTTACATGTTATCTGATCATATCTTGTGACTAGTTACGTGATTGAACAAACGCGTAATCACGATCGTCATTGAAATATGTATCAGCTTTGTTAATAAAGGTCTCTTTAAAGTCTACACCGAACTTCGCATTTCCCTTATTATATATATATATATATATATATATATACGTGTGTATAATGGTAGCTATGGTACTTCCATAGGCGGTATGCCAAAATTATCACTCAATATTCTTACAGAGCAGAGTGTGAATAGTATAAAAAAACGAAAAATCAGTAATGTATCTGGACTCAGTTTATTGCGTGTTACAATTGTTTCGCCGGCGGGTAGCTCGAGACATGATCACTGTATGATCTGGCTGATTCTACAGCTGCAGGTTCCTTGTGAGAAAATTTGCTCCGAACGATTTGCATGTGTCCGAAGGAACCTGCAGCCGTAGAATCAGCCAGATCCATACAGTGATCATGTCTCGAGTTACCTGCCGGCGAAACAATTGTAACACGCAATAAACTGGGTCCAGATGCATCACTGATTTTTCGTTTTTTTTTATACTATATATATATATGACATGGATATAAAATTCAGGCTTGTTTGTATAATTGCAAACGAATCGAATAGTATTATTAATATTCGAAAATCTCAGATTACATTTATTACATTTATTATATATATATAATAAATGTAATCTGAGATTTTCTAATATTAATAACATTCGATTCGTTTTCAATTATACAAAAACAAGCCTCAATTTTATAGCCTTGTCAGTAGAACTAACACTTCATTCTTGCTCTTCTGTTGGCATGCGAACAGAACTACAGACACTAATGTTTCTGGGTATAACCCTTCATCAGTACAGCGCACTGTTCCCCTGCCAACTGTCAGAGCTATTATCAAAAATACACAGTAACTCATCGGCCTGAGTTGCATATTAGCAGACTGGCTGATCAGTCAGATCTGCATATTAGCAGATCCACTGATCAGCCTGATTTGTATAGCAGCAGACTGGCCAGTCAGTTTCCTGTATACCAGCGATAAATGGCCGGCTTTGCCAAATTCTCTCTCTCTCTCTCTCTCTCTCTCTCTCTCTCTCTCTCTCTCTCTCTCTCTCTTATATATATATATATATATAATAGTAGAACACTGGTAAGTTATATCCGTAGTAGTAGAGCACTCAGTGTCCATGGGACGAGTCTGGTAGAGGTAGTTCCACAACAGCTTGTTCACCATTACCGAGAGCAATTGTTTCAACTTATACGGATCATCAGCTAATGATGCGAATACAGTGAAACAAGTACACTTGGTAATGGTGTACTAACTGTTGTGGAAATACTTATATATGTATATATATATACATACACACGTAACATTATATGGTTTATATATTATAAAATATTAATATTTTAGCGTATTACTATTTGAATGTGTACTGGAATATGTCCTCAGTACACTTAAATAACCTTATAAAACAAATAAAATATATATTTTCCATCAGACAACGCCCCCCCCCCCCCTCACTTTACAGTTATTTCTCTATCACTCTCACAACTCTTCTCTTTTGATAACGTTCTCGTCTTTGTTTCCCCATATTCGATATCTATATGATAGTTGCCAGAACATTCCCTTCTCTCTCACATTCCTTTTCCTCTCACCTTCCACATAGGGACTCACACACACATATATGTATGTAAGTACGTATGTACGTATGTATTTATATATGTATATATATATATATATATATATATATATATATGTAATACAAGTTAATATGAATTAATATATTTGATAAACACAAATACCAACATATCTATGTTTGTATTGTAAATGACTAAGTTAGCTAGATTGAAAAATACTAATTATAATAATACAGTTTGCCGGTCTCGATTTAAAATGATAAATCAATAAAAACAAAGTATATTGGCAAATGGCCGTGGTGCTTGGACAAATTTAAATTTCAAAATCAAACCTGTTCCGTAGACTGGTTTGAACCTTAAAATCCAAATAAGTTTCGTAAAATGAAAGTGAAAGAATACCGCATTCCTATCTCCTCAGCAAGCACCAGAAAAATTGGTATGTTTCACTTCAAAATATTTAAAAATATTTCAAAAAAACAAAAAATCAGTGATGCATCTGGACTCAGTTTATTGCGTGTTACAATTGTTTATATTTTTAAATATTTAAAAATATTTCAAAATATTTCAAAATATTTCAAAATATTTATCAAATATATTAATATACGGCTCAGAAATACTTCTTTCTTTGAGCTATTTCATTGTAAAGGACTACCTGAGATTTGAACTCATTATTAATAGTATCACTACTCCTTACGTAGAGCTAAATTTAACCCCATATAAACGGCTGTTATTTCTAGCAGCACAAGTATGCGGTAGCTAGACACTGGATGACCATGTGTGAAAAAACATGTGCGTTAAACAGTCTTTTTTAAATATTTTGAAGTGAAACATACCAATTTTTCTGGTGCTTGCTGAGGAGATAGAAATGCGGTATTCTTTCACTTTCATTTTTCGAAACTTATTTGGATTTTAAGGTTTAAACCAGTCTACGGAACAGGTTTGATTTTGAAATTTTGATTTGTCCAAGCACCACGGCCATTTGCCAATATACTTTGTTTTTATTGATTTATTATTTTAAATCGAGACAGGCAAACTGTATTATTATAATTAGTATTTTTCAATCTAGCTAACTTAGTCATTTACAATACAAACATGGATATGTTGGTATTTGTGTTTATCAAATATATTAATTTATATTAACTTGTATTACACGGCTCAGAAATACTTCTTTCTTTGAGCTATTTCATTGTAAAGGACTACCTGAGATTTGAACTTAGACAATAAAGGGTCATAACTCTTTGCTACAAAGCATAGCGTCCGACCCTCTACCGATACTGCCAATCCACTAAATAGTGTAAGCAGGCTCTGGGTACTGTATTCATTATATAGATACATACATACATAGATACATACATACGTACATACATACGTACGCACACACACACACACACACACACACACACACACACACACACACACACACACATATATATATATATATATATATATATATATATATATATATATATATATAGAAGGATTTTAATGGATACAGTTTAGTTAAAAGAAATTTATTGATACGTGTTTCTATAACAGTTACATAACCTGAAAACAGCTGCTATCTACAAAGTATTAGTTATGCAGACATTCAATATTTCAATGTTATTATCAACTGTCATTTCATCGGAATAATTTTACTGAGGACCTGTTTGGTTTTTATAGAGAATATTAGGAGGGAGGGGTGAAGTTGTTAGAAGAATAGTTGAGGGAGTGGTTTTTTGATAGCAGTGAGAATTTTTGGTGGCAGTGAGTAATTAGATTCCCATCTGTTGTTTTGACATTTTTATAGAATATATTATTGGTTATTTTTCTAAATCTATAGAAGGATTAGAGATAGTATAGATATGCGTGGTTGGTTTTGTGTTTGCACTTAATTAACATTCAGACTTAAATTTTTCTTTCAAGTGTACGTATCCTTTCGCCCACGCATTCACACACAAACATATATACACACCTCTACAAAATACATATACTCACATACACATACTTACATGCTCATACTTACATACATATACACATGCATACATATATATATATACACATATATACATGTACATGCATACGCGTTCATGTGTATACATTTTCATACTCAACTTATCTTTATATACACACGTATAGACACACACATATATACACACATACTCCAGTCTATGTGTGTATATATATATATATATATATATATATATATATATATATATATATATATATATATATATATATATATATATATAAACACTTTAATACATGAATGCACTTACATCTAACTATACACAAACATATATATATATTTACTTATTTATATACATTTTCACATATATATACATACTTATGGTTGCTTTTAGACACTTTCATTATAGCATATTTGCACCTATTCTCATCAGCATATCTTTCCATTATTAGTGTGGTAATTTAAGGTTATTAATATACATATATATGTTGAGAAGAGATTGTTTTTATATTTTTCTAACTAGATTGAGGTTTATATAGTTGGGGGGATGTCCCTCTTTTATGTAATATTCAGCTTGTAGTGGGAAAAAAGGGTTTTAGTTCGGTGACGGCAGAATAATGTTCGTTCAATTCTGTTATTCAGCAATTTCCTCTTGTGTGTGATTATGTAATAGATCTCAAGATTACACAATTTGCAGAAATTTTGGCTCCTGGAAAAGCTTTGGGTTTTAGCTAATTTTTCCCATTTTAGGGTAAACTTTTGATCGCTATCCCTGAGCGTCCAAGCTTTTTCTGCTAAAGTTGTTACATTTCTTTGGCTCTGGTGTTTTATTGAGTAAGAATGCCTATATAATCGAGATTTAAACGATGTTGCCGTTGATCCTACGTAATACGACTCGTTGCCTCCGGATTTAATGGTACACTTATAAATAATATTTTTTTCCAGGCAGTTATTGCCGAGGGGGCAGTTGTCAGGATAGGTGCAGTTACAGTTGTGTACGTTGGGTTTTCTCTGGAGTAGTATTGCGGACGAACTTAGGTGTGGTTTATTTATGTTCTGTAGTGTATTGTCTACTGTTTTTTTTGTGTTCTTTGTACTTAAGTTTTTAGTGTTTTCGTTTAACCTTCTAGTATTGATCTTTTTTATGTGTTGTTCAAGGTTTAACGCTGTAGAGTATGACAGTCTTATAGTGGTAGGGTTTAGGATTTTGTGGTATTTGTGTGATGTAGGAAAATGTCTCTTAATTATTTTAAAGAAGAGTACTGGTAAATTTGTACTAATGGACCTATTGTATTCAGGGTTATACCATAAGTACTCTTTGCATCGCTTTCTATTAGTTTTGTTTGTTGGTTTACTGGTGTGTATACTATGGTAGTAAGTGTGGTTTGGTGTTGTGTTATTACATCTACCTATGTGGGATTTATTTTGGGTGTTTTGATTGTTCTCATCTATATACTCTATTTTGTTGAGGTAGCCTGCTTTACTAAGGGCGTTATCGTAGTACTCGGCGTGTTCCTTAAATACTTGTATGTTAGAAGATAGACCCGAGATTCTAAGGGAAATATTTTTAAGGATAGATTTAATTATAGAGATGGGGTGGTTAGACCCAACATTTACGTACTTGAGATTTTCATTCAATTTATGAAACGGTTTAATCAAACCAGAGTTTAAATTGAGTGTGACATCCAGGAAGTTAACTACTTTAAGGTTGTATTTATATGTTATAGTTAGTCCTATTTCGAGTAGTAGTTTTCTTATATCTTTGCGTAGTTTTTCTAGTTTTTGGTTATTTAGGTTTTTAACTAGAAGGAGAACATCGTCGCGGTATATTCCGCCGTGGAGATTGCTGAATTTTTCCTGGAGTCTAAAGGCGATAAATAACCCCACAATATCAGTTATTTCCGCCGAATCGTTAGAGCCCATTGTTATGTCAAAGTTAGAGGGTCTATCTTTACGTACCCAATAACTGTTCTCAAATTTGACTATAGTTTTCTTAGCTTCTAATATAATCTTAATTTCATCGTTTGTAAGGTCAGAGTTATCCTTAGCAAACTTAATGGCTCTATTCAAAGTTTCAGGTGATATCGATGAGTAATATTCGTCGATATCAAACTGGATAAACTTAGATTTATTCTTATTGCTAATGCTATTAAATCATCTTATTGCTTCTTGGGTCTTCCCCCAGAGTTTAATGTTAACCTTAGCCTTAATTTGGGGGATGATTCTATCTAAGATATATTTGCTTATTTGACCTATATCTGATTTAGAGGGGCAGATTAATCAATTTTAGGGTCATTATCAAAGTTTACCTTATGATCCTTAAGATTGAAGGTGGGTACCGCCGGTAAGAGTGGTCCTGTCCTATCCTCGATCCCGAGATTTTTCACTATTTCGCATGCCTCATCATTGATGTGCTTAAGAGTTACTTCATTCGTTTTTCTATATTTTTTATGTAATTCTTTTCGAAGAAATGTAACAACTTTAGCAGAAAAAGCTTGGACGCTCAGGGATAGCGATCAAAAGTTTACCCTAAAATGGGAAAAATTAGCTAAAACCCAAAGCTTTTCCAGGAGCCAAAATTTCTGCAAATTGTGTAATCTTGAGATCTATTACATAACCACACACAAGAGGAAATTGCTGAATAACAGAATTGAACGAACATTATTCTGCCGTCACCGAACTAAAACCCTTTTTTCCCACTACAAGCTGAATATTACATAAAAGAGGGACATCCCCCCAACTATATAAACCTCAATCTAGTTAGAAAAATATAAAAACAATCTCTTCTCAACATATATATGTATATTAATAACCTTAAATTACCACACTAATAATGGAAAGATATGCCGATGAGAATAGGTGCAAATATGCTATAATGAATGTGTCTAAAAGCGACCATAAGTATGTATATATATGTGAAAATGTATATAAATAAGTAAATATATATATATGTTTGTGTATAGTTAGATGTAAGTGCATTCATGTATTAAAGTGTTTATATATATATATATATATATATATATATATATATATATATATATTTCGTTTCTGAATTTGTTTAGCGAGATTCTTTATCTGAAATCGTGTGTTGAAACCGATATTGTTATACTTTGGGAGCGTCATGTTGCCAATAAGAAACACACGCACCAGTTGCATTCACTTCAATGTATTATATATTTATAAATTTATAAATTTACAAATCTACAAACTTATAAAATACTGAAGGACAATGTAGAAACAAAAATATAGTGAGATAGCTCGTAGTATAGGGGAACGAATAAATGAACACTGGCGAGACCTTCAAGATAATAAAGAATCATCTGTGCTCTACCAACATGCTAAGATAGAACACAGGGGTAGATTAGAGAACATAGAAATAAAAATAGAATCCACACACAGAAAAGATGCAATGTTTAGGCAAATTACAGAGGCAGTAAGCATAAAAGAATTACAACCAAAATTAAATAGAAAATATGAGTGGAACAGCAACATCACAACTTACAATTAAGGACAAAATGAAAACACACACACACATAGAACAAACAACCAACCAACAATAAATAAATAAATAAATAAACAAATAGATAAATGAACACAAACACACACAGACATCCGGAAGTGGCGCGTGCGCAAACTGTGCACACAACACACACACAGAAACAAAATGGCGTAGGATAGAAGAAAGGAAAGGCACAGAAAAAAAGAAAGGAATCCCCAGTCACTGAAGAGGTCACATAGTGTGTGACGAAAGGACTATGACTATATATAAACAACTATCTGGTTGTGGAACCAATCAACCAACCAGACATTTATAAGTTTGCAGATTTGTAAATTTATAAATTTATAAATATATAATAAATTGAAGTGAAAGCATCTGGTGCGTGTGTTTCTTATTGGCAACATGACCCTCCCAAAGTATAACAATATATATATATATATATATATATATATATATATATATATATATATATATATATATATATATATATATATATATACACACATAGTCTGGAGTATGTGTGTATATATATGTGTGTCTATACGTGTGTATATAAAGATAAGTTGAGTATGAAAATGTATACACATGAACGCGTATGTATGTACATGTATATATGTGTATATATATATATGTATGCATGTGTATATGTATGTAAGTATGAGCATGTAAGTATGTGTATGTGAGTATATGTATTTTGTAGAGGTGTGCATATATGTTTGTGTGTGAATGCGTGGGCGAAAGGATACGTACACTTCAAAGAAAAATTTAAGTCTGAATGTTAATTAAATGCAAACACAAAACCAACGACGCATATCTATACTATCTCTAATCCTTCTATAGATTTAGAAAAATAACCAATAATATATTCTATAAAAATGTCAAAACAACAGATGGGAATCTAATTACTCACTGCCACCAAAAATTCTCACAGCTATCAAAAAACCACTCCCTCAACTATTCTTCTAACACATTCACCCCTCCCTCCTAATATTCTCTATAAAAACCAAACAGGTCCTCAGTAAAATTATTCTGATGAAATGACAGTCGATAATAACATTGAAATATTGAATGTCTGCATAACTAATACTTTGTAGATAGCAGCTGTTTTCAGGTTATGTAACTGTTATAGAAACACGTATCAATAAATTCCTTTTAACTAAACTATATCCATTAAAATCCTTCTATTTTTCTCCGGATTACATTTGGAACTACAACTGGAACCGTCGAGCAAACTCTACGTGAGCTGTCCATCTACTGTGTGTAATATTTATATTACAACACTACGGAAAATACTATATATATATATATATATATATATATATATATGATATATATGATGAATAACTAATTTTATTCATTTATATATATATATACAAATTTTAGTACAGCATTAACGAAGCTTTAGGCTGCGGCTAAACTAACGCATGCAGATTCGGAATGTAGCTTTAGCACTCGATGGAGAATAATACCCCAGAGTTATAACAATGCGTTTAGACACTTTTGCAAATCAAATATAGCGACCGCCAGTCCAGCCGCATTGCTATAGCAACGAAAAAAACTGATCTCGGGGAAAGATGTTGACTTATAGATGTGTGTGTGTGTGTGTACAGATTAATATTTAAGCTAAGAATCGCAACTATTACCCTATTCCGGGGTAATGGAACTATTATATTGTGTTGTATATATGTATATATATATATATATAAATGAAAATAGAGAAATTAATGTAAGCAAAATGTCAACAATAATTCAGACATATAAATGACTGTGCCATCAAGATGAAAATGTAAGATGAAGGAAAAGTAATACAATCTTAATTTAAAACAAATCAAGAAGAAAATCTTCATCCTCAGACTTTGTGTAAGTTTTGGAAAAAGCAATAGCCACGAAAAAAACTGAACTCAGGGAAAGATGTTGACTTATAGAGGTGTGTGTGTGTACAGATTAATATTTAAGCAAAGAATCGGTACTATTACCCTATTTCGGGGTAATGGAATTATTATATTGTGTTGTATATATGTATATATATATATATATATATATATATATATATATATATATATATATATATATATAAATGAAAATAGAGAAATTAATGTAAGCAAGATGTCAACAATAATTCAGACATATAAATGACTGTGCCATCAAGATGAAAATGTAAGATGAAGGAAAGGTAATACAATCTTAATTTAAAACAAATCAAGAGGAAAATCTTCATCCTCAGACTTTGTGTAAGTTTGGGAAAAAGCAGTACAATCTTAACTCAAAATAAAATCAAGAAATACTTAACTGACAATTTGTTGAGAACTACAAATGCACTATATAGTCTTAACAGACTATTTCACGAAACTTTTCAGTGGGGTTAATCACGGTTGAAGTGATCTTCAGTAGTGCTCAATACATTAACTAGATCACCACTGCTTAAATGCCGGAGGGGAATTAAAAGCAGGCAAGCGACAGCGTGTAGAATTGAAATAACAAAACACACGTGTACACACGCTAGTGATGGCGGGATGAGACGAAAAGCTGTATACATATATATATATAAATATAGACATAGAATATTCGAAAATATTCTGTATGTTTATAATAAACATTTTGAAGACCTAATCGCTATAGAATAGAATACGTCACGTATTACAATTAGATTCTCGATAAAAGCAAGGGAAGTAATCTACGCGTTTCATTCTTGTAAGAAATCATCAGGACTACATATCCAGTGCTTTTATCGAGAATGACACAGCTAGAGACTTATAGAATACTTAGCTGTGTACAGGAACTGGTTTGAAAGAGCGGTTGCCGGTCCGGCAGAAATTAGAAATTGGAATAAATGCTCTGAAATAGCGATATATATGTGAATATAGACATAGAATATTCGAAAATATTCTGTATGTTTATAATAAACATTTTGAAGACCTAATCGCTATAGAATAGAATACGTCACGTATTACAATTAGATTCTCGATAAAAGCAAGGGAAGTAATCTACGCGTTTCATTCTTGTAAGAAATCATCAGGACTACATATCCAGTGCTTTTATCGAGAATGACACAGCTAGAGACTTATAGAATACTTAGCTGTGTACAGGAACTGGTTTGAAAGAGCGGTTGCCGGTCCGGCAGAAATTAGAAATTGGAATAAATGCTCTGAAATAGCGATATATATGTGAATATAGACATAGAATATTCGAAAATATTCTGTATGTTTATAATAAACATTTTGAAGACCTAATCGCTATAGAATAGAATACGTCACGTATTACAATTAGATTCTCGATAAAAGCAAGGGAAGTAATCTACGCGTTTCATTCTTGTAAGAAATCATCAGGACTACATATCCAGTGCTTTTATCGAGAATGACACAGCTAGAGACTTATAGAATACTTAGCTGTGTACAGGAACTGGTTTGAAAGAGCGGTTGCCGGTCCGGCAGAAATTAGAAATTGGAATAAATGCTCTGAAATAGCGATATATATGTGAATATAGACATAGAATATTCGAAAATATTCTGTATGTTTATAATAAACATTTTGAAGACCTAATCGCTATAGAATAGAATACGTCACGTATTACAATTAGATTCTCGATAAAAGCAAGGGAAGTAATCTACGCGTTTCATTCTTGTAAGAAATCATCAGGACTACATATCCAGTGCTTTTATCGAGAATGACACAGCTAGAGACTTATAGAATACTTAGCTGTGTACAGGAACTGGTTTGAAAGAGCGGTTGCCGGTCCGGCAGAAATTAGAAATTGGAATAAATGCTCTGAAATAGCGATATATATGTGAATATAGACATAGAATATTCGAAAATATTCTGTATGTTTATAATAAACATTTTGAAGACCTAATCGCTATAGAATAGAATACGTCACGTATTACAATTAGATTCTCGATAAAAGCAAGGGAAGTAATCTACGCGTTTCATTCTTGTAAGAAATCATCAGGACTACATATCCAGTGCTTTTATCGAGAATGACACAGCTAGAGACTTATAGAATACTTAGCTGTGTACAGGAACTGGTTTGAAAGAGCGGTTGCCGGTCCGGCAGAAATTAGAAATTGGAATAAATGCTCTGAAATAGCGATATATATGTGAATATAGACATAGAATATTCGAAAATATTCTGTATGTTTATAATAAACATTTTGAAGACCTAATCGCTATAGAATAGAATACGTCACGTATTACAATTAGATTCTCGATAAAAGCAAGGGAAGTAATCTACGCGTTTCATTCTTGTAAGAAATCATCAGGACTACATATCCAGTGCTTTTATCGAGAATGACACAGCTAGAGACTTATAGAATACTTAGCTGTGTACAGGAACTGGTTTGAAAGAGCGGTTGCCGGTCCGGCAGAAATTAGAAATTGGAATAAATGCTCTGAAATAGCGATATATATGTGAATATAGACATAGAATATTCGAAAATATTCTGTATGTTTATAATAAACATTTTGAAGACCTAATCGCTATAGAATAGAATACGTCACGTATTACAATTAGATTCTCGATAAAAGCAAGGGAAGTAATCTACGCGTTTCATTCTTGTAAGAAATCATCAGGACTACATATCCAGTGCTTTTATCGAGAATGACACAGCTAGAGACTTATAGAATACTTAGCTGTGTACAGGAACTGGTTTGAAAGAGCGGTTGCCGGTCCGGCAGAAATTAGAAATTGGAATAAATGCTCTGAAATAGCGATATATATGTGAATATAGACATAGAATATTCGAAAATATTCTGTATGTTTATAATAAACATTTTGAAGACCTAATCGCTATAGAATAGAATACGTCACGTATTACAATTAGATTCTCGATAAAAGCAAGGGAAGTAATCTACGCGTTTCATTCTTGTAAGAAATCATCAGGACTACATATCCAGTGCTTTTATCGAGAATGACACAGCTAGAGACTTATAGAATACTTAGCTGTGTACAGGAACTGGTTTGAAAGAGCGGTTGCCGGTCCGGCAGAAATTAGAAATTGGAATAAATGCTCTGAAATAGCGATATATATGTGAATATAGACATAGAATATTCGAAAATATTCTGTATGTTTATAATAAACATTTTGAAGACCTAATCGCTATAGAATAGAATACGTCACGTATTACAATTAGATTCTCGATAAAAGCAAGGGAAGTAATCTACGCGTTTCATTCTTGTAAGAAATCATCAGGACTACATATCCAGTGCTTTTATCGAGAATGACACAGCTAGAGACTTATAGAATACTTAGCTGTGTACAGGAACTGGTTTGAAAGAGCGGTTGCCGGTCCGGCAGAAATTAGAAATTGGAATAAATGCTCTGAAATAGCGATATATATGTGAATATAGACATAGAATATTCGAAAATATTCTGTATGTCTATATTCACATATATCGCTATTTCAGAGCATTTATTCCAATTTCTAATTTCTGCCGGACCGGCAACCGCTCTTTCAAACCAGTTCCTGTACACAGCTAAGTATTCTATAAGTCTCTAGCTGTGTCATTCTCGATAAAAGCACTGGATATGTAGTCCTGATGATTTCTTACAAGAATGAAACGCGTAGATTACTTCCCTTGCTTTTATCGAGAATCTAATTGTAATACGTGACGTATTCTATTCTATAGCGATTAGGTCTTCAAAATGTTTATTATAAACATACAGAATATTTTCGAATATTCTATGTCTATATTCACATATATATCGCTATTTCAGAGCATTTATTCCAATTTCTAATTTCTGCCGGACCGGCAACCGCTCTTTCAAACCAGTTCCTGTACACAGCTAAGTATTCTATAAGTCTCTAGCTGTGTCATTCTCGATAAAAGCACTGGATATGTAGTCCTGATGATTTCTTACAAGAATGAAACGCGTAGATTACTTCCCTTGCTTTTATCGAGAATCTAATTGTAATACGTGACGTATTCTATTCTATAGCGATTAGGTCTTCAAAATGTTTATTATAAACATACAGAATATTTTCGAATATTCTATGTCTATATTCACATATATATCGCTATTTCAGAGCATTTATTCCAATTTCTAATTTCTGCCGGACCGGCAACCGCTCTTTCAAACCAGTTCCTGTACACAGCTAAGTATTCTATAAGTCTCTAGCTGTGTCATTCTCGATAAAAGCACTGGATATGTAGTCCTGATGATTTCTTACAAGAATGAAACGCGTAGATTACTTCCCTTGCTTTTATCGAGAATCTAATTGTAATACGCGACGTATTCTATTCTATAGCGATTAGGTCTTCAAAATGTTTATTATAAACATACAGAATATTTTCGAATATTCTATGTCTATATTCACATATATATCGCTATTTCAGAGCATTTATTCCAATTTTTAATTTCTGCCGGACCGGCAACCGCTCTTTCAAACCAGTTCCTGTACACAGCTAAGTATTCTATAAGTCTCTAGCTGTGTCATTCTCGATAAAAGCACTGGATATGTAGTCCTGATGATTTCTTACAAGAATGAAACGCGTAGATTACTTCCCTTGCTTTTATCGAGAATCTAATTGTAATACGTGACGTATTCTATTCTATAGCGATTAGGTCTTCAAAATGTTTATTATAAACATACAGAATATTTTCGAATATTCTATGTCTATATTCACATATATATCGCTATTTCAGAGCATTTATTCCAATTTCTAATTTCTGCCGGACCGGCAACCGCTCTTTCAAACCAGTTCCTGTACACAGCTAAGTATTCTATAAGTCTCTAGCTGTGTCATTCTCGATAAAAGCACTGGATATGTAGTCCTGATGATTTCTTACAAGAATGAAACGCGTAGATTACTTCCCTTGCTTTTATCGAGAATCTAATTGTAATACGTGACGTATTCTATTCTATAGCGATTAGGTCTTCAAAATGTTTATTATAAACATACAGAATATTTTCGAATATTCTATGTCTATATTCACATATATATCGCTATTTCAGAGCATTTATTCCAATTTCTAATTTCTGCCGGACCGGCAACCGCTCTTTCAAACCAGTTCCTGTACACAGCTAAGTATTCTATAAGTCTCTAGCTGTGTCATTCTCGATAAAAGCACTGGATATGTAGTCCTGATGATTTCTTACAAGAATGAAACGCGTAGATTACTTCCCTTGCTTTTATCGAGAATCTAATTGTAATACGTGACGTATTCTATTCTATAGCGATTAGGTCTTCAAAATGTTTATTATAAACATACAGAATATTTTCGAATATTCTATGTCTATATTCACATATATATCGCTATTTCAGAGCATTTATTCCAATATATATATATATATATATATATATATATATATATATCTTAATCTGTACATACACACATATATATATATATATATATGTCTGCAGAGATTAAGATTTAAGCACAGAATCGCTACTATTAACCTTTTCCAGAATAATGGAATTATTATATTGTGTGGTATATATGTGTGTGTGTGTATATATATATATA
>OZ024749.1:31036145-31041145 GCA_964016885.1 Eledone cirrhosa | reverse complement strand
AGAGAGGAGGCGCCTTGGGGGGTCGCACACACCCCCGAAAAAAGTGTGCAACCCTTCTCCTCAGGAGCACAGAGAAGGGGTGCTCCCTTGGTCTTTCATCTTCCTCACCTATAGTCTGATGTAGAGTGAAGGCCCATTCACACGGGCCATTCTCGCCACTTTCACCCATCTTTCATAGAAACGGCTGGGGTGCAGCACCTCTCTCTCCATCCTGATCCTTCTTCCGAAATGATATCGGAAGAAACGGACCAGTTGTTGGCCAGAGAGAAAGGTGCCCGACCTCAGTCCTTTCAGACGCGTCCACCATACAACCTCTTTCGCCATGGCTATTACGCACAGAAACACCGCCTCTGCTTCATCTTTGAAGGGGGGAGGCGGCTTGATCATTACAATAGACTCGGTGGTCAACCGGATCGGTCCCACCCTTGACAGCAGTTGTTCGACATAGCCCCACAGATCGGCTACGCCCGAGCAGTGTACTAATGCGTGTGCAACGGTTTCCTCGTCGCACACGCATCTGGGACAGATCTTTTTGGCGGGGTCCCTACCCGGGCGCCCGTGTCTGTAGAGCCTTTCTCGAACGGGTAAAGCCCCTCGGTAGCACTGCCAGGCCAGGGACTTCTGGAAGTTGTCCATAGGTCCCGGGCTGAATGTCCTACCGAACAGGCTGGCCAGTTCGTCCTCCTCCATGTCTAGGGCTTCTCCGAGGGCGTCGTCGCACCTGCTGCGCACCAGCCCTCTATAGAATGTTGCGGTGGAGTCTCCACTGATAACCGGATCCGCCTGCCAGAGGGCGGTGAGCGCCTGGGCACACTCAGTGTGCCAGGCGCCCAGTTTTCTCGGTCTTTGCTTGACCCAGGATTGCAGCTCGGTGAGTGAGACGAGTCTGGGAAAGGTTCGTCTCACAAACGAGGCCCACACCGGTTGTCCGGTGAGGAATACGTAGAGGTGCCGTAGCCTTAATGCGTGTTTACGCATCATTAGCCACGGCATCCCCAGCCCTCCTTTCGAAGGGTGTTGACAGCAGATGGATCTCCTCACCATAGGAGCCCGCCTCTTCCAAAGGAATTGGAAGAGCGCGCGCTCCATCTTGGTGAGCGTTTCCCTTGGGCAGGGCACTACGGTCAGGCGGTAGTAGATGACGGACGCTATGTAGGTGTTCGCCACCTCCGCCCGACCTTTCAGGGATAGTTTGCAACTGGCCCACTTCTGGGTCAGTGCAAACACCCTGTTCGTAACCTCCGCCCAGTTTTTCTCCACCTGGAGGTCCGGTCCGAACCAGATCCCGAGCAACTTCACCGGGCCCTCCGTCCAGCGTCCGACGACGCCATCGGAGGGCATCGGTCTGCCCCTCCACGTGCCGAGTTGCAAACCGATCGACTTGTCCCGGTTCAGCTTAGCCCCTGTGAACTTTTCGTACTCCTCCAGTAAGGTGCCGACCGCCTCGATTTCGGAGGCCGTCGACACCATTACTGTCACGTCATCGGCGTAGGCCGACACCGCTTTCCGCAATCCCGGTTCCAAAGGGATGCCCTGCAACAACTCCAACTTCCGCAGTAGTGGCTCGAGAGTCAACACATACAGAAGGGAGGAGAGAGGGCACCCTTGTCGGATGGACCGCGCGATTTTGAACGGCTCCGAGAGGTAGCCGTTCACCTTGACCCTAGAGCAGATGCGGCTGCTGTGCATAGCAGTGATCCAGCCCCTGAAAACGGGTCCGAAGCCTGCCGCCGCTAGCACCGCATCCAGGTAACCATGGTCGACCCTATCGAACGCCTTAGATTGATCCAAGTTGATCAGAGCCCCACCAAAGCCGGGTTCGTTCCCAACCCTCTCTATGATGTATCGCATGAGGTGGAGGTTGTCATGGATGGACCTGGACGGGATAGCGCATGTCTGCGCATCTCCCACCAGGTTGCCCACGACAAGCGCCAACCTCTTTGCTAGCACCTTGGCCAAAATCTGTAACTCTGTATTTAGCAGTGTTATGGGCCTGAAGTTACTTATTTCGTCCCCCTTGTTCTCGTCCTTCCTCACTAGCGTGACTACGCCCTTGGTCACAGTACAGGGAATTCTCCCGTTCTGTTGCCAGTTGCAGTAGACCGCCTCGAGGAGATCGGGGAACAAGTCCGGCATAGCTAGATATAATTCGTAAGGAAGACCATCGAGACCCGGGGATTTGCGTTTGCCGCATTGGCTCAGCACGTCCTCTATCTCAGCGGCCGAAATCGGCTCCTCGCAGGACTTCGCCTCCCTGTCCGAGAGGCGCGGCAGGCCGTCGAGGTATGGACCGAAGTCCACGTTCCCAACCGGCTCCCCGCCCCTCCCGAACAGTCGGGCAAAGTGCCTTTGAAAGGCCTCACACATCTGCTTAGGCTCAAGAATCGCCCGTCCATCCAGGTCTCGCAAAGACCGGATGGTGGATTTAGTTCCACTGTTGGCCTCTGTCACGCGGGCCCAGCTAACAGCTTTGGTCCCCTCGTTCCCTAGAGCACGTATTTTACTTCGGACAACGCAGCCTTCGTGCTTCGCGTCGAAAAACTGGCTCAAAGCCGTTCTCGACGCTAGCACTCTGGCCACGTCGCCGCTTCTAATTGCCTCTTCTACTCTATCTATTAGCTCCCTTTCGTTCCTATTCCTATCCGCAGCTAGAACCTTACTAAATTCTATCGAGACTACTCTAATCTCTCTCTTTAGAGATACCCACCACCTGCTGTTGACGATCGCTCCAGTCAACCGTTCCTTAACTAACGTACTAATCCGATTCCTGTAGGCTCTACTTGCCGGCAGATAGATAGATAGATAGATAGATAGATAGATAGATAGATAGATAGATAGATAGATAGATAGATAGATAGATAGATAGATAGATGGATGGATTGATGTATAGAGAGATAGATATATAGAGAGAGATATTTCTTTACTTCCCACAAGGGCACACAAGAAAAGGGAACAAAACAAAGACACATGCCGGGGATTTTACATACAGTCGTGTAAAAATATTATTTAAAAAAAAAAATGTTCACAATCGAAATCCCCAATAGGTGGGAGGGGTGTTATGCAAGTGCTCCTTTCTTCCTTTTGCTCTCTTCTTCAACCTACAGGTTTATATACAGAGAAGCCATTTTTCCTATATTCACCCACCTTTCAGTAAATTTACTGGGGTGCAGTGCCTCTCTGTCCGCTCTGATTCTCCTTCTAAATAGGTACCTAAAGAAGGGAATAAGTTGTCCGGAGAGAAAGGCATATGTACTCAGTCCTCTCAATCTCGTCCACCATATAACCTCTTTTACCATAGCCACCATACAGAGGAAAACCACCTCTCTTTCGCTTTTGAAAGAAGTTGGCGGTTTGATCCTTACTATGGACTCGGCAGTCAACTGGATTTATCCCATACCCGACAGCAGTTGTTCTGCGTAGTTCCACAGGTCGTTTTCGCACGGGCAGTGTACAATTGCGTGCAGGACGGTTTCAATGTCCGGCTCGCATCTTGGAAACGTCCTCTTGAAAGGATCCCTGCTGGGGCGTCCGTGCCTGTAGATCTTTCCTCGAACTGGTAGAGCTCCTAAGTAACTCTGCCAGACCAGGGACCTTTGGAAGTTGTCCATAGGTCCCGGGCGGAAAGTTCCACCGAATGGATTGGTGAGCTCGTCGTCTTTGACGCCCAGAGTCTCCTCGGGCACGCTGTCGCACTTGTGACGTACTAACCCTTAATAGAATGTCGAAGTGGAGTCTCCACTGATTGCTGTGCCCGCTTGACAGAGGACTGTGAGCACTGCAGCGCATTTAATTTGCCAGGCGCCCATTTTCTTCGGTCTCCACTTGACCCAGGACTGCAGCTCCGTCTGCGAGACAAGTTGCGGGAAGGCCTGTCTCACAAACGGTGCCCACACCGGTTTGTCGGTGAGGAATACATGGAGATACCGTAGCCTCAGCGCATATCTGTTTATTGCCCATATCTTCCACACAGACACATATGTGTTTACTTCCCAGATCTCCCACACCTAAAATATATGTTTTTAATCGATATATCTCCCATACCAAAACATATAGGTATTTAATAGCAAGATATCCTAAACATATAGGTATTTAATAGCAAAACATTTATGTGCTTATTGCTTCGATCCACAACACCAAAATATAAATATATATGTGTGGTTATTGAAAACCATTTGATTGTCGTGTTGTAAAACAAACAGAGAAAGAAACATTAAAAATGAAAGGAGAAAAAAAACAAGAGCAAGATGGTAGAAAGAGAAAATTATATAAGCAAAGTAGTAAAAAAACTATATATTAAGGAACAAAGGTCTTGTTAGACATGAGCGAGGATGTGACGGAATGATCGAAGAACGGAGAGGCAATAGAGAAAGATTTTTTAATGAAAAATACTTCACTGGTCTACTCAATTGAGTAAATAATTTGGCAAGCATTCAATGATAGATAATAAAAGATCATACTCCTAGTTAGAGAGTGTATTGCACTAATAGATAGACGAGATATAAATGAGACGATAAAGATAAGTTTAAAAAAGCAGAAAAAATATATTATCATTGGTTATCTGTGAAGGTAATTTAGGCTATTATCTGAATCACAGAAATATATAACAATTTTTTTTTTGTATTTTATTTATGTCCCACTAGTATAAGATAATGTGATGTTGAAGTTGAAATGAAGTAGAGTATAGTAAGTGAACATCTACGGTAAAGATACATATTTACTACTGAGTTTCTCTTCTATGTAACTCCTTAGTCATCTCATTAGAACTTTAAAAAAAGTATGAACAAGGATGCTACTTTAAGCACAGACACTCAAAAGAGTCTGTGGTGTGCTTCTGTATTTACATAGGACTTCATGTATGTATGTATGTATATATATATATATATATATATATATATATATGCATATATATATATGATGTATATATATATATACAAGTATGTACATGTTAGTATATGTATGTATATATATATATATATATTTACATATATGTATATATGTGT
>OZ024749.1:31018645-31028645 GCA_964016885.1 Eledone cirrhosa | reverse complement strand
TGTAGTGATGAGCTGGCTCTTCCTCCCGATCATCACACTCATCACGGGCTCATCGTGTAGAATCCTGTGTTCTTGGATCGCAAGTATCTGTATACCACTCTCCTCGAACAGATGTCCCAACTCCTCTCTCTTCTCCAGCGTTCGAATAGTCCTCACATTCAAAGTGCCCATTTTGATGGCTCTTCTGCAGGACAAAACTGCATTCTTTATATTTGTCTCAGAGACAGCTGATCCATCATCCACTCGCCCTCTCTGTGGCTCTAAGCCAGCAGAGTCATAATGACCAGGCTGCTCCTTGACAGTGTAATTAGGGGCTCTAACCCTAGTGCTGTTAGATCGACTCTCCATATTTCTTTTCAATGGCTGACAATACCTTACCGGCGCCACTCGAATAAGGTAGTTATTTAACCCATAAATGGAGCCCTAACAGGTACTACCACCCCGGGCCAGGGCAGACCTGGGAGTCATGACAACTAAGGGGTAACTCCACATTCCCCACATCTCCTGAACTCCCGAACTGGAGCCTTGCTACTGGATGTAGTTTAATGTCATACCCAGGACCCACTGGGGTTCTGTAACGGGGCACTGGAGAAAGGAGTTGCCCCGAATCAGTGGAGGATCAGTAACATCGTCCCAGTGCCAAAGAAGGGAGATCTCTTTAACACCAACAACTACCGGGGGATCTCACTGACGTCACTTGTGGCAAAGACCCTCAACAGGATGATTCTTAACAGGATCCAGCCTGAGAAGGAGAAGCTCAGGGACAACCAGAACGGCTTCAGAGAGGGTAGATCAACCACCAGTCACATCCTGATGCTGAGGAGGATATTAGAGGGAGCTAGAGCAAAGTGCCTTCCTGCGGTCATGGTTTTCATTGACTTTAGGAAGGCCTTTGATTCTGTGGACCGTTACTGCCTGATGAAGATCTTACAGGCTTATGGAATCCCCAAGAGGATAGTGGACCTGATATCACTGCTCTACACCAACACCAAAGCCTAAGTCATTACACCTGATGGGATGACAGAGTTCTTTGAGATACTGGCTGGAGTGTTCCAGGGAGATACATTGGCTCCCTACCTTTTCATCATCGTAGTGGACTATTGTATGCGCCTTGCACTGGAGAAACACCAGGACTCTGGCTTTACTGTAGCACCGGCTCAGAAAAGGAGAGTTGGGGCGAAAAAGGTATCGGATGCTGAATCTGCCGACGACATAGTTTTGGTGACAAATACAGTGAAGGAGGCAGAGGATTTGATGCGGGAGGTTGAGACTGTGTCGATGAGTGTGGGGCTGAGAATGAATGAGACTAAAACAAAATATCTGGTAGAGAATGTTGAGAAGCCAGAGGGGATCACTAATGTAGGCGGGAAGCCGCTGGAATTGGTTGAGGACTTCCTGTATTTGGGAGCAAAGATTGGGAATACGGAAGATGATGTGGTTGAGAGGAAGAGCAAGGCCTGGGCGGCGTGTCACAGCTTGAGATCGGTTTGGAAGTCGGACCTTCGTAGAGACCTGAAAATCCGCCTCTTCATTGCTGTAGTGGAGTCTGTGCTGCTGTATGGGTCTGAGACTTGGACACTGACCAAGAGACTCACTCAGATTGTGGATGGGTGCTACACGAGAATGCTGAGGATGGCTCTGAACATTAATCAGTATACACTGAGGATGAAAAACTCAGAGCTGTATGGGAGCATCCCAAAAGTCAGCTCAAAAGTGACACAGAGGAGACTGAGGTTGGCTGGACATGCTCACCGACATCCAGAGTTGACATTGCACTCAGTGCTCCTTTGGGAGCCCCTACATGGACACACTAGAAGAGGAAGACCAAGGTTAACATATGTTGATGCCCTAAGGACAGACACTGGTCTGTTGGAGATGCAGGATATGGCAGCGATAATGAGGGACAGAGACCGCTGGAGAGAACTCGTCCATGGATCTCGGGAATTTTACCCGCCTTAGATATATATATATATATATATATATATATATATATATGTATGGTCAAGGCGTGTGGCTGAGTGGTTAGACTCGCAATCGTAAGGCTGTGAGTTCGATTCCTGGACCAGGTGATGCGTTATGTCCTTGAGCAAGACACTTTATTTCACGTTGCTCCTTCTACCTGGAGTTGCGACCGATAGATAGTATTAGCAATTGGAAAGACCAACGGAAACATTGTTCCCTCGGTCCGATTTACGAAAGTCGACCGTTCCTTTATATATATATATATATATATATATATATATATATATATATATATATATATATATATATATATATATATATATATATATATATATATATATATATATATATATAAATGTATATATATATACATATTTATATATATGTATACATGTGTGTATGTGTGTCTGTATGTATATATATATGTATATATATGTATATATATGTATGTCTATATTCATAATATTGTACATCTTTGCAGACATATAAATGCGTCTTAGTTCAATGTGTGAATGTCTTCATACGTGTATATGTATGTGTATACGTATATGTATGTGTATACGTATATTTATATGTAAACAAACATAAGTACCCTTCCGATATAAATATATCACGCTTTCCATCCATATGTGCGAGTGTGTGTGTATGTGTGCATATGTGTGCATGCGCGCGCGCGCGTAGTGTGTATGTGTGTGTATGCACAAATCTATCGACATTTTCAGAGTGAAGTTACAGCTTAACGAATCTGTATTTTCATAACACGTGTTTCGATATTACTATGGTTCACAGTTCAGAACCAACTGCTGCTATTTGAAGCGTTCACGTCTGTTAAATAAATTAACGCGACAGTGTATAGATAAACTATGAATGAATAAATGAGGTAATGAGGCCAATGTTTAAGCAAACTGTCAAAGAAATCATCGAAATTAAAGTTCAACTGAGAGACTGTCCCCAAAATATAGCCAGCAATATTTCATAAATAATCTAGCCTTTGTCGACATCTCAGACTTCTGAAGCATGCGCGATATTTCAGTCTCCTCTGACTCAAACTGGAGCACACAGATACATAGAAAGTTCCTCACCCAACTCCTCCTAGGTTCCCATCTGATCCTCTGATAATGGTTGCTACATCCTAAATATATTGTGATTAATATGTGTATCTCTGTGTGTCAATATGTTTGTTTGTATATGTATGTGTTTGTTTGTTGGTCTTTATGTGTGTGTGTGTGTGTGCGTGCTTTTGTGTGTGTGTGTGTGTGTGTGTGTGTGTGTGTGTGTGTGTGTGTGTGTGTGTGTGTGTGTGTGTGTGTGTGTGTGTGTGTGTGTGTGACTCTGTTGCTTCCTATATATTTACAAAAATTTAAGTTTTCTTTAGTATAAGTATTAACGACGTATTGGATAAAACAGATAAAATGAAGCCACGGGGAATCACAGGATATTATAATAAAATGAATGACCGCTTAAATCAGAGAGGTTGGTGTTCTTGTTTGAAAATTTAATAACCATAAATGAAAATAGCAGCACGCATAGATACGCCATGATAAACATAAACACACAGAGTCAAACAGACATTAAGTGCACACGCACATAAACACTCACACACAAAAACGTACATCTCGTCATACAGTGATATCTATGACACCAGCTCGCTTATTCTTATTTTCGCGCACAAACACACATACACACACGAACTCATATGAACACACATACTCATATAAACACACACACAAATGCACGCATAAAAAGCACCCACTTTAATACACATACTCACATGAATACACACACAACACAAACATACACACACAAATGCACACACAAACCTCCAACACGTTAATACATATTCTCACATAAATACACATACACATAGTCACACAAATCCCACACATTAATAAATATACACACATAAATAAACACACACACACACACAAATACATTCATCATATCATATATACAAACATACAATGAAATATATTGTGCCAGCTCGCATGTTCGTCTTTGCATGAAGCCCCAGACAATACTATTTAAAAGTACTTTATATAATATTAAAATAAAAAAATGATGCTGCAAATAAAATACATAACAATAAAACGTTAATTCATTGTAATATATTATATTTCTACACAGTCAGAGAATAAAGTTTAGAATAGATATAAAATGATATTTAAACTTATAGAAATAAAACATCAACAAAAGTAATGCATTCTTACAAAGAATGTCTTCATTTCAGCTGAAAGTTCATAGGTTGGTTATGAAGGAGTGATGCTGGAGCAGTGAAAACTTGCATGTATTAATTTCAACTCCTCTAGTGCGGTGGATTGGCAGTAGCGGTAGAGGGGCGGACACCATGATTTGACGCATAAAGTTACGGCCCTTGCCATTCTGAGTTCAAATTCCGCCGAGGTTGACTTTGCCTTTCATCCTTACGGGGTCGATAAAATAAAGTACAAAGTAATATACTGGTGAATTGCTGGCCTTGTGCCTAAAGTAGAAAAAATTAATTTCAACTCCTCTTATTGATAAATGCATTGCGTTTCTTTCTTTCGGTGTCCTTGTTGAAAAACAAATCTCATTTGGTTATACCACGAGAGTATCTTGGTGAGCCTATAAAGGAGCAATGCTAGGTATATATAGGTATATATATATGTATATATATGTATATATATATATGTCTATATGTAAATATATATATATGTCTATATGCATATTTATATATATGTATATAGGAACAAGTAAGACCCCGACGGCTGAGCTCAAGCCGTTTCGACGGCTAATTCTGGTTCCTTACTACATTTCCTTCGTTATATATGTATATATATATATATTTATATATATATGTATACATACACACACACGCGCACACACACACATATATATATATATATATTTTTAATATATATATAGTGAAAGAGTGAAGAATAACATGGTCGGCTGTACAAAAAGGTTTGTTTATAGTATTAACAATTGTTTCATTGATCAGGTGCGTCTAAAGGCTGCTGATCACTCGAAATTACGACACTCGATTTTAAATATGGTGTGCGTCTCTGATCAAATCATCGGAATACTGGAGGGTGTAACACATTGCACTTGTATATATCGATACATCGGAGAATCAAGTGAATGAAAACAATAACACCAATAATAAAAGATAATTAAGAAATAATTAAAAAAAATATAAAAATGTAAAAAATAAGTTGAAAATACGGTTACTGATAACTGATAATAGTAGTAATGATGATGATGGTAGTTGAAGTTACACACAGACACACACACACACACACACACACACACACACACACACACACACACACACACACACACACACATATATATATACACACACACACACACATATATATATATATATATATATATATATATATACTACATATATAAATATATATTTATATATACACGATTTTTCCATCATCATCTAACGTAACCCAATCCCCCAATGTATCTGTTGTATTTTCTGAGACTATCACATGTAATTTATTAAATATTTATTTGTTGTTTGCTTGAACTACAATCTTATAACACATCCTTATCTATAATGTCAATGAGCTAGACACCTGTATTCTTTCAACTATCTTTGCTCCTCTAGTTTTAACAATCCACTTCATATTATATTATATTCATCTGTATCTATATATGCTTTAGGTTGCAAATTGGCAGAGTTGTTAGAACGTTAAATAGAATGCTTTATGGTATACGTTCCGGGCTCTCTGCTCTCGGAGTGCGAATCATGCCGACGTCAACTTTGCCTTTCACCATTTCGAGGTCCATAAAAAAGTACCAGTCTAGTACTGGGGTAGATTCTTCCTCTATATCTCTTTGTCATTTCCTCTTATACATTCTATCTTTCTCTGGATAAGGATGGATAGGGATGGGCTTCGCCAGGCTTAAAATGACCAAGGAACACAGTATGTCAATACGGTGCTCCTACGATCTCTTTAGGAACTACGGGAACATACATACATATATGTTTTATCTCCTAGCAAGATATTTTCTCTTCTCTGTTTCAAACTAAACAAACTTGAATGCCTACAACAGGTTTCCTTTATTATTATCTCCTTATACTGGGGAGGTGAAGGGCTCAGCCAGGTTTTATAAAATAGGCCGTAGAAACGACGTATGTCAATACGGCGCCCCATCCATCCATCCATCCATCCATCCATCCATCCATCCATCCATCCATCCATCCATCCATCCATCGATCGATCGATCGATCGATCGATCGATCGAGGAAGAATTCGCCCCAGTACGTACTAGACTGGTACTTTTTTTATTGATCTCGAAAGGGGGAAAGGTAAAGTTGACCACGACAGGATTTGAACTCAGAGGAAAGATCGCCGGAACGAACTCCATAAAGCATTCTATCCGACGTTCTAACGACTCTGCCAATTCGCCGCCGATATCATTCAATATACATCATACTAAATTATCTCACTATTGCTTCAGTTTAGCATTATTATATACATACATACATACATATATGATGGCTGCCCCCTCGTTATCGAGTATGGCCATTGCACGAAGAGAAAAAAAAAATTAATAAATAAATAAAAAAGAAAATACAAATAAAAAAAAACATACATACATACATACATACATACATACATACGTACATACATACGTACATACATACATACATACATACATAATTACATACATACACAGAAAGCATCTTAAACAGCTTAAATGTGTATATAAATTTGATCAGTTTTAATATATAAAAATGCAACTCAACCATATGTAATTCCGTGTAGTCTGGATGTGATAGCTATGTAAACATGATGGGGGCATCTTTGCTACAGGCTTCACCAAAACCGATTTAATCCAGTGATAATTGCAACATGAAGAACCAGCTGTCAGAATGGATTGGCAGCTTTTCTTGCAATTCTGTCGCAAGAAAAGAAAATGTTTACACTTACAAAGCGATGGAACAGATAATATAAAGCAAATTATTATTCTTTAACGGCTCTACCATTTCACCATCTTTAAACATTTCTCAAAAATTTCTTTTCATGTTTGAATATGTCTTATACAGATACTATCTGAAAACCACGCCTTTTCTGTATCATAAATATATCATCCATCTGTTGAATATAAAAGTATGTTATCCATAAATGTTCCTCTTTTATTCTTCCTTTTTCCATCTTTTCTTCTGTATGTTCTCTGTTCTTTCGTTTGCAGTAGTCACACTCATACATCAGATTATCTAGCTCTAATACTATAAGCAGACGACATATGTATATATAACAAAAGACGGTGGTCTTTATAGTATTTGTTTCAGGAGATTGTCTAATATTTATGGTAAAGCATTCTATAAAAATATTGAAAATATGAGAAAAATATTCCTTTAATGAAAGACAGAAAAATTAACAAAATTCACTTGAATATAACGGAATTCCTACTGCCAACAATTCATTAGAGGACCTAAAAAATGAAAATCTATCGTTTTGTAAACATTTCTCTTCAAGTTTATTTCATACCTCTTGTCCACAGAAAAATGTAGTAATAATTCCCCTCAACATTGATTATGAACTAAAAAATACAAAAATACATAAACCAAACATGCTAATGCTAAAAACAGAATATGCTACTATGGAAACAAATAAACATTTCTACTTTTAGCACAAGGTCAGCAATTATCCAGTACATTACTGGTACTTTATTTTATCGACCCCGTAAGGATGAAATGCAAAGTTAAACTCGGCGGGATTTGAAGTCAGATCGTAAAGGGACGTAACTATGCTGGAAAGCATGTCTGATAACCTCTACCGATACTGCCAATCCACCGCCCTGAATGCTGAACTGAAGCAATAGTGTTATAATTTAGGATGATCTATCTTGAATGATATAGGCGGCGAATTGCCACAGTCGTTAGAACGTCGAATAGAATGCTTTATGGCATTTGTTCCGGCGCTCTTTTCTCTGAGTTCAAATCCTGTCGAGGTCAACTTTGCCTTTCATCCTTTCGAGATCAATAAAAAAAGTACCAGTCTAGCACTAGGGCGAATTCTTTCTCTATATCTGTTTAACATTTCCTCTCTCTCACTTACTATCTTTCTCTGAAAGAAATCTGCTGTACTCAGGACTGGAGAGGGATGGGCTCCACCAGGCTTAAAATGCCCAAGGAACTCCATATTTGAACACGGTACACCTACCACATTACCAGGTGTAAATGGACCATAAATACATACATGTTGAATGATGTGTAAAATGACACTTTTGAGGACTGGTAAATACTGTCGAGTTTTATGAAGCAACAGTCTTGAATGATGTGTAAAATGACACTTTTGAGGACTGGTAAATACTGTCGAGTTTTATGAAGCAACAGTCTTAAATGATGTGTAAAATGACACTTTTGAGGACTGGTAAATACTGTCGAGTTTTATGAAGCAACAGTCTTAAATGATGTGTAAAATGACACTTTTGAGGACTGGTAAATACTGTCGAGTTTTATGAAGCAACAGTCTTAAATGATGTGTAAAATGACACTTTTGAGGACTGGTAAATACTGTCGAGTTTTATGAAGCAACAGTCTTAAATGATGTGTAAAATGACACTTTTGAGGACTGGTAAATACTGTCGAGTTTTATGAAGCAACAGTCTTAAATGATGTGTAAAATGACACTTTTGAGGACTGGTAAATACTGTCGAGTTTTATGAAGCAACAGTCTTAAATGATGTGTAAAATGACACTTTTGAGGACTGGTAAATACTGTCGAGTTTTATGAAGCAACAGTCTTAAATGATGTGTAAAATGACACTTTTGAGGACTGGTAAATACTGTCGAGTTTTATGAAGCAACAGTCTTAAATGATGTGTAAAATGACACTTTTGAGGACTGGTAAATACTGTCGAGTTTTATGAAGCAACAGTCTTAAATGATGTGTAAAATGACACTTTTGAGGACTGGTAAATACTGTCGAGTTTTATGAAGCAACAGTCTTAAATGATGTGTAAAATGACACTTTTTAGGACTGGTAAATACTGTCGAGTTTTATGAAGCAACAGTCTTGAATGATGTGTAAAATGACACTTTTTAGGACTGGTAAATACTGTCGAGTTTTATGAAGCAACAGTCTTGAATGATGTGTAAAATGACACTTTTGAGGACTGGTAAATACTGTCGAGTTTTATGAAGCAACAGTCTTGAATGATGTGTAAAATGACACTTTTGAGGACTGGTAAATACTGTCGAGTTTTATGAAGCAACAGTCTTGAATGATGTGTAAAATGACACTTTTGAGGACTGGTAAATACTGTCGAGTTTTATGAAGCAACAGTCTTGAATGATGTGTAAAATGACACTTTTGAGGACTGGTAAATACTGTCGAGTTTTATGAAGCAACAGTCTTGAATGATGTGTAAAATGACACTTTTGAGGACTGGTAAATACTGTCGAGTTTTATGAAGCAACAGTCTTGAATGATGTGTAAAATGACGCTTTTGAGGACTGGTAAATACTGTCGAG
Organism: Eledone cirrhosa; assembly: GCA_964016885.1. Classification (NCBI taxonomy): domain Eukaryota; kingdom Metazoa; phylum Mollusca; class Cephalopoda; order Octopoda; family Eledonidae; genus Eledone; species Eledone cirrhosa. Next base: position 31,019,203 of record OZ024749.1, on the reverse strand, counting down.
TTTTATGAAGCAACAGTCTCGCTTTCATAAATTTGTCATTATTTCAAACTTTATTATAATGTTTCCTGCCGTAGCAGGCGCTACCAATATGGCCAAATAGACAGGCACATATGACATAGATCACAGTATGGTACATTACTGTACCTTTAATATTGGTCAGCAGGTATTTGAGGGAACAACATCAATAAACCGCCCGTGGCATATCACTGAATGAAAACTGCATGAATAATTTTTATCTTTATTCTTGTCGATGTGGATTTTATGCATGTAACTTTGTGTTTAATTACATTAATAACAATCTCATGATGTCGTAAATCTTACATAACTGTTACCATAGAAATAAGTATAATAGCGATAGCGTATTATATATATGAGGTAAATTGACTTCTACTTCATTGTTATACCAATACTTAGGGCTACACAGTATTTTATATTGATTACCTACTTATCGGTTGATTAACTAACACAACATATACCATGTGTATATACATATAGATATATATATATATGTGTGTGTGAGTGTGTGTGTGTTTGTGTGTGTGTATATGTGTGTATGAA
>OZ024749.1:30998645-31008645 GCA_964016885.1 Eledone cirrhosa | reverse complement strand
GTTTTGGACATGTGTGGGCAAAAAAACCCACATCAGACGTGGGCAGAAGTATGGAGCCATGGACGTGTACTTTGAAACACCACAGGAGGCTAGAGAACACTCCATGGCCCCATTAAGAAGTGACGACTTCACACTCGTCCCAAGCTATTGTAGCCAGAGACTCGTAAAGATCAGTGTCACCCACGTTCCACGCGCAATCGAAATTCCCTGGCTAATAGCTGCCGTCCTCGTCGGCATCGAAGCCAACACCAAGATAATCGAAATAGCGAAAGAAAAGCAGGAGAACTGGTCCGGATCTAGGATGGAGCTCCTGATCCAAGCGGACCAAAAAAGCATTGAGGAGATCCCAGAGGTAACAGACCTCACTGACGGCAGCCACCTCACCCTAATTGTCGAGGGCAGAAGGCCTAGGTGTGTCGTTTGTGGTGAAGGAACCCACCTAAGGGCTTTCTGCCCTCAGGCTAAAAGGTTGAGGCCACCTCTCTTACCCACCCCAGTGACTCAACCATCAACACCACCAGCAGCAGAAATGGAGGCAACAACTAGCAGCAACAACAGAAGCAACTGTAACAGCAACAACCCCAGCAACAGTAGCAAAACCAACACCACCAATCACCCAACGCGCCAGAACTAGCATCAGCGCCTACACCATCCACCACGCCACAACCAAAACCAACGCCTGTGGAGGATTTTCCACTCCCCGGCTTATCGCAACTGGAGACAGATTGTGACGACGAGGAGTAGGAAACGGTATCAAGAAAAAAGAAAAAAAGAAACCAAAAAAGAAAAAAAATGTCTTCCTTCCCCCTCCAAAAACAAAATACAGAGGGAAACAAATAAATTATCAAACAAAAAAGTTAGGATAGACATGCCACCATACACACCAGCATCACCAACCCCATCACCACAAACACCAACACCATCACCATCATTAACCCCAACACCACCATCACCAACACCACAAAAGTCACCAAAAAGCGTAACAGAAACAAACCCACGACAAACGCAAACAAAACAAAACAACCAAAACGATACACACTACACAGCATTAAATTTGAACAACAACCAATTATTACACTACATGCAACACAGCACCAGCATCACAGAAAAAAGACTACACAACAACCCAAAAGTTCACACCATCTCCACACATACAAATCACTCGCATCACACAGAAAACGTACACGACACTAAAATAAAAATTCCCCAAAGACATCGGAGACTTCCGACAAACACTCTCCAGGAGGATTTATAAGGACATCCTTCCGGAGGAGGCCACAAGCAGTGAAAAGGATGGACAAACCATCCTTCCTCTACGAGAAGTAAGGTAAGTGGTCTTTCACATCTTTTCCACTCCATTTTAACATGACCTCACTCAGAATAGGCAGCATAAATGCGCGTGGCTTGGGGTCGTCATGGAAGCAGGGCCACCTGCTCAACGACCTCAGGTCACTAAACATAGATGTAGTGGCCATCAGCGAGACCAGAATCTCCGAAGCACGGGCCTTCGCACCGATCTTCGGCGGCTACGATGTGTACACATCTCCCAGCCGTCCGGGATCAGGGGAAGGAGTTGCTGTGCTTTTTCGGAGAGGTTTGGATCTCGCCATACGGGCCATCTTCCTGGACCCAGAAGGTAAGTTGGTGATGCTAGACGTGACCCACGGAGACGCGCAAGCTTTCAGGCTAGTGGTCGTCTATTCCCCGACAGGAGCAGGACCGCCTGATTTTTTCCGGCGTCTGGAGACCTTTCTTGGAACGTCCCGCTCTTTTGTGTTAGTGTTAGTGGGCGACTGGAACGGGATCTTAGATGCACGCTGGGATTGTGTGGGATTAGTGGATAGGGAAGGAGGGTGCAAGAGTCTCACCAATCTGCTCAGGCGTTTTGAACTGTCTGACAGGTACCGAATCGATTTCCCGAATGTACCAGTGTGGACTTGGACAAATCGCATAGGGTCATCCAGATCATATCTAGATAGAGTATCTTGTAGGGAAATAGATAGGTCTAGCATAGGCTGTCCACAATTCAAGATAGTCAGCTACACGGACCACAAATTCGTGATCTGTGTGCTTGACTTAGATAGGCTTCATAGACGAGGACCCGGCTACTGGAAGCTAAACGCGTCCTTACCAGCGCGCAAGGCCTACGGAGACCGGATTAGCGAACTAGTTAAGCGGGCGTTGACGGGGGCCATCGTCAACAACAAGTGGTGGTTTGCTCTGAAATGAGCAATTAGAATAGAGTCCATTAGGTTTAGTAAGGCTTTAGCAATAGAGAAAAATAGAGCAGAGCGAGAATTAGTTAGAAAATTAGACGAGGCGCTTAGCAAAGGCATCGCGACCGACGTACTTGCGGCGAAATTGGCCCTTGACCAATTCTTCAATGCAAAGCACGAAGGCTGCGTTGTCAGAGCTAGGGTGCGTGCTCTCAGACACGAGGGGACGAAAACCGTTCAATGGGCCCGAGTGGCGGAGGCGCGTCGTGGCAACAAAGCCACGATCCGGTCTTTGGTGGACCACGACGGGCGGATGCTACTCAATCCCGGGCAAATGTGTGAAGCTTTTCAGCACTTCGCTCAACTGTTCGGGGGCATTGGCGGGCCGGATCGAGGGATGGACTTTAGTGTCTACCTCGACGGACTGCCGCGGCTTTCGGCCACTGAGGCGGAGTGTTGCGAAAAGCCGATAACATCCGCTGACGTAGGGGAGGCAATGACTGGCTGCACAAGGGGTAAATCGCCTGGTTTGGATGGTCTGCCCTATGAACTTTACACACAAATGCCAGACTTGTTCGGAGGCCTCTTGGCGGACGTCTACTGCAACTGGCAACAGAACGGGAGAATTCCCAGCTCTGTGAGCCGAGGAGCGGTGGCGATGCTGAGAAAGGATCCGAACAAGGGGGATAACATAGATAATTTTAGGCCCATAACTCTGCTAAACACAGAGTTCAAGATTTTGGCCAAGGTGCTAGCAAAGAGGTTGGCGCTTGTCGTTGGTGGTCTGGTGGGAGAGGCACAGACATGCGCCATTCCCCACAGATCCATCCACGACAACCACCACCTCATGCGATACATCGTAGAGAGGGTAGCTAGGGAACCTGGCACGGGTGGGTCTTGGATCAATTTAGATCAGTCGAAAGCCTTCGATAGGGTCGACCATCGTTACCTAGCGGCAGTCCTGAGGGCGGCTGGCTTTGGGCCCGTCTTCAGAGGCTGGATCGCTGCCATGCACACCGACATCTGCTCTGTAGTGAGAGTGAACGGTCACCTTTCGGAACCGTTCAATATCATGCGCTCGGTCCGCCAAGGATGTCCCCTCTCGTCCCTATTGTACGTATTGACTCTCGAGCCATTACTGCACAAACTGGAGACGTTGAGGGGGGTCCCGCGCGAACTAGGATGCGGAAGATCCGTGTCAGAATATGAGGACGATGTCACCGTAGTGGTGTCGAACGCCAAACACATCGAGGCGATCGGTACTACACTAAGAGAATACGAAGCGGTGACAGGAGCAATGATCAACCAGGAAAAGTCAGTGGGCCTGCAGCTTGGCACCTGGAGAGGCAGGTCCATGCCGTCCAACAGCGTCATCGGGCGCTGGACGGACGGACCGGTTAAATTGCTAGGGGTCTGGTTCGGTCCAGACCTCCAGACGGACAAAAACTGGGACGAGGTGACGAGCAGGGTGGCTTCTCTCACCCAGAAATGGGCCGAGAGGAAGCTATCCCTGAAAGGTCGAGCGGAGGTGGCTAACGCGTACATCGCGTCCGTCATCTACTACCGCCTGACTGTCGTACCTTGTCCTAAGCCCCGCCTGACTGCGCTGGAGCGTTTGCTCTTTCGCTTCTTGTGGAAGGGACGCGCTCCCATGGTCAGGCGGTCCATCTGCTGTCGACACCCGCTACATGGAGGGCTGGGCATGCCGTGGCTGATGATGTGCAGACACGCGCTCAGGCTACGACATCTCCACCTCTTCCTCGACGGTCATCAGGTGTGGTCGCTGTTTGCTAGACACGTTTTTCCCCAGCTCGTCTCCTTGACGGAGCTGCAGTCCTGGGTCAAGCGAAGACCGAGAGGGAGCGCTTGGAGACTGGAATGTCTTCAGGCGCTCACAGCCCTCGACCAATCGGGCAATGTGATGCGTGGAAACTCCACCTTGGCGTTCTATAGGGGATTAGTGGAGGGGAAGAACGACGACGTACTTGGAGAAACTCTAGGCGTCGAAGAAAATCAACTAGCCAATCTCTTCGGAACGACTTTCGGGCCGGGGCCTATGGACAACTTCCAGAAATCTCTGGCCTGGCAGTGCTACCGGGGAGCTTTGCTAGTTCGGGATAAACTCTACAGGCACGGAGGTGCCGTCAGCCGGGCATGTCCGAGATGCGCACAGGGCGACGAAACCGTCCTGCACGCACTCGTCCAGTGTTGACTTGTGGGTTTATGTCGAACATCTGCTGTCACGTGTAGGACGGATCCAGCTATCAGCTGAGTCCATCGTGAGCATTGGCCCGCCCTCTTCCTTTAGCCGGGAAGGGCAGGCAGTTTTTATCTGTCTGGTGGCCATGGCGAAAGAGATAGTATGGTGGACACGTTTGAAAGGGCTGAAGACGAGCACTTACCTCTTCGGTGATGTCCTGATTAAGTTTTTCAAATTTCATTTGAAAAGGAAAATCAAGGTAGAGAGGGAAGTGCTCTCTTCCCAGCATTTTGTTGAAAGATGGGTGAGAGAAGCAAGTATGGCCCGAATGAATGGGCCTTCTCTGAGTATGTGTCTGTAAATTAAAGGTGGAAAACTGGGAGAGGGCACTTGCCCTGGTGGTCAGGGTCACTGTGGTCTTTTAATGGGCTTTCTCCACAAATGTCCCTCGGAAGTCTCCCCCCTATTGGGGAATTTTTCTTTGTTATTTTATTACATCCTCTGTTTTTTACACGCAGAAATGCCCATTTGTACCGTCCTGTATTGTCCGTACTGTCCTTAATGTTTACTTTATTTAAACCCTTGTGGTTAATAAAGAAAATATTATTATTATTATTATTATTATTATTATTATTATTATTAATTACTATTCGATTTCTTTCTTTCGCATTTGTCTGTCTGAAACCAGGATTAAACTTGTCTTCGCGCGTCATAGAAAACCTTGTGTTATTCCTGATGACGCCATTGCTGCGCCTCATGTTGCTGCTGTTGTAGTTGGTTTTTTTTTGTTGTTTTTTTCTTGATATGTCAAACGGTGCCTCTAGTACTGTTGTTGTTGCTCTTTTTTTTGTTGTTGTTGTTTAGTGATATGTCAAACAGTCGGATGATCAAATACTTTCTTCTTGGATTAGATTTTCATAAATATCTTGCCCTCCATCTTCCCACTGCAGACGAAAAAAAAAATAGAATTCTTCAGCAGTAACTGTTAATGGTAATCTCTCGACAAGACTTCTTAAGAAGCTACTTTTTATTTTACAAATGTTTATCTTTTATGTCTAGAATATTATGGATATCACAGAATCAGTACATGATATTCTTATGTTTGTGTGTGTAATCATTATGTAGCCGAGTAGCGACGCTCTGTCCTTGATTAGCATTACAGACATTTTGATGACGAAAGCAAACTACAACGCAATCTCGCTACACTTTGAATTGCTTCTTGCGTTTAACAACGCTCAGTTTCATTATGATGTCAAAGTGAAAACAGTGAGCCAACAGGAGTGAATGGTACAACTTAACCAAAGGCTTTTCTTCAGTAAATGCAAACATATCGAAGTGTTGAAGAATATCCCAGAAATTAACGTAACTCACTCAATAACATGGTACATTATTTATAGTGGATTGGCAGTATCGGTAGAGGGTCGGACGCCATGCTTTGCAGCACAGTTACGTCTCTTTACGGACTGAGTTCAAATCCCGCCGAGGTTAACTTTGCCTTTCATCCTTACGGGGTAGATAAAATAAAGTACCAGTAATACACTGGGATAATTACTGGCCTTGTGCCAAAAAGTAGAAACAATTATTTATAGTGGATTGGAGTATTGGTAGAGGGTCGGACGCCATGCTTTATACGCATTGAGTTACGGCCCTTGCCATTCTGAGTTCAAATCCCGCTGAGGTTAACTTTGCCTTTCATCCTTACGGGGTCGATAAAATAAAGTACCGGTAATACACTGGGTAATTGCTGGCCTTGTGCGAAAAGTAGAAACAATTATTTATATAAGATAGGTTCAGTTTGTCTACAGACAAACTACTCTGTGACAACCATTTCAAAACAGCTGTCGTCAAACGAATTACACGAACTGTTCAAAAACACAATATCACATATGCTTAACACTATTATTCATTATTTCATCACATATATGGCTATGGGGTTATCTTCCTTCCACCATTTATTTATCCTCCTCTAGAACATATATCATCTTGAATTCGATTTACACTGAATCTGTTTTTCCAACATTGCTGACGTGTCATTAACGATATAAACTTTCAACTGACAGACAGTCAGTCTGTATGTGTCTGTTGTAAGTGTGTGTATTTGTGTGCATGTGTATTTATATGTGCATGTATATTTGTGTGTGCATATGTGTATGTGTGTATGTGTATATGTGTATGTATGTGTGTTTGTTTGAGTCTTTATGTGTATATGTGTTTGTATGTGTGTTTGTGTGTTTATGTGTGTGTGCAAGTGTATGTGTATGTATGGATTTGTATATGTGTATGTGTGTGTATGAGCGTGTTTGAACTGAATATCACCTGTATGAAATGTGAAAAAGAAATCAAATTCTTGAATATTGATCTCCTGTATAAGAAGTTCGATATTCTGTTGTATGCATATTGTTATACTTCTATAGATTGTTATCTAATAAACTTTGGTCTCTTTTATATAACTAAAATAGAAAGCTTGTTTTGAAACAATTTATACTAATTAACAATGTTAGAAAAGTTATCAATACTTTGTATCGATCTAATCAATTTAATTAAGGCAGATTCCGATTATTTCACCATCCATTCGATGTTAGATAAGATATAAATATATAATATTCTAATCACCACTGCTGAAACCGATCGTAATTTCACCAATACAAGTTTGAGATCAATGCGAATCAATATAAATAATCTTCTTTCATCTCAGGAAATATGATAATATATTGCATTCATGAGGTGGGCTGATCCACACGCTGTGTATTTGTCATTAAGCAACAGACTTATACTACAAATTAAAGGCATGTGTGTATATCACCAAGTATGGGAGGCGCATTATACATACATACAAACACACACACACACACATACGTATATAATATATATATATATATATATATATATACACCTCGCCACTGACGTAAATTTAAACATCTAGTACTCACCTGGGTGAACCTACAGAAACTTCACTTTACACTCCCTGGATATATATATATATATATATATATAGGATTCCCAGAAACTAATAGCAGATATTTTATAATATCTATCGATCAGGTCCAGGTCCGTATTAACCTGTTTGTATTTTCGTTGTCGTAGTGGTTTTGTGGCATTCTTTATCTTCCCACAGTTTACAATTTCTCACACCTTTAACATATGTTTATTATTCCGAGATTTAAGCTATCGATTTATCGATATCATCTTATTGAATGCATATATATACAAAGTGTTAAAACGATCAAATTTTAGTTTAAAACATTTATTTGCTGACAATTGTTTCTTCCAGAGGGAAGTCTGAATCATCGGAGCATAGAGAATGTCGAAAACATGTTACTAAAATTCTAGTCATTTAGAACATTCAGGGTACATAATTGTTGTTAGATAATGTAGGTATTTGTTTTGTAAGGTGTTTTGCAAAGCAATTCGGTGGAATTTACATTTAACCAATTAACACCTATTGACTATAAACGACTCAATATAATGCCATGGTTAATAGCTGTGAGTTACAAACAACATATACACATATTACGGACTACAACACAAAATCACTTGAATGAAAATCACATATCCAACTCTATCCCGTACTTTGCATTACACCTTACAAAACAAATACCTACATTATCACCACATGCATCTCTAACAAATTGCACACTATCTTAAGCATTTATAACAATTATAACATGCTTTAACACCCCACACAAAATATGTTTATTTCAACTACATTATAACTCTTTCCTCATACATGCCTTATTGACTTTATTTACTCCTGCATTGTACACCAATTTTCCTTGCTTATAACTTTTCTGCCTGTACTTGTTTGCTTGTGCTTTTCACTTATACCTCTTACACATTCAACCAGAGCTGCCTGCAATTGTGTTCTTTCAAGCAGAACATCTTTTTAACTCCTGACTCTCCACACGATGCCTATGACACTAACAACAATCATGTACCCTAAATTTTCTAAATGACTAGGATTTTAGTAACATATTACGACATACCCTATGCTCCGATTATTCCAGACTTCCCTCTGGAAGAAACAATTGTCAGCAAATAAATGTTCTAAACTAAAATTTGATTGTTTTAACACTGTGTATCTCGGCTCTATAAAACACTTGAACATTTTCGATTGAGCCTTTAGTCATACAGGTAACTGCCTAGTACTTAGTACTACCCTCCATATTTATAGTTGTATTAAACATATATAAATATAAATATTCGTATTACTATATATATATTTATATATATATATATATATATATATATATATATATATATATATATATATATATATATATAAATATATATATATATATATATATATAAATATATATATAGTAATAAGAATATTTATATTTATATATGTTTAATACAACTATAAATATGGAGGGTAGTACTAAGTACTGGCCGGAGTATCGCTAAAAAGCTTTCTCCGATATTGTATTTATATATATATATATATATATATACAAGTCTCCTTCTCTGCTTATATGTGCTGCTGCTTACGTCCAGTAACAGGATAAAAGAATAAGAAAATCTGAGAATATTGAATATATGATTATTATACTTGTCATATAATATGCTCTTACCTACATACCTAATCAACAATTAACTGTTATCTGTCGTTTATTAACGCTATAAACTATCAACAGACAGGTAGTCCGTATCTGTGTGCCGTTTCTGTGTTTGTGTGTATGAGTTTGAGCGAGATTGTCTGGCTGTGTATATATATATTTATATATATATATATATACATATATATATATATATACATGTTTGTGTAAGCGTATGTGTGTAAGTGTGTTTATATATATATATATATATATATATGCATGTTTGTGTATGTGTGTTATATGTGTGCGTATGTGTGTGTATTTTTGTGTGCATATATATACATATAAATATGTGTGTATGTGTGTGTATGCGGGTACTTGTGTGTGTATAAAGATAACAGGAAAATTCACGATATCTCTGTTTGTGTATGAGTATATGTGTATTTATGGCATGTGTGTTTGTTTGTGTGTTCATATATATTTATGTATGTATATGTATATATCTGTATGTATATATGAGGTATATAACCATAGCACCAACAGAAAAATATTCAATTCTTTTTTCTCTATCAACACACGCTGCTGTGTAGAAATTATACAGCAACAAAAGAGTTAAATTAAAGTCACACATTTTACAGACCTTTTGTATGAGAAACAAAGCTGAAGATTAATAAAATTAATAAAGCTTCGGATAATAGAAGTCTCGAGAGAGAAAGGAATATTTCAATTCAATTTTCCTCTTCTTTGTGTGTATATTCATGTGTGTATTATGTGTTTGTTTTTTGGCTTCCTTTGTTTGTCATTCTGTTTTAGATTAAGATGGATTCGAAATGGTTGTTGGTAGGAAAGAAGTGATAATTTAAAAGTAAAGGTTATTTTAAAAAAATCTTTGCGGAGTTGACACGGTGCATTAATTTGTAGAAAAATTTGATTAATTGAAAAACACAAGCATAACAAGTATAAGCAAAGAATTTAATTATGATAAAAACAACAATAATAATAAGATTAACAAGCATAATTATGGTTTCTGATTAAGACACAAGGACAAC
>OZ024749.1:30988645-30993645 GCA_964016885.1 Eledone cirrhosa | reverse complement strand
TAATCAGTATACACTGAGGATGAAAAACTCAGAGCTGTATGGGAGCCTCCCAAAAGTCAGCTAAAGTGACACAAAGGAGACTGAGGTTAGCTGGACATGCTCACCGACATCCAGAGTTGACATTGCACTCAGTGCCCCTGTGGGAGCCCCTACATGGACACACTAGAAGAGGAAGACCAAGGTTAACGTATATATATATATATATATAGGAACAAGTATCGTTCGACGGCTATTTCTGGACTAAATAGTCCAGAAATAACCGTCGAAACGGCTTGAGCTCTGCCGTCAGGGTCATACTTGTTCCTATTACCCACTCTACTACCCTAAGTATTGAGTACTTTGGTGCGTTATGGTCCATCTGGTTCCTTACCACAATTCCTTCGTTATATATATATATATATATATATATATATATATATATATATATATATATATATATACATATATATACATATGTGTGTGTATGTCTGTGTGTTAGGTAATTCCGAATGAAAAGCAAAGGAAAAAAGAGTGTTCTATGTATAGAACAGAGCTATTTAGTTAGGAAGTGAACAACACAAAATATAACTACTCCATTACAAAAGGTTTCTGGATCCCAGAAAATATTAATATACGTCTGGATCGGTCATCAGGAAGAGATGTTATGGATAAAATATATTTATTATCCATAACATTTCTGTCTGATGACCGATCCAGACGTACATTAATATTGTCTGGGATCCAGAAACCTTTGGTAATGGAGTAGTTATATTTTGTGTTGTTCACTTCCTAACTAAATATATATATATATATAGTAATAATAATTATATATATATATATATATATATAACGAAGGAAATGTGGTAAGGAACCAGGTGGACCATAACGCACCAAAGTACTCAATACTTAGGGTAGTAGAGTGGGTAATTGGAACAAGTAAGACCCCGACGGCTGAGCTCAAGCCGTTTCGACGGCTAATTCTGGACTGAATGAAAATTTATTCTGGTATTTAAATAGCCGAGCTTATCAAGGGGGTAATTCCATATATGGTCAAAGAGATAATCACCAGGATTGGTCACATAACAAGTTAGTAGTAAATCTGTGATGGCAAATTGGTGGGGGAAGGGGTAGCTGAACCTGCCGGTAAGAGAAAACGGGGGAGGGGGTGGAGTAGACCCATTCATGCGTTGGTAGTGCCGGCTACAGCTGGGTGTGAGGTCAAAGAAGATACTGGGGAGGGGGAGGGGGAGGAAGTCGAAACGGTAAGTAGAATAAAGGGTAAAACTATAAAAGGTACTGAGAGAGAAAAAAAATAAGCAAAGTCTGGTTACTAAGACATAAGTCTCTCGCTATTGCTCGGCTAAAGAAATACATAAATAAATAAATAAACAAATAAGTGAATAAAAGAATAGATAAATGAATTTAAAAAAAAGAAAATATATAATGAAGAATAAAAACAAATAAAAATAAACTAGGTGGGACGGAAATAAAGGGACCCTTATACGAGGTATAAGTGCGCGTATCGTACGGTGACGGGTCAACAGGGGAGGGGGGGGGGGGGGGCAAAATACTAAAGAGACTACCACGAAATAATAAAGGTTTCTACCCCAATCACAGGGCCAGCAACCACCCAGAGCAAGAAAGTAAACTAGTACGAGAATATAATTCAGGGTCCCGCAAAAAAATACTCGTGCTAACTCTAAGGGTACCGCCACGAAACAAAAAGTCTTATACAAGCTACATGAAAGATCGTACGAAGTGAAAGTAAAGAACGGAAATTTAATACAGGATCTATCAGGACAGTTGCACCCCCTGGTCGGCTCTCCACTGCTATTTAGGTTGTTTCTTCCATTGGGGTTGAGTTTTTTGTTGTTGGAGGAGACGATGTTTTGTGCGAAGTTGGGTGTAGTGCTGTAAGAGAGTTTGATGGTATTTTTGTTAATTATGTTGTGGTAGCGGTGTTGTGGTGGGAAGTGTTTTTCAATGAGCCTAAAGAAAATTTTCCCGATGGGGGTTGTCACCTCGGCGTTGTGGGGAGGATCGAACCATGTTACATTGCGTGAGCGGCGGTGTCGCCTGCTGGTTCCGCTAATGGGAGCTGGACAGTAGGATATTTCCTCCCGGAAGCCACTCCGCTTGAGGGCCTGGTTGTAGTAAGGCGCATGTTCATCGAATATCTTCTCATTGGCTGACAAACGGGATATGCGGAGGGAGATGTTTTTGACCAGGTTGTTGGTGATGTTCCAGGATGGTTAGATCATCGGTGGATGTAGTGCAGGTTGTCATTGGGTTTCCTGTATGGGTAGTACAGGTCATTATTGAGATCGAGGGTAACGTCCAGGAAATTAACTCGGGTCAGGGACGTTTGTAGGGTTATTTTAAATCCCCAGTCGCGGAAGAAGCTGATTAATTGTTTACGGACCCGATCTGTACTACTGGGGTTGTACCCTTTAAGGGTAAGGAGCCCATCATCACGGTACAATCCACCACCGAAATCAGGAAACATATCGGTGAGTTTGGCTATAAGGAATAATCCTATAATATCTGTGACCTCCGCCGAATCCGTCGCGCCCATGCTGACGTCGAAGGGTGAGTCGGGAGCTCTTTTTATCCATTTGGAGTTGTCAAAGAGTAAGACTGTCTTCCTGGCGTGGAGGATGATTTTTCTTTCCTGGTCGGTGATAGGCACGAGTGCTTCGGCGAAGTCCAAGGCGGCAGTAAGTAGCGGTAAGGTGATAGAAGCATAGTAGCTCTCTATATCGAACTGGATAAATTTAGTGTCTCGTTTATCCTCCATATTGCTGAACCATGAGATAACTTCCTGGGTGTTGATCCATAGGCTAAGTCGGGCGTGTTGCTTGACTTTTGGTATCACGCGGTCTAGGTTTTTTTTGCTGATTCTCCCTATGTCGGACTTCGTTGGGTTTATAAGCCTGATAGATGGTTTACGGTCGAAATCGGATTTGTGGTCCTTCAGTGTGAAGTAGGGTGTCCGTGGGTCTAGGGGTTCGGTGCGGTCGGCGACCCCGAGGCTGGAGGTTATTTGTTGTCCATCTCGATTAATGTCCTCGATGCATGAGTGGTTAGCCTTTTTATAGGTGGAGTTTAGGCTGCTCCTGATCAGTGTGTGGTATCTGTCGGGGTTGACAAAATATAGGTTCCCAGTTTTATCCGAATGCACCATGATGTCATTGGTGTTATCATACTCTGTTAAGTTGCTACGGAGTTTTTGTAGGAATCGGTTGTGTCTGGGTTTGAATTTAAGGTTCTTGACCAGTTGGAAGAGGTCATTCTCGAAGGGTGAGAGCAAAGGGTTCGGGTGTGGGAGGGGGGGGGGAGATATGTAGGTAATAAATCCGAATCTCTCCTTGGTACCGAAGTCCTGATTGTCGCAAAATCTGTCGTAGAAAAAAGTTCTCCATCTAAGTCTTTTCGCAAATAGATCGATTTTTTGCGTGAGCATCCGAAGGTAAAGTTTTTTCGGTGGGATTGGGATGTTCTTGGTAGAGAAGTCGATGTTGTGTTTTCGCATGGTGCGGGTGAAAAAATTGAGCTTAGCGGAAAAGTCTGGATACGGCGTGGTAAAGTCGGAAAGTGCTCTACTACGGGGATAGGAGCTAGATAACGAAGGAAATGTGGTAATGAACCAGGTGGACCATAACGCACCAACGTACTCAATACTTAGGGTAGTAGAGTGGGTAATAGGAACAAGTAAGACCCCGACGGCTGAGCTCAAGCCGTTTCGACGGCTAATCCTGGACTGAATGAAAATTTATTCTGGTATTTAAATAGCCGAGCTTATCAAGGGGTAATTCCATATATGGTCAAAGAGATAATCACCAGGATTGGTCACATCACAAGTTAGTAGTAAATCTGTGATGGCAAATTGGTGGGGGAAGGGGTAGCTGAAACTGCCGGTAGGAGAAAAAGGGAGAGGGGGTGGAGTAGACCCATTCATGCGTTGGTAGTGCCGGCTACAGCTGGGTGTGAGGTCAAAGAAGATACTGGGGAGGGGGAGGGGGAGGAAGTCGAAACGGTAAGTAGAATAAAGGGTAAAACTATAAAAGGTACTGAGAGAGAAAACAAATAAGCAAAGTCTGGTTACTAAGACATAAGTCTCTCGCTATTGCTAGGCTAAAGAAATACATAAATGAATAAATAAACAAATAAGTGAATAAAAGAAGTATAGTATTTCTTTGACCTCACACCCAGCTGTAGCCGGCACTACCAACGCATGAATGGGTCTACTCCACCCCCTCTCCCTTTTTCTCCTACCGCAGGTAGAGAATGGATTCGCAATCGAAAGGTTGTGAGTTCGATTCCTGGACCAGCAAGGCACTTTATTTCACATTGCTCCTTCTGCCTGGAGTTGCGACCGATAGATAGTATTAGCAATTGGAAAGACCAACGGAAACATTGTTACCTCGGTCCGATTTGACGAAAGTCGATCGTTCCTAAATATATATATATATATATATATATATATATATATATATATATATATATATATATATATATATATATATATATATATATATATAGAGAGAGAGAGAGAGAGAGAGAGAGAGAGAGAGCTAAAATCCCGACCGCAGTGTCATATATACAAGATATGACCGCCGGAGACTCCCCCCCCCCCTCCCCCCACTATTTTTCACTGAAATAACATTGTACAACTCTAGATATAGTCGGCAACACAAGTGGAAGATGAAATGCAGTGGCTCGAAGTACGTACGGTACAGCATAGGTGAGAAACGAACTCTTTAACCTCAGAACGTTTTACACATTTTCTATATTATCGCATCGATTCATCGATTAATCACTACACAGTCAATAAAATAATGATTTCTAACATACAAACTTATTAAAGTTAATGGTATAATCGATTATAGTAATGGGAATTTTCAGCTAATACATGTTTCACCCATCCCTGTAAGATGAACATCAAATGACTCTCGGCAGCATTAGAACATAAAGGTGAAGAATATTTTTTTTTATTTTTATTCTGTGGATTTTTTATTCTA
>OZ024749.1:30961145-30983645 GCA_964016885.1 Eledone cirrhosa | reverse complement strand
GCTGGGCATGAGGTCAAAGCAGATACTAGGGAGGGGGAGGAAGTCGAAACAATTAGTAAAACAATATGGGGTAAATATATAGAAAAATACCGAGAGTGTTAAAAAGCAATTAAATGTAAAAAAACACAATTTCTGGTTACTACGACCTAAGTCTCTCACTGGTACTGCTAGGCTAAAGAAAGGTTTACTAGGTGGGACAGAATTATAATGAGACCTTTTTAAGAGGTATAAATAATAAACCGAGTATATCTTACGGTGACAGGTCAACAAGTGAGGGGCCAAAATATTAAAGAAACTACCACGAAATAATTTAGTCCAGAATTAGCCGTCGAAACAGCTTGAGCTCAGCCGTCGGGGTCCTACTCGTTCCTATTACCCACTCTACTACCCTACATATTGAGTACTTTGGTGCGTTATGGTCCACCTGGTTCCTTACCACATTTCCTCCGTTATATATATATATATATATATATATATATATATATATATATATATATATATATATATATTGTTATACTTTGGGAGGGTCATGATGCCAATAAGAAACAACACTCACACAGAAACAAGATGGCGTAAGACAGAACAAAGGAGAGGCATACAAACAAAGAAAAGAATCCCCAGTCACTGTAGAGGTCAGAGAATGTGTGACGAAAGAATGTTGACAATATATAAACAACCATCTGGTTGTGGAACCAACCAACCAACCGGAAATTTATAAATTCATAAATTTATAAATTTATTATAATAAATTGAAGTGAAAGCAACTGGTAAGTGTGTTTCTTATTGGCAACATAACCCTCCCAAAGTATAACAATATCGGTATCAACACACGTTTTCAGATAAAGAATCTTGCTAAACAAATTCAGAAACGATATATATATATATATATATATATATATATATACATACGCAGAAGGGATATTTAATTTATTGGTAATTCAACAAATATAAATGTTTATAACTGATTCAGAGCACTCGGCAGATTTGGAGTAAATGTTCAATGATATTAAATAATATCCAAGGAAAATTCAACTCATAAGGTATGTTCCTTGGGTATGTCAAAATTTATAAAACACACTTTGTATTTTATCTGATGGAAGCGTACCAAATGTTTGGTACGCTTGAAATATATATAATAGAATAGATATGGTTTTATAAATATAGTTTTCATTTTTTAAATATAATTGTATATATATATTTCATTTCTGAATTTGTTTAGCAAGATTCTTTATCTGAAATCGTATGTTGAAACCGATATTGTTATACTTTGTGAGGGTCATGTTGCCAATAACAAACACACGCACCAGTTGCTTTCACTTCAATTTATTATTTATAAATTGAAGTGAAATCGGTTGGTGCGTGTGTTTCTTATTGGCAACATGACCCTCCCAAAGTATAACAATATGTATATATATATATATATATATATATATATATATATATATATATATATATATATATATACATCACTCACTCTCTGTTACTACCTCTCCTCCTCCTCCTTCTTCCCGTTTGACCTGTGCGTAATTATTTTCTTTCGCACGCTTGGTCAGGCTGGTTTGCCTTTTTTCTCTCTCTCGTCTACGATTTCACAGAACTTATGTTCACCGAATTCACAAACTAGATTCCTTCTTCCTCTCGCTAGACCTGTACGGAATTCCTTCCTTGCTCACATTCCAACCAGGTTTGATGGTCTTTATTCTCTCTCGTTCACGATTTCACCGAACTTATATTCATGGGAATTTGGGACTTGACTAGTTCTTCCTCACTTTTCGTTACTTCACCATCTTTGTTTGTTTACACTCTCGCTGTCCCCTTTATTTACGTGTCCCAACGACTTTTTTTAGCCGTTGCTCGCACCAACCGGAGGTATATGGTCTTTAAAGGGATGAAATACCAATGATGGTTGGAAGATCACTGATGAAGGACTAACTTTATTCATATATATATATATATATATATATATATATATATATGTATACACCTACATATACTGTATATATATATATATATATGTATGTATATATATATATATACAAATGTGCGCGCGCGTGTTTGCATGTGTATGTGAGTATGTGGGTGCATGTGTGTATGTCAGTGTGTGTGTGTGTATGTACATATGTATTACCTCCACCATCAACCCCATGAATGTAACTAATGTAAGCAGTTATGTAACTGAGAGTAAAATGACAGACTCTATATGAATTATTAATCAAACCATTGTATATTTCAACTTGCTGATGTCGGGCAAAACACGAGATATTCGTCTTATCTATAAAGTTTCTTAAAACTCACACACATTTTGAAGAAAATCTATATATCTAAAACAGAGAATGTCAGTCTCTCTAAATCTTTAGAAACACCCAACTGACTTTTCACTGCCCAAGCGACCGCATTATGGGCCGTTTAGCAATCTCTCTGTCTTTCGTAGTCTGTCTTTATAGATCGGTACAGAGCTATAATGTCGCGCCCTTATAATACCGTATGTATGTCTGGCTGTCTGCATTACGAGATTAATTTCCTATCTGTGTGTGTGTGTATATATGTATATACAGTGTGCATATATATATAAATAGTGTGTAACGTTTTTCGAAATATTTACTTCTGCGTTCACCGATTGATTTTTTTAGTTTCAGAAGATCCGGTTAAGGATGAAAGCAGCGATTCCTCGCTTAAAATTAATCTGTTATTTTTATATATATATATATATATATATATATATATATATATATATATATATATATATAGTAATAATACTAAATTTGAAGACTAAAATCCAAAGAGGGCTCGATAAGGATAAATATATATCAAATATATAAGAACCGTAGAGCAAATATTTATTAAAATAACAGATTAAAGTTTAAGCAAAGAATCGCTGCTTTCACCCTTAACGGGATCTTCTGAAACTAACAAGGTCAATCTGTGAACGCAGAAGTGAATATTTCAAGAAACGTTGCAACCGGAGGAAGACAGGAAGACGATACTTTGGTTCGTAGAAATATATAATTATATATTCGTGTACAGATATTTTTGCATACACAATAACAATATATAAACAAACGTATTTATTTCACGAGGCTCGACAGCAGCAAAAACAACAACAAAACAAAAATAGAAGGAACGCAATTACATGCTTTTGAAAAGTCTTAATGGAAAATTATTTGCCTATTCACCCAAGGCGACTTCACTTTTTATTAGGACTTCTGCATCAATTGGTGAACATACGATGAGACTGTTTCAGAAAGGAGGGATAAACATACCAATATCTGTTTAGAATCCCGAGCAATGCCGGGTCATTCTGCTAGTATTAACTAAAAGAAATATATGTAACAAACATCCTAAGAAAAGAATGAATTAACGATAAAATTCTTATTTGATTTTTTTCTTCGTATATGTTTTATCGATTTGATATCACTTCACTAATACTTAATGTAATGATATCGATACCAATATATTAATACCGTAATGATTTCTTTACCGAACATGTTGTTACATATATGAAATGACAAAAAGAGCGTGAGGTAATTTAGAAATTCAAAGAATATTTTATCGGGCATACGTAATGCATTTTATATAAGTTTGCCTTCTTCTTCTTCTTCTTCTTCTTCTTCTTCTTCTTCTTCTTCTTCTTCTTCTTCTTCTTCTTCTTCTTCTTCTTCTTCTTCTTCTTCTTCTTCTTCTAATTATTATTATTACTATTATTTTTACTCTTCTTCGTCCAATTATTCCTAAGAGTGTGCTGGTGACAGAGTCTCCAAACACTCCTTCCAGCGGGCCCTGTCCGATTCCCTTTTACGTAAATCAGCATATGTTATTAGTATTTGTTGATGCTGTTATGCTTTTGTTGTATTTTTAAAGAATGGCAATAAATGGGATGCTTCTGGATACAGTCCAAGTGTTCAGCTATGATTCCAACCCACGCCGCGAACTAGCTGAACTGACATATTAGGTCAACAACCACACGCTCATATAATATATTAATTTGAAAGAAAATTGTTTACGCATTACGCGTATGTTTATTTAATTAAATATTATTGTTTATAATAATTCCAATTATATGTTTTGATGTAATTATGTTGGCTTTTCATTAAATCTCTCTCCAATACTTATCCTAAAGAAAACAATATATTATTGTTCTTATTAGTACTTCTTGCGTCGTTATTTTTATAATTGTCATCTTCATCGTAATCGTTTTATCGTTCTTATTGCATATTTTATTCAATGTTGCTCGGGGTTGTTAAAGGAACCTGGGAGAAGATAAGATAGATTATCTGACCGACCAATAAATATCCCAATGCTACATGCCCAACTTTGCGGTTAATAAATACTAGTGGATGATGTAAAAAATCCGCCAAAACCGCTTCCTCTAGTCTTATTCGCTCTCACTCTCTTTATCTACTGTCAGTCACATGGAACTTTTATTGCCTTTACGTTTATACAACAACCTTTTGTCTCTGAGTTTTATATACCGTATTTCCCGGTATCCAAGACGCTACCTTTTTCCTAAAATAAGCCTCACAAATCTACCATGCGTCCTGGAGGCCGAAGGTTGTTTATTTATTATTTGTAATTGTTTTATTTTTTATTATTGGCTGTCAAAAATTAGGGTGCGTCCTCGAGGACGAAGTGTCTTCGACGCACGGTAATAATCACGGTAATAATCACGGATGGGCCTGATTTCAAGATTTTTATAAGAATGGCAATCTTTTGTAAATGACAATCGATACTGTATAGAGGAGTCGTAACTGTTTTTCAGTGGCAAGAATGGGTAATGGCAGATGCTTGTTGGGGTTCTATATTATTTCGCCAAATAGAGTATTGGTTATCAAATCAAACAGTTGTCTTCGATATTGTTAAATAGCTGTTTCGTTTAGAGATTTCTTCCTTGTTTGTTGGCCCGGATGTTAATCTAGCGCAAGATAATTTGTTGGCAAGAAAAGGTAAACTTATTAAGATACATGTATAACAGTAGTTCCGTATGGTATCGACTTGACCTTTTCTGTTGTCTTATTTTTCCTTTATTTATTCTTTAATTGCCCAAACCTTCTCCAAATATTATCAGTATCCCACTAAAATGCGCGAACTCCACTTAGTTACCATATTAGTTGAATATCTTTGTGTTCATTCTTGTCGAATACTGATTATGAAAACGGTTGTTTTTTTTCTTCATTTCGTATTCCTCTGTATATATTGACTATCAGATAAGATTATATTACTTTTTCATTTATGTATGTTGTCGTTGTTGTGTGTTTATATAAACCAATTCCCTCAAAGTACTTATCTTCTAGTTTATCCTTTTATTATGTAATTGTAAATAAAGAAAATTCGGTTTTGCTCTATTTTTATGTAAATGTCTCTTATTATTACATTACTATATTATTATATTAATCACTCTACCTTGGCTTACATCTAGATAGTTATCTACACCTTCATTAGTTACTTTATCATGAATCTCTATTGTTTGTCAGTATTTGTTATGAGTATGGTAGGTATATACTATCTACATTGACATTAAAGTGTTAGTTTTGAAACGAGAAGTTTGTTTAGATTTCCTATCGCTTAAACTCCGAATTTTTTACAACTATCTTATATATTTTATTTTAGTGTTGAGGCTAGACAGTTTATATATAATCATTATGTAGTTTTTGGAGTCTTTCAGCTCATAATTGTGTAGGCTCTACTCAAATAATAACGTAGTATTGTGTTCTAAAACGAGGACACGTCACTTAATGGTAAAGCTGTTCGGCCTACGATCATAAGGCCCGGTGTTCGATTCCCAGTGGTACGTTCTGTTCTTGTGTTTTGTACAGTTATTTCATTATTTCAGGTTACTCCAGTTTTAAATAATTGTTTCTATTGTTTGGCACAAGGCCAGTAATTATCCCAGTACATTAGTGGTACTTTATTTTATCGACCCCGTAAGGATGAAAGGCAAAGTTAACCTCGGCGGGATTTGAAGTCAGACCGTAAAAGGGCGTAGCTATGCTGCAATGCATGGTGTCTGACACTCTACCGATACTACCAATAATACTGAATTTCCTTGAGAACTACGTTAAAACTGTAAATGTGTGTAAAATGCTCAGCCACTTACATGTTAATATTACACGCAGTCTTTTCCAATGATGGAATCAACTAGTACACTCATCGTCAAACCGACGGAGGCTCAACAACGTTCAGTTCTCATTTTCCTTTTCAATTTTCATATGTTTGTATCTTATCACATACATCAATACAGCAACTACTTCAACCTCCATTTCTCTTCTAGTTCCCCGACTTCTCAGTATGAGTCTAATTTAATATGTCGGTCTCTTTTTCTCATTATTTGATTGGTTCTCAGTAATTGCATGATTTTGTTCTGATCTAATTCTCTGATTGGTTCTGCTCTGATAATCTGATTCCCATTCCTTTTATTGGTTCTTTCTCAATTCTTTGCCTGTTTCAGTTCCCAATTCTAGGAATCAATTTAATCGACTTTCCTTTTCCCTGAAATATTGCTGGCGCTTTCTAAACTGTTATTATTATTATTGATATTAATATTAAATCCATGGATGGTATCGCTATATGGTCGAACGCCAAACTTCGCAGCATAGAGTTACGACCCTTTATGGTCTGAGTTCAAATCTCACCGAGGTTAACTTTGCTGTTCATCCTTACGGGGTCGGTAAAATAAAGTACCAGTAATGCACAGGGGAAAGTGCTGGCCTTGTGCCAAAAGTAGAAACAATTATTAATATTAATAGGGCGGTGGTTTGGCAGTATCGGCAGAGCGTTAGACACCATCATTTGCAGCAGAGTTATGGCCCTTTACGTCCTGAATTCAAATGCCGCCGAGGTTAACTTGCCTTTCATACTTATGGGTCGATAACATATAGAACCAGTATTGCACTGGGGTAATTGCTGGTCTTGTGCCAAAAGTAGAAACATTATCATCATACTAATCATCATCATCATCATCATCATCATGGTTATCATTATTATTATTATGACGGTGGTGCGAGTCGCCTGAAAACATGCTTTTCGGCATAGTTATGACCCTTTGTGTTCTAAATTCAAGTCCCCCCCGAGGTTAGTTTTGCCTTTCATCCTTACGGGGTACCAGTAACATTCCAGCTGATGACGTTCTGTAGTGAGCACCACAGGAGAAAATTACGCCAGGTGATGCTGTTGTATGTTGGGTGTCACCGAATAAGAAGTTCCAGTTGTATTCTAAACGTCACTGCTGGACAAATGTCAAAGGTGATGTTGTTGTTGCTTAATGGACATCACCGGACACCATCTCCAGTGATGTTGTAGACAATTTAATGTCATCGGACAAACAGGTCCTAGTTGATGTTTTCTATAGTAAACATGACCGGACAAAAATGTCCCAGGTAATGATATCCTACAATGAACCTGACCGGACAACAGGATCTGTGTAATGTTGTTCTATACTTAGTACCACTGGACAAGACACAGGTGAAGTTCTATACTGAGCATAACCGGACATCAATTCCCAGGTGGAGTTGTCCTATACTGAACATTACCGGACAAAAATACTCAGTTTATATTGATTTCCACCGGCTACCATTGGTCACCACGTTTCAGATGATATTGTTCCCTAAATTTACCTCAGTACCAACAACTGACCAAGGAGGCAAAATCTTAAATTCTGTAAAGATGTGTACACAGAGGTCAATAGAACCTATTTAAATACTGTGAGTTGTTCTATAGATAGAATATTGAAGGCTAATAGTAGTTAGAGATTTGAAGGCTAATAGTAGTTAGAGATTTGAGGTACACGATCATTAATTCGGGGATAGGATCTCACGCTCGAGTGGCGCAATGCATTTTGAAGCAACTAATCACGTTTTCTGTTAAGAAGTCAATTCAACTAAAAATGAAAAATGATGAAGGATTGCGCTGCATCATCATTGTCATTACAATGGCATGAAATATGATATGAAAGGCCTTGTTACATATAAAAAACATGGTAGGAAGATTTTTCTTTTTGACTTCAGTGATATTTTTAACAACGAAGCTCCAAGCAGCTGTGACAAATCATTGCTTTGATGCATAAATCAATAGCACAGATTTAAAGGATTTTAATATACATTACTTTGATAATGAGAAGCGTGCTGTACATCAATCGCTTTAGTTGGTACATACGGCCTGATGATAGGGTAAAGCAGAATGCTGAAAGTCATCTATCTTCCGAATCAAACCACGAAACATGTAGAACAGCACAAAGAATACATATAATCCTACAAGCATATATAAACATACATACACATACATAGATGCTTATATATATATATATATATATATATATATATATATATATATATATATATGTATATATATATATATATATATGTATATATATATATATATAGATATATATATATATATATATATATATATATATATATATATATATATGTATATATATATATATATATATATGTATATATATATATATATATATATATGTATATATATATATATATATATATATATATATATGTATATATATATATGTATATATATATATATATATATATATATGTATATATATATATGTATATATATATATATATATATATGTATATATATATATATATATATATATATATATATATATATAAATGAGAGGTATAGAGATTGTTTTAGCAAGAAGCTAACGGCATTCTATAACATATATGCGACTATATGCATATATATATATATATATATATATATATATGCATCTATGTATGTGTATGTATGTTTATATATGCCAGCATGACTCTGAATTGCGTTACGTTTCGCTTTTCCTACCCGCCGAAATGCGATTCTCGGTGAATTTATATTTGTATATATATATATATATATACATATATATATATATATATATATATATATATATATATATATATATATATATATATATATATATATATATATACATATGTATGTGTGTGTGTGTATGCTTGTATTTATATTGCTTATAAATATATATTACATACATACTTACTAGCATACCCTCATTACAACAAGACTACGCTCAACAACACATGTATAGCTCCACATACTATCATGCACATATACAGTACATGTACAAATATGCATGTAGAGTTATCGATTACTGAAATACTTTTTATGTCTTGGCTACATGGAAGCAGAACAAATAAAACCAGAGGTAAAACCTTTCCAAGGATAGAATGACCATTCATAACCATAGAAATATAAATATGTATATATATATATATATATATATATATATATATATATATATATATATATATATATATATATATAAATATATATATACATATATATATATATATAAATAGATATATATTTATATATATATATATATATATATATATATATATATATATATATATATATATATATATATATATATATGTATGTATGTATATGTATACACATATACATATATATATATATATATATATATATGTATATATACATTTATGTATATATATATATATATATATATATATATATATATACATGTATATATACATGTATGTATATATACATACATATATATATATATATATATATATATATATATATATATATATATATATATATATTGAAATATATATAACTGATGTGTGGTTTTTCTCACTTAGTTAATTCAAATAATAATGTCCACCATTAGGGTCGTTTTGTTCCTTTCACCTATCATCTAGATATAACATATACAGAGAGGAAAAAATAATAAAATACGATGACATGTGATTGGAATATATCCTGAGAAGATGAGATCCTTCAGAAACCATTTGGTTGATTTGGACACTACCGAAAGTTGTGTGTTTTATTTTTGCGAAATGCACTTTAGCAAAAAGCTAATCAAAAGGTGATTGATGAAATCGCTCTTAAATAGTTTTGACGCACCGTTAGTTTTTTAGTATATTGGTTGTCCACACGAGTATATGTGCCTCATCTTTTCTTGCATAGGCACATGTACACACACTCACACAGAAACAAACACGTACACACACTCATTTATTTTAAAGTGTTAAACTAATATATTTCTTCCATGTACAGTGCCGTTTTGTTATTTTCATGTAACTTTTCCACACACGCACACACAGACACACATAGACGCGTAAACACGCACACATGCACACACACGCACACACACACAGATGCACACACATACACAGTCACACATATATCCATCTATCTAGGGCGGGTAATATTCCCGGGATCCATGGACGTATTCTCTCCAACGGTCTCTGTCCATCATCATCGCTGCCATATATAAACATATATATATATATGTATGTGTGTGTGTATGTGTGTGTGTATGTGTGTGTGTATGTGTGTGTGTGTGTGTGTGTGTGTGTGTGTGTGTGTGTGTACACGTGCACCTACAGAAATATATAAATAAGGTTACCTAACATAAACAAACAAGCAATCAAATCTATATTTATCTCATCACATCCCTTGCAAGCGTGCAATGTTGTGCATTAATGCGAGGTAAGGACGTCAACTAACTTCGCTTCAGTAGATGCTATATCCACTCAAGCCCATTTACATATATAACTATCCATATATATATATACACACATATATATGTTATATATATATATATATATATGTAGCAGTTATATTTAATTTGTTGGCATTCCGACACATATAAATGTTTATAACTGATACAGAGCACTCAACAGTTTACTGGAGTAAATATTAATAAATGGAAACTATATTTATAAAACCATATTTATTTTATTATATATATTTCAAGGGCGACGAAGCACACTTTGATAGCGAATATCCGACCGTTAACGTTGATTTCCATGGATACGTCGGTATTTATAAAACTAATTTTTATATTTCATCTGATGAAAGCGCACCAAGTGTGCTTGGTCGTCCTTGAAATATAGTTTCCATTTATTAATTTATATATATATATATATATATATATATATATATATATATATATATATATATATATATATATATATATACATATATATATATATATATATATATATATATATATATATTATATACACATATATATATATATTATATACACACATATATATATATATATATATATATATATATATATATATATATATATATATATATATATTTATATATATGCATATATATATATATTATACTTAATACGAAGTATTATGAGATAATTAAATTAGAATAAGTTTCAATGCGGTAAAAATATATAAAATGTAAATGATAACAAATTTAAAAAAACCGAAATAATGGATTATTTCCCCATATGATGTAACAAAATATCGTTATGGAATATTGTCCTTTTACATATGATCAGAGGGACTTGGCACTGAAATATCACGTTAAAATATACTACTTTATATATTATTTTTTTTTTTTTTTATTTGTCATACTCTACCCTTTATATATTTCTAACACATTATACTGGAAACTTATCTGTCATCATATATATATATATACATATTTTTATATATAAATATATATATATATATGTATATATATATATATATATATATATATATATATATATATATATATATATATATATATATATATATATATATATATATATATATATATATATATAAAAGACGTAAAATAAAAAAATTAAATTTTTTTTTTTTTTTTTTTTAAATTAACTTACTTACTTAAATTTTCACTCCAACTAATTAGTTTCTGCAATGGGATAAAGACAGTTACGTAATGAACCGTTGAGAATTTCATTGCGTCATCAGAGAGGTCATTCTCAGCCGAGTCTCCAGGCGATGCGCGGACACTGGCGACTCATATAAAAATAATAATAATTCGGTAAATGGAACAGCTATCGAGGACTGGATTCCAGCTACTGAAAATTCTCACTGCCACTGATTATATGGCCGATTCTAAAGAATCAATCACGTGACACAGAGGCTAGTCAGTAGGAATGGGGTGGTAAGATGACAAGCCCCTACTAACACCCCCCAAAAAAAATTTTTAGAAGTGGTTTTGGCAGGTTTGCTCGACAAATCAGTGATTTGGAGATAAATATAGATAATTTAATATATCTACTAACATAAGCGCACAGATGTACGCCAATGCCAGCGAGTGAAAATTTAAGTAAGTTAATTTTTTTTTATTTTTATTTTTTTTTTTATTTTCTTATTTTACGTCTTTTATATTATAGTTCTGCACTCTCCTGCATCGAACCACCTAGGTACTATGACATAACCTGTGTATTTGCTGGCATTAGCGTACATCTGTGCGCTTATGTTAGTAGATATATTAAATTATCTATATTTATCTCCAAATCACTGATCTGTCGAGCAAACCTGCCAAAACCACTTCTAAAAATTTTTTTTGGGGGTGTTAGTAGGCGCTTGTCATCTTACCACCCCATTCCTACTGACTAGCTTCTGTGTCACGTGATTGATTCTTTAGAATCGGCCATATGATCAGTGGCAGTGAGAATTTTCAGTAGCTGGAATCCAGTCCTCGATAGCTGTTCCATTTACCGAATTATTATTATTTTTATATGAGTCGCCAGTGTCCGCGCATCGCCTGGAGACTCGGCTGAGAATGACCTCTCTGATGACGCAATGAAATTCTCAACGGTTCATTACGTAACTGTCTTTATCCCATTGCAGAAACTAATTAGTTGGAGTGAAAATTTAAGTAAGTAAGTTAATTTAAAAAAAAAAAAAAAAAAAATTTATTTTCTTATTTTACGTCTTTTATATTATTGTTCTGCATTCTCCTGCATCGAACCACCTAGGTACTATGACATAACCTGTGTATTTGCTGGCATTGGCGTACATCTGTGCGCTTATGTTAATAGATATATTAAATTATCTATATATATATATATATATATGTATATATATATATATGTGTGTGTGTGTGTATGAACATATATATATATATATATATATATATATATATATATATATATATATATATAAATATATATATATATATATTTATATATATACATATATACATATACATATATATATATCATATTATATATATATATACATAGATATAAACATTTACATACATATTACACACATATAATACAAACACGTACATATACCAATGTGTTGCTTATCAATAATTTAAATAATGATATTGATGTCACCATACAGCATATCTACAAAACTTCCTTTAAGTTTCGTTTCTAAGTCTTCGTGTATCAGGTACGTGATTGTATTTACAAAAGGTAAAAAGAAGATAAAAAAAAGAATTCGCCAAAAGACAAAACCGAGGAGGAAAGATAATCTAAATCAGCTTAAATATAAATCCTCAGCCACTCCAATGTAAGCTGGAAGGTTCTTTATTCTTTTTGTTGTTGGTGTTTTTTATGTATGCCGAGAAAGACGGCCATTTTTCTTTGTATGACGCATGAATCTAAACTACTGTAGTATACTGGTCAATAGTTGGAAGAGAAGAAAAAATTGAACAGACGGATATATTTAATCTATAGCTGTCCTGCTTTGTCACTCTCTCTCCCCCTCTCTTTCCCTTTCTTCTTCCCTCTCACTAACACATTTCTCTCTCTCTCTCTCTCTCTCCCTCATATATATATATATACATATATATGTATATATATATATATATATATATATATATATATATATATATATATATATATATATATATATATATGTGTATATATATATATATGTGTGTGTATGTATATATATATATATATATATATATATATATATATATATATATATATATAAGTTAGAACAGTGAAATAAAAAAAATCCCGTCATTAGAGATATACTTCACTGCTTTACGATCGTTTTTACGATCTATGTAAGGTTAGTTACAAAATATCAGATAAAGAAAATATTTACTTACATGCATATCACCAGGTCTTTTCAAAAGCAATAACAATTTTATTCAGAATTAGTAGTATGTTAATCATGTCCTTAATTGGAGGTTGTTGAAGAACTAACGAATCAAATTGTTTTTATTCATACGGTGTTAAGATGAAAAGTAATACATTTTAGTTGAGGAGGTCATGACCCTTTGAAAGGAATGGTTGAATCGTTTTAATAGTAGAATTGGCATAAAAATCTATTAGGAGGAAAGGGATTGTCAAACTGATAGTTGAATGTATCTGGTATAGTGAAGTTAAACAGAATGTCAAAATAAATGTGTTGTATTGAGTTTTTAGGTGAATATAAATTAAGGTTATGCATAGGAAAGATAGTATATCAAAAGATGAAAATTATAATAAGATAATTAAATACAGTAATGCGATAATATACTACTTATCCAACACAATATAGTACGGTGTTGTAAATTGCACTTAGTACAATATAGCATATGTACGCTCTAAAGTAATATCAAATATGTTTATGCATAAATAATCAGACTCAGATAAATATATGTTGGCATAGTTAAAACACATAAATTTCATTGATTACAAAGTGCATATATCCACACTAGATATATAGAGAGGTACAGTTATATTGATATCCCACCAAAAATATACATACGCACAATATATATATATATATATATATATATATATATATATATATATATATATATATATATATATATATATATATATTAAAATAACAGATTAATAAATATTTGCTCTACCGTTCTTATATATATTTATCCTTATGGAGCCCTCTTTGGATTTTAGTCTTCAAATTTATTATTATTACTATATATATATATATATAGGGCGGTGGATTGGCAGTATCGGTAGAGGGTCGGACGACATGCTTTGACGCATAGAGTTACGGCCCTTGCCATTCTGAGTTCAAATCCCGCCGAGGTTAACTTTGCCTTTCATCCTTACGGGGTCGATAAAATAA
Source organism: Eledone cirrhosa (assembly GCA_964016885.1). NCBI lineage: Eukaryota > Metazoa > Mollusca > Cephalopoda > Octopoda > Eledonidae > Eledone > Eledone cirrhosa. Next base: position 30,968,850 of record OZ024749.1, on the reverse strand, counting down.
AGTACCAGTAATACACTGGGTAATTGCTGGCCTTGTGCCAAAAGTAGAAACAATTACTATATATATATATATATATATATATATATATATATATATAGTAATACTAATAAATTTGAAGACTAAAATCCAAAGAGTGCTCGGTAAGGATAAATATATATAAGAACCGTAGAGCAAATATTTATTAATCTGTCATTTCGATATGTTAATTTCAAACTTCACTATTCACAAGTGTTTTTGAAGCTTCATATCATGTCTCCCTATTTTATCTGATGAGAACGCAGATATCATCCCATGATGATATTTGTTTTTGAAATGCGCATAATAAAATACTTGGAACTCTTTTAACCATGTTTTGATCTTATATTATATATATATATATATATATATATATATATATATACGATATTAAATAAATGGAAACTATATTTATAAAACCATATTTATTTCACTATATATATTTCAGGGATATCATATTAACAATATGTTATGCCTTCTTCAGACAAAATACAATATAGACAGTTTTATAAATAAATAGATTTGACATACCTTTCAACATCGACTTGCATTTGAAAAGTTGATTTGGCAGTGAAAATTGTAAACAGAAAGAAAGAAAGAAAGAAAGAAAGAAGGAGAGAAAGAAAGAAAACAAAGAAAAAGAAGAAATGCATGCAACTAAATAGAGAGATGGAAAGATAGATAAAGAGAAGAACTTCATGTAAAGAAACAGAGAGAGATATATAGAGAGAGGAAATAGATAGAGATAGATATATATAGAGAAAAGTAGGTAGTTGAACATCCGTTGAATGACGTATCAATGATACATTTATTTATTTATTTATTTATTTAGCTCTAGTATTAATGTAAGGGAGATATATGTGGTTAGGAGAGAAACCAGCCGTTATATATAGAGAAAAAAATGAAAAATAACCAGACATAGGCGAGGCAGAATTTAAAACCCTATGTTTCAATGTAGAAATATTAGTTCGTATAAAAACAGGCACTATAATGTAAATATATCTATATAACGGCTGGTTTCTCTCCTAACCACATATATCTCCCTTACATTAATACTAGAGCTAAATAAATAAATAAATAAATAAATGTATCATTGATACGTCATTCAACGGATGTTCAACTACCTACTTTTCTCTATATATATCTATCTCTATCTATTTCCTCTCTATATATATCTCTCTCTGTTTCTTTACATGAAGTTCTTCTCTTTATCTATCTTTCCATCTCTCTATTTAGTTGCATGCATTTCTTCTTTTTCTTCGTTTTCTTTCTTTCTTTCCTTCTTTCTTTCTTTCTTTCTGTTTACAATTTTCACTGCCAAATCAACTTTTCAAATGCAAGTCGATGTTGAAAGGTATGTCAAATCTATTTATTTATAAAACTGTCTATATTGTATTTTGTCTGAAGAAGGCATAACATTTTGTTAATATGATATCCCTGAAATATATATAGTGAAATAAATATGGTTTTATAAATATAGTTTCCATTTATTTAATAGCGTAAATATACTCCAAATACTTGTTGAGTGCTTTTATATCAGTTATAAATATTTACTCGTTGTAACCCAACAATTTAAATATAACTTTCCATATATATATATATATATATATATATATATATATATATATATATATATATATATATATATATATATATATATATATACAAGTTAATATAAATTAATATATATGATAAACATTAATACGATCATACCAGTGTTTGCATTGTAAATGACCAAGTTAGCTAGATTGAAAAATACTAATTAGATTAATACAGTTTGCCTGTCTCGATTTAAAATAATAAATCAATAAAAACAAACCCATATTGGCAATGACCGTGGTACTTGGACAAATTTAAATTTAAAAATCCAAACCTGTTCCGTAGGTAAGTTTAAACTTCAAAACCCAAATAAGTTTCGATAATTGAAAAAGTGAAAAATTCTATCTTCTGCTCTCATCAGCAAGTACCCAGAAAATTGGTATGTTTCACCTCAAGATATTTAGGAGAACTGATTGACGCACATGGTTTTTCAGCGTCTAGCTATCTCATACTCGTGCTGCTAGAAATAAGAGCCGTTTTTATGGGATTAAAATTAGCTCAACAAAAGGAGCCGTTATACTATATATATAGAGTTATAAACTCAAACAGTCTTTTACAATTAATTAGCTCAAAGAAAGAAGTATTTCTGAGCCGTGAAATACCGTGAAATGGTACTTGCTGATGAGAGCAGAAGATGGAATTTTTCACTTTTTCAATTATCGAAACTTATTTGGGTTTTGAAATTTAAACTTATCTACGGAACAGGTTTGGATTTTGAAATTTAAATTTGTCCAAGTACCACGGCCATTGCCAACATGGGTTTGTTTTTATTGATTTATTATTTTAAATCGAGACAGGCAAACTGTATTAATCTAATTAGTATTTTTCAATCTAGCTAACTTGGTCATTTACAATGCAAACACTGGTATGATTGTATTAGTGTTTATCATATATATTAATTTATATTAAATTGTATTTCACGGCTCAGAAATACTTCTTTCTTTGAGCTAATTAATTGTAAAAGACTGTTTGAGTTTATAACTCTATATATATATAGTATAACGGCTCCTTTTGTTGAGCTAATTTTAATCCCATAAAAACGGCTCTTATTTCTAGCAGCACGAGTATGAGATAGCTAGACGCTGAAAAACCATGTGCGTCAATCAGTTTTCCTAAATATTTTGAGGTGAAACATATCAATTTTCTGGGTACTTGCTGATGAGAGCAGTAGATGGAATTTTTCACTTTTTCAATTATCGAAACTTATTTGGGTTTTGAAGTTTAAACTTATCTACGGAACAGGTTTGGATTTTGAAATTTAAATTTGTCCAAGTACCACGGCCATGGCCAATATGGTTTTGTTTTTATTGATTTATTATTTTAAATCGAGACAGGCAAACTGTATTAATCTAATTAGTATTTTTCAAATCTAGCTAACTTGGTCATTTACAATGCAAATACCGGTATGATTGTATTAGTGTTTATCATATATATTAATTTATATTAACTTGTATTTCACGGCTCAGAAATACTTCTTTCTTTGAGCTAATTAATTGTAAAAGACCGTTTGAGTTTATAACTCTATATATATAGTATATATATATATATATATATATATATATATATATATATATATATATATATATATATATATATATATATATATATATATATATATACATATATATAAATGCACACATATATATATATATGTACGTATGGATTCACCAAACATTTATTATAATGCTCGGTGTGTTTGTAAAGAAACATCCCGCATTAAGCCGCAGTGTCTAGTAACCACCGTTACTTTGTCAGTGTTGAACAAACGAGCAACGGTGGTTGCTAGACACTGCGGCTTAATGCGGGATGTTTGTTTACAAACACACCGAGCATTATAATAAATGTTAGGTGAATCCATACGTACATATATATATGTGTGCATGTATGTATATATATATACATGCTACTGTACGTCTGTATACATATATGTATGTACGTATACATACTTATATTTAAGTAACAGCCGTACTAAAAGTGGGAAATGAAATTTCGTTTCATTTTTTGCGTTTATATATATATATATTATTTAAAATATTAACAAATATGCTTTATTATATATGTTTCAAAGGTACTGTGTTTTTTTTTTCAGTACATCTTCATCAGATAATATATGATTTGATATATGACATACCGGTACGGTCTCGATTATACAATTCAAGTATTGGCAGTATATTTATATATATATTTTGATATTATATATATATATATATATATATATATATATATATATATATATATATAAATACGTGGGAAAGTGAAAAATCGGAGAATAGACCGTTAAAACATGTTTATTTAAAATATCACCTACGTACGTTTCGCCCAGTTGGGCTTCTCAAGGGCATAAACAATCACAAGTGTTCCTTATATAGTTCGGAAAGAGTTTTGGGGGTTAAATCCACATCAAGATTCATTGCTCGCAAAAATATCTTGTTTTGATTTTGCAGCAGGTCAAGGGAGGTAACTTTGGCCGGTGTTAGGGCAGTCTTTCCCGGATAATTTTTGGTATGCAAGGATTGTTTTCTGGGTGTTATTTTGCTGCGCCTGCCCGCCGGGGTGTTAAGACTTGTTGCAGGGAGATCCAGTGTGCTATTTCACTCTTCATTCTTAACCCATCTAAAGAAGGATATTTTTAAGCGATGTGCACAACTTATCGCTGTTTCAGCTCTGCTGTTGATGATCTCGTGGGGTGCAGTTATGATGTGGTAGAGCTCCATGAGGCAAAGATCGCATTTCCCCTTGAAGTTGTACGGTGCAGCCCTGTCGACAATCTCCCAGTGCGTGGAGAAGCTAATGTTTAAGTCCTTTAGTGATGTGATATAGTCCGCGAGCGAGGTGGAGTGCCTTAGTTTTCTATTTGTGAAAGAGTGGAGATGTCTTCGAAACCTAATTTTGAACGGGCCGGAGGTGGCCCCTATATAATGTTTAACGCTATTGTGGCTAGTAATATTGCATCTATATATAACCCTATCGGTCAAGCAGTATCCTCTAAGGGGGCACCGTCCTCTGTCGCGGCAGCTGCAATTTCTGTCGCTGTTCCGTCTATTTCCCACGATAAGGCTATCATTGTTGCTGCCTACGTTGCTAGCTGCGCTACCGCTGCTGTCGTTAGCACAATTACAACCCACAGCACGCGGGATGGTGCGATTGTTATTCCGCACGCAATGTTTTGCATGCTCCCCAGTCACTTCGCGGTCATTCTGGTTGCGTCTGCGGATGCCGTTGCCAAAACTATTGGATGCTGTCAGGGAGTTGTTAAGGCCGATACAGTTATTGTCAGGTGTAGGTGCGTCTGCGTCGAGGTGCTGTGTCTTGGTGATCTTACTGTGGTTCGTTGTTCCTATGATGTCTGCTAGGTTAGGAGTAGTAGAAAAGGATATGTTTATATTGCTTACGCTCTGCTAACTCTCTAGCCCACTAAATATTAACACTTCGAATATTTAATACTGCCGGCACTAGTATCGAGCACCTTTGGCATACGCTACTTGGCAAATAACTATATGTATCACCTATCCCTCCTTTTTTTCTCTCTTTCTCGATGCGTAAATACTATATATATATAAATATATATATATATATATATAATATCAAAATATATATATAAATATATATATATATATATGTTGTAATAAAATGAAAACGAAATTTCATTTCTCACTCTTAGTACGGCACTTTATATATATATATTTATATATATATGTATATATATGTATATATATATGTGTATATATATATATATACATATATATATACATATATATATAAATATTTATATATATATATACATATATAAATATATATACATATATATATATAGAGAGAGAGATGAGATTCTACAGGACTAGAACTGTTTCATTCTATATATATATACATAAATATGTATATACATATATACATATATATATATATATATATATATATATATATATATATATATATATATATATGTAAGATGTATGGTAGGTCGTATGTGAATCGCGATGATCACGCCTGACCTACCAAATATGTGACGGTAGCTAGTTAAGCTCTATGTGTATACGCAGAGCAGAAATATTAGTGAAAAAGAACAAAGGAACTATTATGACATTATAACAAGTCTATTGCCGACAGCCGTTTCGTCCGACCACATGGTGGGACTTTTCAAGGCATATAACATGTCATTGTAAGATCATTATTTACATCAACGTATCACTCAAGGCTAGCAGTTTGAAATTGTGGTATACATCAGCAACTCCGTTTGTATAGTTGGGGTCTATATTCTAAGGGGGATCTTTTATGTTAGTTGTCGGGGTCAGGGATTGAAGTTTAAAAATTAGATAATATATAATTTACGCATTAACAGTACTTGGGGTCCCGTAGAAGCACCTTAGAAAATCCCTCAATAAGTGCATAAAGCTTACAGGCTCCAATAAACCTAATAGACTGGAAGAAATTAAGAGGCTAATAAAATAAAAAATAAAAATATAAAGTTTCCCTAAAAAATATATAAAGTTTCCTATGAAATTCCTTCTAGAGAAAAAAAATGTTTTCCGAAAGAAAAAAACCTTCTTCCCCCGAGATCACGTTTACAAATTTCAGAAAACTTACGAAGTTTTGATATTCCCTACTAAGTTGAAAGAAACTAATCAATTAAAGGTTAATTCAAAGAGCCTTCTATAATTCTCGCAGAAAAGGCCCCTTTAATATTTTTAATAGGAACTTCTTCCGAGAGACCCTTCGAAGAATTAAAATTTTAGAGAGCCTTTAAGGATATATATAAAACGAATTGAGGAAAATTATACATTAAAAGTTAAAAATTACGGTATTTGGGATATCCGAGGAATTTTCAAAGGGCTGCTTCAACAGATATAATTTAGGCATAATAGATACAATAATTTAAGTAATTTAAGTAATTTAATTAGGGAGCAATTTAAGGAGTTTATCAAGTTGGGCAAGATTAAAGAAAGTGGTAAATAAGAAAATACATATGCAAAAAGACAATAATTATAAAATGTATTTTTAAGAAGGTATAAGGTAGCTTCAGTAATCTAACAATGTATTATCACAAAAAATTATTATAAAATTATTGATACAGGATTAACAAAGACATAATAATATATATTCCTGCCTAATTAAGGTATAAAGTAGCTTCAGTAATCTAACAATGTATTATCACAAAAAATTATTATAAAATTATTGATACAGGATTAACAAAGACATAATAATATATATTCCTGCCTAATTAACAAGTAATCAAAACACTATTAACAGTCAGGCAAAATTATCTCAGGGATATCCCGCGCTCGGATACTTTACACACACACAGCAACACATAGGAGTAGCACAGACACAATGGTATATTCCTACCTAATTAACAAACAATCGATTAACAATTGATGGTCAAGAAAATGTACTCAAGGATATCCCGCGCACGGATATTTACATACATACAACAGGATGAACAGTACTGGTGACCGTGTGGGCGCGATATCCATTATGCGTATGTAGTCATCTGCATAGCTCCAGGCACGATATCCATTATGCGTATGTAGTCATCTGTATAGCTCCAGGCACAGCTGGTCTTGTTTAAAAGTTCATGGATCAACTGGGATTCACTATCAGCTGCTTGGACTCTCTGGGAGATGTACCTGTGGATCTAATAGCTAGTGGTTGCTGGATGTGGTCCGTTCGATCTTTTAGTTTCAGGGGTTGTACGCTTTCGCTTTTCCTCAATTCGTTTTTATATATATATCCTTAAAGGCTCTCTAAAATTTTAATTCTTCGAAGGGTCTCTCGGAAGAAGTTCCTATTAAAAATATTAACGGGGCCTTTTCTGCGAGAATTATAGAAGGCTCTTTGAATTAACCTTTAATTGATTAGTTTCTTTCAACTTAGTAGGGAATATCAAAACTTCGTAAGTTTTCTGAAATTTGTAAACGTGATCTCGGGGGAAGAAGGTTTTTTTCTTTCGGAAACATTTTTTTTTTCTCTAGAAGGAATTTCATAGGAAACTTTATATATTTTTTAGGGAAACTTTATATTTTTATTTTTTTATTTTATTAGCCTCTTAATTTCTTCCAGTCTAGTAGGTTTATTGGAGCCTGTAAGCTTTATG
>OZ024749.1:30946145-30948645 GCA_964016885.1 Eledone cirrhosa | reverse complement strand
TAGATATAGATATATATACACACACACAAACACGCAGACATATATATACAGGAGATCACTAAAATAAATTCGGGAACTTCCATAATATATATATATATATATATATATATATATATATATATATATAATATAAGATCAAAAGATGGTTAAAGGAGTTCCATATATTTTATTATGCGCATTTCAAAAACAAACATCATCAAACAATAATATTTGTGTTTTCATCAGATAAAACAGGAGAACATGATATGAAGGCTAAAAAACACTTGTTGATAGTGCAGTTTTAAATCAACACATTGATCTTATATTATGCATACTCCAGTCCCACAAACTGTAGAGTGCTTCTTATCCGATATCTGCATTGCTTTATTGTACTACAATAAAACTCACCTCCTACACATATATATATATATATATATATATATATATATATATATATATATATATATATATATATATTATGGAAGTTGCCGAATTTATTTTAGTGATCTCCCGGGCATAGCTCACACGCTCCATTCAACAAGTGTGCAGTTTGGAGCTGGTTTTTGTATAGAAGAGCGAACACAATTAATTAGTTAGTATTACGGTTGTTATCAACTATTGCTTACACTGATCTATATATGTGTGTGTGTGATTACTAACAATCCTCTATTCTATAGCCATTATTTCATCTTCACTGTCTTTCATTGATCCTTTGAATTCTCTCATGCTCTCTCTCTTCATCGTAATGTTTTTATATATGAATAGTACCGCATATCTGTGTTATGATGTCAAACTATGTCATTGGTAGACTTAATCCATCACATGTATGCAATTCTACAGCCACACTCACACATATATATACACACACATTAATACATATAGACATATATATATATATATATATATATATATATATATATACTTACACACACACACATATATATATATATATATATAAATATATATATATATATGTATATATATATATATATATATATATATATATATATATATATATATATATATATATATATATATATATATATATATAATATACATATAAAATAGCAAGTTTGAAGACATAGTCACAGATACATATATGAATACGGCTACCTTTCACAGTGTGGCTCAATGAAAGAATTAATTAATCAAATAATTATTAATCAGAGCTATATATAAATTTGCAAGTTTGAAGAATTATTAGATAAAATATATACAGTCTTTCCTCTCCCTAGTTCCTGGAAATCAACCACATAAATAATCATTTAAACGAGGCTATAATAATTTATAAATGTAACTATGAAGAAATAATAGACAAATGATACAGACTATCTTCTACGAGGAACAGCCAGATAAAATTTAACTAGTTATTATTTTTAGCCAGTAGAAATTGACTGGACAAATAATACACGGAGCTAGGTCTAAAATAGAAGTTAAAAGAAAAGATGCATATAAATAAATAGAAAAAATGCATATAAACCTTACCGAAATTCCTAGGGGACTAGAGGAATTTTGGCATATGACAAGACACATTTTCTGTGGCTGTTCCTCGCGGAATATAGTCTATCATTTGTCTATTATTTCTTCATGCGGATTGGCAATATCGGTAGAGGGTTGGACGCCATCCTTCGACGCATAGAGTTACGGCCCTTGCCATTCTGAGTTCAAATCCCAGCGAGATTAACTTTGCCTTTCATCCTTACGGGGTCGATAAAATAAAGTACCAGTATATATATATATATATATATATATACATTATGTCTACCACTGGGATAATTGGAGGCCTTATGCCAAAAGTAGAAACAATTATTTCTTCATAGTTACATTTTAAACTTATAGCCTCGTTTAAATGATTATTTATGTGATTGATTTCTAGGGACTAGGGAGAGGAAATACTGTATATATTTTATCTAATAATTCTTCAAACTTGAAATTTTATATATAGCTCTGATTAATAATTATTTGATTAATTAATTCTTTCATTGATCCACATCGTGAAAGGTAGCCGTACTCATATATGTATCTGTGACTATGTCTAAATATATACATATATCCCTATGAATTCATATATGTGTGTGTGTGTGTGTGTGTGTGCGAGCGTGAACTTGTATATATGTTTGTCGTTGCGTCTCTATGTCTGTGTATATCTTATCAATCGTCGACCCTATATATATATATATATATATATATATATATATATATATATATATATATATCGTAGACCCTATATATATATATATATTTATATATATATATATATATATATATATATATATATATATATATACATACATATACATACGCGCTCGCATGTCAATTATCATATATGTGTGTAATATTTGACATAAATTATACTATGCTTTCCTAGTTGCATAGTTCTTATGTCAGAATTGTCTTTAGCAATGCCAAGATCTATAAACAAATACCTGTCGATTATTGTACAACCTATCCTATCATAGCTGGATTACTTTATCGATAATCAAATCTACTATATTATTGTTTCATCCTTTATCACGTCGAC
>OZ024749.1:30921145-30943645 GCA_964016885.1 Eledone cirrhosa | reverse complement strand
ATAACGTCATGACACAACCTCCACAAAATTGAGCCATTATCATCAATTTTAATACCAGATATAGGGTAATGTATGTTTCTATACGTTGTATACGTTTCTCATCTAAAGATGATTATGTGTGATTTGAGGGAGATTTGGTTGCAGTTTTTAGTTAGTTGTGTAACACCTATGGAAGTATCTTTTGTATTTCTGTCCTTTGAATGTGATTAGTAAATTAGTCAGATGCTTACTAATATTGATAACAATTATAGACCAATAATACTGCTGACGCTTTGCCCTATCGATTTATCGATGATGTGTTGACCTATTGGTTAAATTGAGAGAAAAGCAGCTGATAATGAAATAGGAATCTCAAGACAATATTTATATTACTCAAATATATTACTGACAAGTTAGCAGCGGTTGCTTTGGATGAACTAGTGTACTATCAGATACTTCTATAGATTTTAGTAGCCACCATTGTATATGTATGTAAGTATGTGTGTATTTATGTATTCATGGTTTAGCCCCGTAACAGAGCCCTAGGGGCGCCGTTGTAGCATACGGCGTTTCTTGAGCAGTTTAAGCCTAACAGAGCCCATCTACTCACCAGGTCTGACAGAGTGGATTCTCTTTATAGAAGGATAGAAAGTGATAAAATGGAAGAGATGAAGGTATATACAGGAAGAATCCAACCCTCTACTAGTCTGGTACTTTTTTACCGACATCAAAATTATAAAATGCAAAGATGTCCTAGGCGAGATTTGAATTTAGAGAGAAGATAGTCAGAACGAATACCGCCAAGCATTCTATCCCACATTCTGATGACTCTATCATTTTATATATAAACTTACTAAAACCATTAGCTAGATCTGTAATAACTGTAAATATCGTACAATTTCACGGTGACCACTTAAAATTAATGTTACAAGATGCAGCTGAGAGCTTCATATTTGACAGTCCATCCTAATTGGCTTCCAAACAGTTCCCCACTACCCAGTTTCACTCAAAAGGTATGAGGTGGCTGTGATAAATGATACATAAACAAGATGAGCCACATTTTGATCGAACACAGCATTTATTAGTTTCATCCACCTGTATTTCCTAGACTATATCTCTAGCTACTACCTTGTATCTAATATCAAATTTCAATTTAAAATTCCAATACATCCGACATTTGATGTAGTGTTGCGATAATACAGCCCAATATATTGTTGTTTTTGTTGTTTTCGTTACCATTATTATTATTTATCAGTATTTTTATTATTACCATGTTGTTGCTTTTGTTATTATTATTATTATTATTAGTATTATTATTATTATTATTATTATTATTATTATTATTATTATTATTATTATTTTCATTACCATCATCATCAGCAGCATCACTAACATCGTCATGAAGAAATAATGCTAATTCATCTGGTAACGATAAAAGGGGCCTCCTTTTGAAGTTGTGAAATTTAGCAGTATTTATATTTACAAATAATCAATGTTTTATATTTATTATTAACATTTATTAATGATTTTTCGATTTTTATCTCTTTTATTAATGATCTGTTTATTGATTCGCTTCGTCGCCTAATTACCATTATCTCTTTCTCCGTTAATTAGAAATATAAAAAAGATCTATAATTCGAATTGATTCTTATGTTTCGAACCAGCCTTCATTGGTTTTATTGTGGAAAAAATCATACGATATTCCTCACACGATATCTGAGACCATATGTAACACTATGTATTCGTAACATTACGTATTCGTAACATGTGTTCTCTAATAAATTGCTGTGTCCTTCCGTATAGTTGTGAGCCGAACTAGACCTTCTCTGAAACCTCATTGAGCCGGAGGAATATTCAGGATATGACAACGACACACAGGAAGGTGAATAGAAAAAAATGATATTTCTCTGACACGAACTGACGCTCGAAACATAAGGGAAATAGGAAAACGAAATTTATGAGAGCTACACGAAGGAGAATTATGAGACGGAGTTGAGGGAGAGAGAACAGACGGAAGGATTGAGAGAGAACATTAAACAAAGAGAATGATACCACAAAGGAGAAAAACAGTTAAATGTCAGAGGATGTGTGAGGTTTCAGTAAATTGCAAAAATAACTAATTTTATTGGTATGAGTTAGGGAAGTACAACTTTATTTATTCTCCTTCTAGGATACTGTTATCAGACGAAAGTCTTTTATGCTATATATACCTAGCGTTACTATCTTCCACATATTATTTTTCCCGCCGAGGTTGACTTTGCCTTTCATCCTTACGGGGTCGATAAAATAAAGTACCAGTAATGCACTGGGTAATTGCTGGCCTTGTGCCTAAAGTAGAAACAATTATTTTTAATAATTTTGTATTATCTTGGATTTAAAAATACTAATGTAAATTATAGTTTGTTGTCCTATGTTTTTATTGTTAGAGGAAGAAAAGGTCGATGGATTGGCAGAGTTCAAATCCCGCCGAGGTTAACTTTGCCTTTCATCCTTACGAGTTCGATAAAATAAAGTACCAGGAACGCACTACGGTCGATTTAATCGACTTTCCCCTTCCCCCAAAATTGATAGTCTTGTGCCTATATAAGAGACCATTGTTAGAGGAAGACGTAGCTTAATGGTTTGAAGCGCCTAAAATGTATCTGTTCGACCTTGAGTTGAATTTCTGGTAGTGGCTATTGGAGACTAATTTAAAGGCTGTGAATTGACTGTATCGGTATGCCATCGGATGCTTTGCATCATAGAGTTACGGTCCGTTACGTTCTGAGTTCAAAACCCACCGAGGTTAACTTTACCTTTCATCTATGAAGCTTCGATAAAATAAAGTATCAGCAATACACTAGAATCTATCTACTTGACTTCTCTTCCCCATAAAATGATTGGCCATATGCCGAAATTAGAAAGTTTATTGGAAGTGGCGTTTCCAATTCGTTCATAAAGTTTATTTTCCGCACATGTACTGTGTTGTTCTGCAAAACAATCACCTTTAGTGAATACAAAAACATCTTAACAAAATGTTTTCCTGACTTAGAATCCGATTCTCTCTGTAATTTAGTTCACTTCACACACTTTTTCCAGTTATGGAGGTGACATATGAATACAGGATATATATATATGTTTATATATATATATATATATATATATATATATATATATATATATATATATATATATATGTGTGTGTGTGTGTGTGTGTATATATATATATATATATATATATAATATATAGAAGAGTTTGATTCGGGAGAAATAATCAGGAAGCACTTCTTACTCTGGTTACCCCCGACTGAACCCGGATTATATGTATATATATATATATATACATACATACACGTGTGTGTCTGAGTGAGTGTATAGATAGATATGAATATACATGTATATATATAAATATTACGTATTTATAGGTATATATATACATGTATATGTACACACACACATATTTAAATATACATACATAGGTACATGAGATATGTAATATGTTATTTAATCTTATACCAGTACACAGTTACTCAGCAATTGATGAATTTTCACGAGAAAATTACGAAATGTTACCTCTGTTATTAGCTTCAGCACCTTGACTAACAAACACAATTATGCTGACTAATATGTATATGCGTATGTATATATATATGTGTATGTATGTAAGCATTTATGTATGTATATATATATATATACATAATACATACTATCGGGATATAAAAGATGCAGAAGCGAAAACCAACCAAACAGTAGGTGTGTTCTGTTATTATTTCTGGCAATATCATTACAACAATATTACCCTCCCCAGGTATAACAATAAATATATATATATATATATATATATATATATATATATATATATATATATATATATATATATAGTTATATATATGTATATACAAGTATTTGTACACATGCAGATATATTTATATATAAAGATATATATATATATATATATATATATATATATATATATATATATATATATATATATGTATATATATATATGTATGTATATATATATATTTGTTAATACTGTTTACTTTCCACATACAACAACTAAATGTGTATATGCATATATATATATATATATATATATATATGCATATACACATTTAGTTGTTGTATGTGGAAAGTAAACAGTATTAACAAATCAAACAGCAGAGTGCAATGAATAAATACATAAGTTTCACATTTGAAATAGTAGGATGTATATACGCACATAAATGCATACATAAATACATGCATATATACATATATGTTTAGATAATATATGAATGCATCTGCAGCCGTGTCAATATTATTTGATATTAACATATATCTTGGTTTTAGAAAAATCGCAAAATTTTGTTGAGAAAATTTTAAATTCACTGTTTAGTACTCAGTTATATATCTTTATATATATATATATAAATATATATATAAATATATACATATATTATATATATATATATATATATATATATATATATATATATATATATATATATATATATTTTACATCCTCTTTTTTATGCGTGTGCATGCAAACAGGTCAATATGCGTGAGTGTAAGTGTGTGTGTGTACGTATCGAATGTATTGATGTGTAAGTGTGCGTGTGTATTTAAGCATGTATATTTTTTGTGTTTTTTGTGTGTGTGTGTGTATGCGAGTGTGTATACAGTCGCGTGCGTGCGCGTGATTAGATATACATGGGGCGAGGCGTATATTCGTATTTACGTGTATCCTGTGTATGTAGATGTACTTGCATACGCTTTTGTCTGCACGTTTTTTGCGTGTATATATATATATTTCTTATAGATATACGTTTCTTGTAGATATACGTGTGTGTGTATGCGTGTACCTTGTGTGTCTTCTTTTCTTCAATTTTTTCTTTCTAAATTATTGTTCATTTTTATAAATATATCGAGAACGATACTTTCTTTTAATTATTACACTCCCTTACCCCTTTTACTTCCGCATATAAGTGTACGTGTGTGTAGGTGTGTTTATGCGCGTGCCTTCATATTCTTATGATGTATCTATTACCCTATTTTTGCCGTGTACCTGCCAAACAGAAAACCACATCATGTTTGTCTGTAGTTTACAGACACACAGATACATTCGCCCTAAAATATATATTTACGCACACTTTTTCACTATACGTATACATTTGTACATACACATATATGCACATCTGTGAGCGTATATACATACACATACACACACCTAACTATATTTCTTGAAAGATTTTTATATATTTCATATTGTAATTCATTTGTCTATATATATATTTATTTTTTTTTGCTTTTCTTGATGAGCCTTTCCAAGTATTTAGCCATGTTTTATATTGCCTCGTCTAACGAACGAATGAAGACGTTTATTTCGTATTCGCCTCATTCGGGAAACCTCTGGTAATGAGGTAATTATATTGTATTGATTTTTATACATTATATATATATATATATATATATATATATATATATATATATATAAATATATATATTATTCAAACTTATATATACTTCATTATACTTATATATAATTATAAACAGGAAAAGTCAGTAATTAATTACCACGTTATTTTATTACCAGTAAGAAAAATACCTCAATGTATATATATATATATATATATATATATATTAGAAAGTGAGGTTTGTTTTACAAAATGAAAGATAACCGAGGTGTCCTACACGAGTGAAAGTATAAAGAAAAAGAGATGAAATCGAAAATGCAACTGAAGTCTTATTTTTTTTAAAAATAAGACTTCAGTTGCATTTTCGATTTCATCTCTTTTTCTTTATATATATATATATATATATATATATATATATATATATATATATATATATATACGTATGTGTACGTACATACATATATGTATACAGACGTACAGTAGTATACATGTATTTATACATACATGCACACATATATATATGTACGGCTTAATTCGGGATGTTTGTTTACAAACACACCGAGCATTATAATAAATGTTCGGTGAATCCATACGTACATATATATGTGTGCATGTATGTATATATATATATACATACTATTGTACGTCTATATACATATATGTATGTCCGCATACATACTTATATTTAAGTAACAGCCGTACTAAGTGTGAGAAATGAAATTTCGTTTCATTTTTTCCGTTTATATATATATATATATATATTGTTATACTTTGGGAGGGTCATGTTGCCAATAAGAAACACACGCACCAGTTGCTTTCACTTCAATTTATTATATATTTATAAATTTATGAATTTACAAATTTACAAACTTATAACAATATAGTTTCAACACACGATTTCAGATAAAGAATCTTGCTAAACAAATTCAGAAACGAAATATATATATATATATATATATATATATATATATATATATATATATATATATATATATATATATATATATATACACACATATATATACACACACATACATATACACATATATTTATATATACATATACATACATATATATAGGTGTGTGTATATATATATGTGTGTGTGGGAGAGGGTGAGGTTGTGTGTGTGTTCATTGATCAGTAATTATAATTTAAGCATAAATTAGATTAGATGTTGTCTTCCTGTTTCTTCTACAACTACAACGGTACGCAATGCGGCCCACTCACAGCCCCGGTAGACAGAACGGAAAAGCCGTGCCCCGGTGGACGGCGAGGGAGACACGCTGGAAGAGCCATTCCAACTCGCGGGGCTCACACCTGCGGATGGCCAGCTCAGCGCCTATGGTGGTGAGTAAGGAGGTAGCCCTGGAGCCGAGGACACCAGAAGTCTCCACTGCCAAGTGTACGACCGCAAACCTGTCGGAGAGCGACCGGTATCTGAGGAGTTTGACCCCCTCAGCCCGACGTGCAGCAGAACCTGGGTCAGTCGCAGACTGCACCAGGTTGCGGCTGCAGAAAGTGTCGGTGCAAGTGGCATCCCAGACGAGGGGTTTGCAACCGCGGAACGAGAACATGGTCATGCCATCTGGCCTTTTGCCGTCCCCTCGATCCAGCCCTACCGGCTCGAGCTGGGAAGGGAAGCCTGCAGTGTCCAAGCCTTGCTTAATGACCTCGATGAGGGAAGCATGGTGTGGAATGCGGCCGGCACTGTGGCGACAGGAAAGCGGGTGGAGGCCGAAAGCGTCCACGGTGGAACCGCAGCGACATTGGTGTGGCTGGCAGATCCGGAGGCCGAGACTCAGGGAAACACCGATAAGATATAATGTCTTAAAGGTTAAAGCTTCATACATAGTTTCAGTCCTCTTACCTCTGCAGTTTTAATATCATTGACACATTTATGTTTTCAAGAAACAACTAAAATCGGATCAGAATAGTGTTGCACCTTCAATTTTATATATATATATATATATACGATATTAAATAAATGGAAACTATATTTATAAAACCATATTTATTTCATTATATATATTTCAGGGATATCATATTAAAAATATGGTATGCCTTCATCAGACAAAATACAATATAAACAGTCTTATAAATAGATAGATTTGACATACCTTACAACTTCAACTTCCATTTAAAAAGTTGATTTGGTAGTGAAAAATGTTAGGGACAGTTATAAAAAGAAAGAAAGAAAGAAAGCGAAGAAAAAGAAGAAATGCATGCAACGAAAAACAGAGAGAGATAGATATAGAGAGATAGATAGAGAGAAGAAATTCATGTAAATAAAAAACAGAGAGAGATAGATAGAGAGAGAAAAAAAACACATAGGGAGATAGATAGAGAGAGAGAGAGAGAGAAGAGAGAGAGAGAGAAAAAATAGAGAGAGATAGATATAGATAGAGATAGAGAGAAAGAAAATAGGTAGTTGGGCACCAGTTGAATGACGTATCAATGATATATTTATTTATTTATTTATTTATTTAGTTCTAGTATTAAGGTATAGAGAGATATATGTGGTTAGGAGAGAAAACAGCCGTTACATAGAGAGAAAAGAAAAATATCCAGAGATAAACGAGGCAGATTTAAAACATTATGTTTCATCAATCTAAAAATATCAATTCGTATGAATTAGGTATTATAATGTAAATATCAGTATTCATGAATGAGACACGTATCAATAATGTGTGAAAAATAATGATCATATGTCTAGTTTAAAATTCCTAGGTTTATAATCCGAACTGAGATAAAAAAAACTGAGATAAAAAACTTCAAAATAAATTGAAATACATAAGTATATATGCACTTTCATGAAAAAAGAAAAAGAAAATAGAAGGTTATCCCAGATTCGATACTATAGACTTCTATGTGAATTTACGTGATCGACTCTGCAAATTCCTATTTCACATGAAAACATTCTCATTGTGCTATAAAAATTCTAGTATACATATATGTGTACATACACACAAATATATATAGAATCTACATTAATTTTAACAATACTATTCTTGTCTTTACTCTACATGATTATCGTTCAAGCATAAATAGACAACAGATATCAATATATCAATAAAAATATTAAAAAATAAAAAAATATTAAAAAATATTAAAAATAAAACACAGTATGCCCCGCAAATCAACCACAGAAATCAACCCTTCAAAATTAATTGACAATATATTGCCAAGTTCATTATAAGCATCAGAATCAAAAGCAAACAAAACCAAAATTATTTACCAAATCCTGTCTAGCAGAAATCATTCCAAAAGTTTATGATACCCATTTGATCTACAGATGGTCTTATATTTATTAGAGAAGTTTATCTAGTGTAAAATTTATTCGATATATTTGGAGCATCAGCTTTTAGGGTAGTTTAATTATTCATGAAGAATGTTTAAAAAAAGAAATTGAAAGAATTATCGGCGAGTTTCATAAATAATTACAAATCATAAGTAAATATACTACATTTTAAATTTATATTTATATTTAAAAGTTGAGTTCAATCTATGTCTGCAGCAACTGAATAAATTTGTCCGTAAATTAAGGGAATTTTTAGATTTTAGTATAAATATCTCCTCCGCGCAGAGGTCACATGTCTCAGAAGATGAATTAAAAGGAATCCCTCTTGAGACTATATTCCAAGCCGTCGAATATCCAACGTTATCATGCTTAAGTTGCCAGAGTAAGCCTGATAGTGATGTTGAAGATTTTTTACTTGGATCTGTGAAAGAAATCTTGTGGTTATTATAGCGAATTTTAAATTCTGTCGAGGTGGAACCAACATAGTTAAAATAATTTAAGTCCGTTTTAACATTACAGTTGTATATTATATTTTTAACTAAGCAATTGTTATTTAACGGACATTTAGATCTATCTCTACAGATCTATCTCTACAGATCTATCTCTGTTGTCTATTTATGCTTGAACGATAATCATGTAGAGTAAAGACAAGAATAGTATTGTTATAATTAATGTAGATTCTATATATATTTGTGTGTATGTACACATATATGTATACTAGAATTTTTATAGCACAATGAGAATGTTTTCATGTGAAATAGGAATTTGCAGAGTCGATCACGTAAATTCACATGGAAGTATATAGTATCGAATCTGGGATAACCTTCTATTTTCTTTTTCTTTTTTCATGAAAGTGCATATATACTTATGTATTTCAATTTTTTTTGAAGTTTTTTATCTCAGTTTTTTATCTCAGTTTTTTTAACTCAGTTCGGATTATAAACCTAGGAATTTTAAATTAGACATATGATCATTATTTTTCACACATTATTGATACGTGTCTCATTCATGAATACTGATATTTACATTATAATACCTAATTCATACGAATTGATATTTTTAGATTGATGAAACATAATGTTTTAAATCTGCCTCGTTTATCTCTGGATATTTTTCTTTTCTCTCTATGTAACGGCTGTTTTCTCTCCTAACCACATATATCTCTCTATACCTTAATACTAGAACTAAATAAATAAATAAATAAATAAATATATCATTGATACGTCATTCAACTGGTGCCCAACTACCTATTTTCTTTCTCTCTATCTCTATCTATATCTCTCTCTCTCTATTTTTTCTCTCTCTCTCTTCTCTCTCTCTCTATCTATCTCCCTCTGTGTTTTTTTCTCTCTCTATCTATCTCTCTCTGTTTTTTATTTACATGAATTTCTTCTCTCTATCTATCTCTCTATATCTATCTCTCTCTGTTTTTCGTTGCATGCATTTCTTCTTTTTCTTCGCTTTCTTTCTTTCTTTCTTTTTATAACTGTCCCTAACATTTTTCACTACCAAATCAACTTTTTAAATGGAAGTTGAAGTTGTAAGGTATGTCAAATCTATCTATTTATAAGACTGTTTATATTGTATTTTGTCTGATGAAGGCATACAATATTTTTAATATGATATCCCTGAAATATATATAATGAAATAAATATGGTTTTATAAATATAGTTTCCATTTATTTAATATCGTAAATATACTCCAAATACTTGTTGAGTGCTTTTATATCAGTTATAAATATTTACTCGTTGTAGCCCAACCATTTTTAATAAAACTTTGCATATATATATATATATATATATATATATTTATATATATATATATATATACGGATTAACAAATAATAGTTAAATGCAGTCCACTTAGGTGAAGTCCAGTTATGGTATTCCAGGTAGTGGATATATATATATATATATATATATATATATATATATATATATATATATATATATATATATATATATATATATATATATTAAAATAACAGATTAAAGTTTAAGCAAAGAATCGCTGCTTTCACCCTTAACGGGATCTTCTGAACCGAACCACCTAAGAGAACATTAGTCTACGACTTATTTTATACCATAAACGTGGTTCTGTCTTTGCGTGTAATTGTTTTTCACCGCTCCTATTAATGACGTATTATATGCGTTTTTTCCCGTTCTTTGCCAGGGAACGTTTCCACGAACCAAAGTATCGTCTTCCTGTCCTCCTCCGTCTGCAACGTTTTTTGAAATATCCACTTCTGCGTTTACAGATTGACTTTGTTAGTTTCAGAAGATCCCGTTAAAGGTGAAAGCAGCGATTCTTTGCTTAAACTTTAAACTGTTATTTCAATAAATTTTTGCTCTACGGTTCTTATATATTTGATATATATTTATCCTTATCGAACCTACTTTGGATTTTAGTCTTCAAATTTATTATTATTACTATATATATATATATATATATATATATATATATATATATATATATATATATATATATATATATATATATATATTTATTTATCTATTTATATATTTATTTATTTATTATTTATTTATTTATTTGTTTGTTTGTTTATTTAAAAATTGTTAAAATTCAGTAAAAATAACAATAATGAAAATAATGATAATACTAATAACAATACCCAATGGTAATAATGATAAAAATAAGGTTAATAATAATAATAAACCAAAGTAATTAAAAGAGATTCCGCCAAATGAATCCAATTAATTCTCTCCGAGAGAATGAAATTCTTCGTAAAATTTCTCATAGTTCGAAATGAATGAATTAAAGCTGCAAATCTTTTCTTCAGCCTCCACATACCATCACTCCTACCCCACGGATGCTAAAATGAAATTATAGAATTATCAAACAAAAATAATATATAATAAAATATTATAAATAATAATAATAATAATAATAATAATAATAATAATAATAATAATAATATGTTCTTTCTTGAACATGGCGGACCTTGTTGTCTCTTGAGGTCACTGGTTGTGACTTGGTGATAACTCGTATGAACATAAAGCAAGATAAATGCAAATAATAATAATAATAATAATAATAATAATAATAATAATAATAATAATAATAATAATAATAATAATTTTTCAGGGTGACTCTTTATCACCGCCTTTATTCTGCATCGCACTTATACCATTAAGTAAAATGCTCAATGAAACAAAACATGGGTATAAAATCTATGACAAAACCATTAATCACCTGTTCTACATGGATGACCTGAAACTATTTGCAAAAAATGATGAGCAATTGCAAGGGCTATTATTATCCACCGTGGAGCAGTTAAGTGATGACATTGAAATGGAGTTTGGACTAGATAAATGCGCCAAAGCAACGTTCACCAGAGGAAAGCTGCTGAAAAGTTCAGACATTAATCTTGATCGGGGGAATGTGATAAGAGAACTTGTTCAAGAGGAAACTTACAAATATCTAGGTGTTTGTGAAGGAGACGGAATCAAGCACTCGACAATGAGGGAAAGGATAAGGAAGGAATGTTACCGCAGAGTAAGAGCGGAATTGAATGCAAGGAATAGGATCGATGCCATAAACACGCTGGCCATACCAGTAGTAACCTACAGTTACAATGTCATCAACTGGTCAGCACAGAGATCCGTAGGCTCGATACAAAAATTCGAAAATTCTTAACCATGCACAGAATGCATCACCCTAAGGCAGATTCAGATAGAATATATCTCCCTAGGAAAGAAGGAGGACGTGGGTTGATCCAGTTAGACATTGCGTTGAAAACTGCAACAATTGGATTATCTACATATCTAAGGGAATCACATGATTGGATGATCAAACTCGTTTTGAAACACGAAAGCATCAAAAGATCATACTTCATTACAAAAGATGCACGAAGATACAGTAATGGACTACAAATTTCAGAAGTCCCATTTACTGCTGAAATGGAAAACGCAGAAAAACCAAAGCAGGTAAAAGTAACTGCAAAGAAAGAACTGCTACAGAAACAGGCTAAGAAATGGCAAGAAAAGCCTCTGTATGGAAAATACCCAGAACGAGCTAACAATCCCGATGTTGACAAAACTTTAACCCATCAGTGGTTGGCATCCTCTGGACTGAAATCGGAGACTGAAGGACTGATTATATCAGCACAAGATCAGTGTCTGCCAACAACAAATTACCAAGCCAACATAATAAAAAATGGATGCAGCCCATTATGCCGTGTATGTAAAAAACAACCAGAAACCATTGACCATATAATTTCAATGTGCAGTCCTATAGCTCCAACCGAATACCTAAACAGGCATGACAGAGCTGCACAATACATACATTGGATAATGTGTAAGCATTTTGACCTGCCCCATCAAAAGAATTGGTGGGAGCATCAACCACCTCCCATACTTGAAAAAGATCTCATCTCAATCTTGTGGAACTTTAGCATCCAAACAGACCGAAAAATAGATGCAAATTGACCTGATATAATATTGAAGGACTTTAAAAAGAGGGTATGCCTGCTAATTGATATGTCCGTTCCAATAGACAAGAATGTATCTATAAAAACATTTGAAAAATTGAGCAAGTATAAGGACATGGAGATAGAAATTGGAAAATGTGGAAATTGAGAACTAAAACAATACCAGTGGTTGTGGGCGATCTAGGAATGATACCTAAGGGGTCTAATGATTACTTATCGCCAATCCCAGGAAACCCGCGTATAGGAGAAATACAAAAGATAGTACTAATGGGAACTGCCCATATACTAAGGAAGATTCTGTCAATATAAGTACATCACAAGTCTAAACACCTAAAGATGCATGTGTGAGTATGTATGTTCTTTCTTGAACATGGCGGACCTTGTTATCTCTTGAGGTCATTGGTTGTGACATGGTGATAACTCGTATGAACATAAAGCAAGATAAATGCAGCTGTAATAATAATAATAATATAACATACACAAATACGGGACTGATAGTAAGGTGCCAATGCTCAGAATTGTACTGAATGAGAAGACAATAGACCAGGGGATGTCCAAGGAGGAAATAACAACAAGGAGAAAGAGCAGCCTTCATGAAAAATCCCTTCATAGTACCTTCTTTGAGAAAACTGAATTCAGAGATCCACAGATATGGAACTGGTTGAAAAGAGGAGTCCTTATAAAGGCTACAGAAGGAATTCTAATGGCTGCGCAAGAGCAGGTCCTCAAAACGAAGTGGCTGAAACACCATATTTACAAGGAGGAGGCTAGCCCACTATGCAGGATCTGTGGAGAGAGGAGACTGTGGCTCATATTTGTATCCGAGTGTAAACACCTAGCCCAGCCTCACTATAAAGGCTGGAGACATGATGTGATGGGCAGGGTGATCCACTGGCATCTATGCAAAGTAAACAATTTGCCACATTCTGAAAAGTGGTATGAGCATAAGCCAGAGTCGGTGATAGAAAACAATCAGGTGAAGGTGCTGTGGGATTTTAGGATACAGACGGACAAGAAACTGGAACACAATAGACCTGACCTGGTGGTTTTGGACAAGGAAAAAAGATCGTGCCTGATTGTGGATGTGGCCTGCCCATTCGACACGAGAATGCAAGAGAAGGAGAGGTAGAAAATTAACCGATACCAGGACTTAAAGTGGGAGGTAAAAAGGATTTGGAACTGCCATGAAGTCAAAGTGGTCCCGATTTTCATAGGCACACTAGGTACTATCTCAAAGAGTTTCCAGGGATGGTTAAAGAAAATTGGCCCCGCCCCGCTTTTTGGAACACTTTAAAAGGCATGCTTGCTGGGAACAGCAAGAACCCTCTGATACGTCCTGAATATCTGAGGCTGCAGGTAGTGGTTTGATATTCATTTCAACAAAACTTTCCAGTTAACTAACATCAATGACTGAGACTCAAAGAACAACAATAATAATAATAATAATAATAGTAATAATAATAGTAATAATTGTTTCTACTTTAGGCACAAGGCCAGCAATTACCCAGTACATTACTGGTACTTTATTTTATCGACCCCGTAAGGATGAAAGGCAAAGATAACCTCGTCGGGATTTGAACTCAGACCGTAAAGGGACGTAACTATGCTGGAAAGCATGGCGTCTGACCCTCTACCAATACTGCCAATCCACCGCAATAATAATGACAATATTAGTAATAATAACAATATTATAACAAATAATTTAAATATACATAAATGAATAAATAACTAAAAAATCAAATAATTAAAATAATGAAATAAACCATTAAATGCCTGTAACCATTAAAGCGTATGTGGCTATGCTCATTTAAATTCTCGTTCATTATATGTTTATCCAACGGTAAAGTATTCCTTTCACGAGAATACCTTCAAGAAATGAAAATATATTGGATATTAAAAAACAAAACCACTTTTTTTAGATCTAAAAAAATATATATATAACGACAGAAAAATAGAATTTAAAATTTAAAACAATACCAAAAAAACAAAATATGTGCCATCAATTAAAATATTTCAAGATTTCCAGGTGTAGTTCTTTCTTCCTTTCTTTTTTATTTATTTATTTATTTATATCTCTCCATCTTCCTTGATTTCCTTCTTTGGACATTGAATTTTTTTATTATTTTTTTCTTCCGAAATTTCTCCTTTTGTTTTAATTTTAATTTCACCTGGGTTTTGATTTTCAAAGAAAT
This sequence comes from Eledone cirrhosa, assembly GCA_964016885.1. Classification (NCBI taxonomy): domain Eukaryota; kingdom Metazoa; phylum Mollusca; class Cephalopoda; order Octopoda; family Eledonidae; genus Eledone; species Eledone cirrhosa. The sequence goes on along the minus strand of OZ024749.1, from coordinate 30,928,350 downwards.
ATTCTTCTGCTCATGGCATTATTTAAATGCCAATATATCGAGCTTTTTACTAATATCACTTTAGTCGAAGAACTCCAAAAGTTTGCCATCATTGATGAATTACGAGCAACATTATGAAGCAGCTGTTAATAAATTGTGTGTGTGGGGATGTGTGGGGTTGGGTGGGTGTTTCTGTATAAGCGTATGTATGAGCTTGTGTTTGTTTAATAGTAGTAATGCTATAAATCAGAAAATTGTTATCTTCAAATCTATTTCCGACTTCTTAATGGTCCGTGATTTAGTGGGCAAGGTTTTCGGCTAAAGATCAAATGGTTGTAAGGTCCATTCTCAGTGGTTCATTATGTTTATTATCAGTGGTTCATTATGTTAATTCTTAGTAGTTAATTATGTTGATGCTCACTGGTTCGTGATGTTGATTCTCAGTGGTTCAATATGTAGATTCTCAGTGGTTGAATATGTTGATCTTTATGGTTCAATATGTTGAATCTCACTGGTTCATTATGTTGATCCTCAGTGGTTTATTCTGGTGATTCTCAGTGGTCCATTATGTTGATCCTCAGTGGTTCCTTATGTTGATCCTCAGTGGTTCACTATGTTGATCCTCACTGGTTCATTATGTTGATTCTCAGAAGTTCAATATGTTGATCCTCAGTGGTTCAATATGTTGATCCTCATTGGTTCATTAAGTTGATCCACATTGGTTCATTATTTTGATCCTCGCTGGTTCATTATATTAATCCTCAGTGATTCATTATGTTAATCCTCAGTGGATTAATGTGTTGATTCTGACTGGTTCATTATGTTGATCCGCACTGGTTCATTATGTTGATCCTCAGTGGTTAATTATGTTGATCCTCAGAGGTTTAATATGTTGACACTCAGTAGTTCATTATGTTCTTCAGAGGGACATATTTAATTATATTTGCGTTAGTCTTCTTCCCTCTTTTCTTTAAGTTGGACGAATTGCCCCGGACCGATTCTACATTTCCCTTCCATGAGTCACAATCTTCCATGTCATTCTTGAGTTCATCAATCTCCAGGTGGACATCCCGAGACGGTTGATCAATTTAGTCCATTCTCTTTCATCCCACTAGATTCTTACCAAGTCTAAGCATCCACCACAGTTGTGTGCATTTTCGTGTCCATGTTGCTCATGTAAAGGTAGAATTAATATCAGTGTAGTAGTAGTAGTGGTGCTGGTATTGGTGCTAGCAGTAGTAGCAGCAGCAGCATTAGTATTATTATTATTATTATTATTATTATTATTAGTAGTAGTAGTAGTAGTAGTAGTAGTAGTAGTAGTAGTAGTAGTAGTCGTATGTCTGTGCATCGAACGAATTTTTTGTGTGTGCATTTATTTTCTTGTTGATAGTATTATTGTAGTTATTGCTGTTGCTCACCCTTCTCTCTCTCTCTCTTTCGCTCTCTTTCCCTCTCCCTCTCTCTCTATCTATCTCTCTCACTCAATTTCCTCTCTCTCTCTCTCTCTCTCTCTCTGTATCCGCCCCTCTATCTCCCTCTTATACATATCCTAACACAGTTTCTCTCTCTCTCTTTCTCTCTCTCTTTCTCTCTCTCTATCTCTCTCACTCTCTCTCTCTATATATATATGTATCCACCCCTCTCTCTCCCTCTTACACATACCCTAACACACAGTTTCTCCCTTTCTCTCTATTCTCTCTCTCTCTCTCTCTCTCTCTCTCTCTCTCTCTCTGTCTATCCACCCTACTCTCTCTCTCTCTCTCTTACCCATACCCCAACACACAATTTCTCTCTTTCCCTCTCTCTCGCTCTCTCTCTCTCTTTCTCTCTCTCTATCTCTCTCACTCTCTCTCTCTCTCTCTATATATATATGTATCCGCCCCTCTCTCTCCCTCTTACACATACCATAACACACAGTTTCTCCCTTTCTCTCTCTCACTCTCTCTCTCTCTCTCTCTCTCTCTCTCTCTCTCTCTCTCTCTCTCTCTCTCTCTCTCTCTCTCTCTCTCTCTCTCTCTCTCTCTCTCTCTCTCTCTCTCTCTCTCTCTCTCTCTCTCTGTATCCGTCACTCTCTATCCCTCCTACACATACCCTAACACACAGTTTCTCTCTTTCTCTTTCTCTCTCTCTCTCACTCACATTTTCTTTTACTCTATATATCTCTTTCTTTCTATCTTCCCTCCTCTCGTTCTGTTTTCCTCTCTTGTTCTCTGTTCGCTATTTTCATTCACTCTTTCCACATTTTCCCGTTATGTTTCATCATCATAATTTTTGCAAAAACAACAACAGCAACCTCAACAACAACGACAACAGCAACGACGACAACAGCGACGACGACGACAGCGATGAGAACGGCAACAACAACAACAACAACAACAACAACAACAACAACAACAACAGCAGCTTCAACAATAGCAATAGATACATTAAAAACAACAAAACATACAACAGCAGCAATCCAACACAACAACGACGACAACAACAATAACAACCGCAACAACAATAACAACAGCAACAACAACAACAACAACAACCACAACGACCACAACAGCTACAACAACGACAACAACGACGACGATGATAACGACCACAACTACTATGTTGACCAGGAAGAAGATTCGCTTGAGCAACAAACCACATCAACCCTAATGCAGGCTCAATATGAAATGTCAAATTCAAAATGGCTGATCATTTGCCAATTCTGGTTTCTTTGACCTCAAATTAATCAACGTATTATTTGTCCTCGTGACCATCCAATGGAAAATATGGTAATTTCAGCTCATTACAACAGCACCAGCAATGCTAACAACTACAGCAGCAATAATAACAGCAGCAACACATCAACAACAACAGCAACAACCACAGCAATAATAATAACACATCAACAACGATATCTATAACAACAGCAAAAATAACAACAACAACAAGCAACAACGTCAACAACGACAACAACAACATACAGCTATGTATATACAAATGAATAAACAAACACAAAACAAACAAATTTATAAAATATTTTAATAAAATTAATAATAAATAAGTGAAACAATAAATAAACAAAAAGAAATACGGTTAGTTTTAGATTGAATCTAGCAACTAATGTAGCGTTTGGCCATTTTTAAGAGGTGTCGCTTGTTGTGGTGGTGGTAGTGTTGGTGGTGGTGGTTGTTGTAGTGTTTGGTGTGGTAGTCGTGGTAGTGGTTGGAGTAGTGTTTGAGGTTTTGGTGGTGGTTGGTGTAGTGGTTGTGGTGGTTGTTATAGCGGTTGGTGTGGTGGTGGTTGGTGTGGTGGTTGTGGTGGTGGTTGTGGTGGTGGTTGGTGTGGCGGTTGTGGTGGTGGTTGTGGTGGTGGTGGTCTGGGCGTGGTGACTGTGTTGGTTGATATGGTGGTTGGTATAGTGGTGGTGGTGGTTGGTGTGATGGTTGCTGTTGTGGTTGTGAGTGTGATGGTGACTGTGGTGGTTTGTGTGGTTGTGACTGTGGTGTTTGGTGTGGTGGTGGTGGTGGTTTTTGTGGTTGTGATTGTGTTGGTGGTGACTGTGGTTGGTGTGGTGGTGACTGTTGTGGTTGGTGTGGTGGTTGGTGTGTTGGTAACTCTGATGGTGGTTTGTGTGGTTGTGATTGTGGTAGTTGGTGTGGTGGTAGTTAGTGTGTTGGTATCTGTAGTCGGTGTGGTGGTGCCTGTGGTTGGTGTGGTTGTGGCTGTGACGGTTGGTGTGATGACTGTGCTGATGGTTGTTATTGTGGTGGTGACTGTGGTAGTTGGAGTGGTGGTAGTGGTTAGTGTGTTGGTGCCTGTGTTTGTGACTGTGGTGGTACTGTTTTCAATACTGTTGTTTGTTGTTGTAATGATGATGGGGATGCTGTTGGTGATGATGGTGGGTGGTATGGAATTAAGGATGAGAGAACTAGCGTTGTTTCTAATTACATGTCTTGATTTTTTTCTTATTATTTTGTTACATTTGTGTTGTTTTATTTTATTTTTTGCGTTTTGATATTGTCGCTGTTGTTGCTGTTGTCGTTGCTGTTGTTATTGACGGTGGTGATTGTTTTTGGGGTGAGGGGAAGTACTTGTGATGGTTGTGGTGGGAGAAGGGGCTGGATATCGTAATCATGCTGACGTATTCGAAGAATTATCATCATTAATAAACTTGGCCCCATCGGTTGAGTTATTTTAGTTGTAATCATTTATTTTCTAAATTCAAATGACGCTAACGTCAACTTAATTTCTCATCTTTCTAGGGTCTATGAAATAAATTCTTCATTAAATACCGGGAAGTGGGGACCAAACATGCTGTTAAGTCCTACCCTTAAATAAGTTGTTCGATTTACAATGAATACAGCCTGGTATTGATTCACTTCGTAGATGTGGCTTTCATGAATTATCTTCAACACTCCTTATTAATAACTGCATTGTTTCTTTCCAAGGACTATAGGGAAAAATAAACCTCATTTGCTCATTCCATGAGAGTATCATTGTCAGCCTATGAAGGAGTGATCCTAAAGCTGTGAAATCTTACATATGTATATATATATATATATATATATGTATATATATATATATATATATAAATATATATATATATATATATATATATAATATATATATATATATATATATATATATATATATATATATATATATATATATATATATAAATACATATATATATATATATATATATATGTGTGTGTGTGTGTAGGAGGGTTGTCTGACAAGTTCATAGGCTGACTATAAAGGAGTTATGTTATGCTGTGAAATCTTGCAAACATTAATTTCAACTCTTCTTATCATTAACTGCATTATTTTTGTCTCAAGGCCCTATTTTGATAAATAAACCTTGTGTGGTTTTTACATGAGAGTATCTTGGTCAGCCTACGAACTTTTCTACCCTTTGCACGTTTCAGCCTATGAATCCTTCAACCATTCCTCGTATATGATTACTTTTATGAAGTACTGTTTCTGTTTGTATCCTGTAATGGTATGCCTGGTCTCAATCAAATAATTCTCTAGTATATTTCTGTATGTAATGAATTATATTAAAGCTAATAATATGACATGATATAGAACAGAATATTAGCTTCTAGGAGCTCAATTTTCCTATTTGTATTCATTACTGTTTGAAGCCAATTTGCTACATTTATGCAGTTAATCATTATGAGAATTACATGCATATCACATATCTTTAGACCCTCGACTCAAAATGTTGTACAACTGCGAGTAATTAAGAATTATCTTTTTCATTCTGGTCATATTAAAGAAAGTTCCATTAAATGTAGTATATTGCCGAAGCGTTTTTTTTTATGTTCTTTGTTAAAGCCTTCCAAGTTAAACAGACGGCCCATTGTGGATTCATTTCTCCTTTTATATTAATTCTATATATCTGTGAAGCCATAAAGGTGGAAATCTTCCTGATTTGTTCATGTATGAAAAGAAAAATATATTATTTAATATACACATAAAATATATGTACATATAAATGGAAAACACGATATTTATATAAATACATTTAGCAAAACTACATTTGTAAGAGTATATTTATAAAGAAACCGAACTAAGAAATGAAAAAGTAAATGCATTTCGATAAAGATATGTTTTCTTGGTTTGCTATACTAAACAAGTAGGAAGCAAGTATTTTTAATTTATCAAACCATTCGTGTGAATACATTCGAGGAATTTCCGATTTTTGCTTTCCATACTTTCTAATATTAACTATTTATCATTTGCTTATGAGTGGATTGAGAAACCCACTGCTTAAATAGAACGAATGAAAACATGTTTTTAGTCTTGTTTTCTAAATAACGGCCATTTTTATTTGCAGAAAAATATAGTGTGAAATACTTAAACTTAATTTCTAAGAAAATGATTCGTACTTCGTGATTGAGTTCTAACAATCTTTACACATATCGCCTCAAGATAACCATTGAATGTCTGTATAATGCGGGTTTTATGTTGGCTTCTCATTTGATTAGAAACTATTATCAAGAATATGTTATTTAAATATGATCCAATTCACTGTTTTTTAATAATTTAAAATTAATTACTGAACATAATATAAATCTTCCAATGTATATATATAATTAAATCTATAATTGAAAATATAATACAAAGATGAATAGCAAAATAATTTATTAATTAGGTACGAACATTGATAATTGAAGAAATCACTGATGTTTTTATTGAAAAAAAAAAGTAATGTTTTAGTTAAATGGGTTTAATATATTTTATTCTAAAAATGCAGAATAAACGATAAGTTAGTGCAATGAAATTAATCTTTGGGGGTTTAACATATTTTTCAATATTTTTAGCTTTGTTATTTTATTTAGTAAGAATTGAATGTAATTAAATTTATTCACTTCAAAATATTTAAATTTAATTTTTAATATAATATATCTAATGTATATAAAAATTAATAATCAATAGATTATCGTGTTCTAAAAGTTAAGAACGATTAAAAATACCAACAAAACAGAGTTTGTATATTCTGCAATAGAATATTGGTAGTACATTATTTGTGTTATTATATTTATTTTAAATTGATAATATATTGAATGAAGATTCAGTTAGGTTGAATAGAAAAAAGCATTACTCTTTAAAATGTTCGCACATCTATTGGCATAAAAGTATACATAAAATATAGTTTTGCTCCCAGAACATTGATTATAAGAAACATATTATAAGCTATTTAAGAAGAAAACAAAACTACTAAAAAATATATTATTGCATTCGTAATATTCTTTTTGTTATTTATGGCGTCGGTTTACTAATGCCTTGTTTTTTTCGAGCACACTGCGTTGCATTCAAATCCAGCAAAGATCAACTATGCCTTCCATCCTTTTGAGTTCGATAAAAAAGTACCAGCTAAGTACATAGTTTGGTTCATATGCTATCGATCTTTATAGCTCTTTTCCTCGATTTCATTCTCTGTGGCAACTGGAGAGGTATGTGTTCCATGCTACAATGCTCAAGGAATGCTATGTGCCAAGTTGGTGCTCCTACAAGCACATCATATGTTAAGAACCCCCAAAATTATTACCCAATTTTCAGTTATTAGATTGCAGTGGCCTTGCTGGGGCCTCGTCCTCATTTAGTCGGTCAAATAGATCTCATGAATCATTTTATCAATTTTTTCTTAAGCGTTTAAAAAAAAACACGAATTGACAGGATTGTGTATATATATTATACTTATTAATTAATATTTGGTGACAGTCCCAATGGGAACT
>OZ024749.1:30913645-30918645 GCA_964016885.1 Eledone cirrhosa | reverse complement strand
GAAAGACGTAAATAAGAAAGTTATGAAAATTGACTTACTTACTAAATTTTACGTCTTTCATATAATTGTTCTGCATCCCCTTGCATAGAGCCACAAAGTTACTAAGACAAAACATATATATTTACTAACATAGGTATGCATCTGTATACATATGTTGGTAGATATACTAATTCTTTATATATATATATATATATATATACATATCGGATATATTGCCAGGTATATATAATCGTATGTGACTAGGTGTCAAATACATTTTTACATTAAATACTTGGTATCAAGAAAAATCGATGGGAAATCGTGGAATGGCTGAGGGAGAATAACGAGTAATATATACTGACTGAAGTCTTTATGCAATCCAGATATTTTAGAATTATGGAGGTACATGTGTGACTGCATTGACCGGGAAACTTGATTGGAAGATTCTAACAAGATATTGGCTATATTTTATAGAGATAAACTCGCTGCTCACAGAAAAATATATATTGTTGTCTTATAGTTTAATAAGGATGTGATCACCGTCGGAAAAAAAGCAGACGATATGATTAATATAAAAGTGAAGGAGACAGGAAAGAAAAGTCTCAATCAAGTGGCTGGACAAATTCCTCAAATGACTATGGAAGAGAAATACTAAGGTCAAGCTGAAATTTAAATAGAATTCAAGGCCTAATGACCCACTACATAACGGCAAATTTCGACATGTGAAGTAAAGGTTGATAATGTCGAAGTGTGAAGTAAAGGTTGATATTGTCACAAACTTTGTCCTAAATAGGAAAGTACATACTATATGAGAAAGCACATTTCATGAAATAGTCAATTTACTGAAGCGAATACATTCTGTAATCGCAAATTAAAGTTAAGGATATGCAGAACATGGAGCCGCTGATAAGCCAATAAAATCTTCCATATACCCAAATGAAATTTTGATAACTACAATCTTCCCATATAAGGAATTACCCCTTGAAAATTTCGGCTATTTATTACCACGCCAAAAATTCTAATTTAGTCCAGAAATATGCTATTGAAACGGCTAGAGCTCTGCCGTCGGAGTCCTGAACATTTCCCTATATATACATATATATATATATATATATATATATAAATGAAAGGTATAGAAATTATTGTAGCGAGAAGCTAACAGTATTCCATAACACACACACATATATATATATATATATATATATATATATATATATATATATATATATATATATATATATATATATACATACCATACATAAGTACATATTTATACTGGTGGATATGGATAGATAGAATGAGCATACCCGTATACATATACGTTACGAAAAGTTACGATTGGTGCCTTGAGACTTACTAACAGCTATCTGATATCCTTGCAAATATTACTCCAGATAATTCACTTATAATCACTTTTCTGGTGCTGTCGTTCTATAAATTCTGTTGTTGGCAAATCTGTTTCGTACCTGGATATTTATGTGTATATGTGTCTGTGTGTGTGTGTATATATATATATATATATATATATATATATATATATATATATATATATACATACATACATATATATAGAGAGAGAGAGAGCGGGAGAGAGAGCATTCTAAACTATAAGAGAAAAGAGGCCATTTTGTGATTGATAAATGTCACGGTAAAACTTATGAGGTGCGATATCTCCGCCTCTATGTCTAATCGCCATTTTCCTCATATCTGTATTAAGAAAATTCATCGGAAAAGAAAAACATTTATAATAATATAAATAATTGTTTCAACTTTAGGCATAAGGCCAGCAATAACCCAATGCATTACCGGTACTTTATTTTATCGACCCCGTAAGGATGAAAGGCAAAGTTAACCTCGGCGGTATTTGAACTCAGAATGGCAAGGGCCGTAACTCTATACGTCAAAGCATGGCGTCCGACTCTCTACCGATACTCGCAATCCTCCAACAATATAAATAACGCTTTCTTTATTAACCACAAGGGTTTATACAAATTAAGACAATAAGGACAGTACAGGACAATACAGGACGGTACCAATGGGCATTTCTGCGTGTAAAAAAAACAAAAACAGAGGATTAATAAAACTAGATTACATTACTACTGATTTCTTCTATAATAATACTACTACTACCTCAATTAATAATAATAATAATAATAATTGTTTCTACTTTTGGCACAAGGCCAGCAATTATACTTGTGCATTACTCGTACTTCTTCTTACTTGCCTTCTTCTTCTTCTTCTTCTTCTTCTTCTTCTTCCCCCACTTCTTCTTCTTCTTCTTCTTCTTCTTCTTCTTTTAATTATTACTATTATGTTTACTGTTATTAATATTACTATTAATCATATCGATTATGACATAGATATTTAATGAAGCTATATTCCATATTATTGAGGAGATATGGGAAGTCTTTCATGCGGTGATATCGGATCTACGTGATAATTATATATTTCGACGTTGGTCTGTTAAACGTTGATCATATTCTCACATTCTTATGTAACGTAGCAGCGATTGTATAAGAAAGTGTATTGGGAAATTTAATGCGATAAAACCTTGTGTAATACACATTGAAAGCAAAAGAACTATGCAAGCTATTGTTATAATTATTTGACATATATCGACCTACATACCTTTCTACCTACCTACCTACCTACCTACCTACCTACCTACCTACCTACCTACCTACCTACCTACCTACTTACCTACCTACCTACCTACCTACCTACCTACCTACCTACCCACTAACATACCTACCTACTTACCTACCTACCTACCTACCTACCTACCTACCTACCTACCTACCTACCTACCTACTTACCTACTTACCTACCTACCTACCTACCTACTAACATACCTACCTACTTACCTACCTACCTACATACCTACCTACATACCTACTTACCTACTTACCTACCTACCTATCTACCTACCTACATGCCTACCTTCCTACCTGCCCACCCTCTTTCAAAAACGAGGGAGAGGCGGTTTTCCTATGTGTTATGGCTATGGTGAAAGAGGTTACATGTGGACGAGGTTAAAAGGGCTGAGGTCAGACACATTTCTCTCCTGCGAGCAACTGATTCGGTTTTTCAAATATCATTTTGGAACAAGAATCAGGATGGAGAGAGAGGGGCTGTACCCCACCAAATTTTATAAAAGGTTGATGAATGTGGCAAAGATGGCCCGAGTGGTTGGGCCTTCTCTCTATATAAGCCTGTAGGTTGAGGAAAAAGAGGAAGAGAGGAAAGAGGTACTCACTCTTGGTGCTCCTGGAGATGAGGGTTGTACATTTTTTCGGGGTGTGTACAACCCCTGTGTAACGCCTCCCCCCTATTGGGGATTTCAATTGTTATTTGTTATTTTATTAATAGTTTTATTTTCATATACCTGTATGTAAATTCCCCATTTGTATTTAACCCCTCTTTTGTGCCCTTGTGGCTAATAAAGAAATTTATCTATTTACCTACCTACTTGCCTGTCTATCAATCTAACTACACATCTAACTACCTATCTTAACTATCTTGCTAGCTAGCTAGATAACGATCTGTTCATCTATCTATCTATGCGTCTATCTATTTATCTATGCATAAGACGAACTGGCAAACCTGTTCGGTAGGACATTCAGCCCAGGACCCATGGATAACTTCCAGAGGTCCCTGGCCTGTCAATACTACAGAAGGGCTCTGCCCGTTCGAGAAAGGCTCTACAGACACGGGCGCCCGGGTAGGGACCCCTCGAAAAAGATCTGTCCCAGATGCGTGTGCGACGAGGAAACCGTTGCCCACGCATTGGTACACTGCTCGGGCATTGCCGATCTGTGGGGCTATGTCGAACAACTGCTGTCAAGGGTGGGACCGATCCGGTTGACCACCGAGTCTATTGTAACGATCAAGCTGCCTCCCCTCTTCAAAAACAAAGAAGAGGCGGTGTTTCTGTGCGTAATAGCCATGGCGAAAGAGGTTGTATGGTGGACGCGTCTGAAAGGACTGAGGTCAGACACCTTTCTCTCTGGCCAACAACTGGTCCGTTTCTTCCGATATCATTTCGGAAGAAGGATCAGGATGGAGAGAGAGGTGCTGCACCCCAGCCGTTTTTATGAAAGATGGGTGGAAGTGGCGAGAATGGCCCGTGTGAATGGGCCTTCACTCTACATCAGACTATAGGTGAGGAAGATGAAAGACCAAGGGAGCACCCCTTCTCTGTGCTCCCGAGGAAAAGGGTTGCACACTTTTTTCGGGGGTGTGTGCGACCCCCCAAGGCGCCTCCTCTCTATTGAGGACTTTGTTATAAATTTTATTTGTTGTTATATTTTATTTTATTTTTATATATTGTTATTGCCTCCTCCTTATTGAGGACGCCTTGTACTTGTCCAACTTTTGATGCCCTTGTGGCAAATAAAAGAAACATATCTACTTATCTATGCATGTATATATATATATGTTTGTATATAAATATATATATATATATATATATATATATATATATATATATAATATATATATATATGTATATATATATCTATACATATATATATATATATACATATATATATATATATATATATATATATATATATATATATATATATATATATATGTATACATATATATATATATATATACATATATATATATATATATATATATATATATATATATATATATATACGTGATTCTGTCTTTGCGCGTAATTGTTTTTCACCGCTCCTATTAATGACGTATTATTCGTTTTTTCCCGTTCTTTGCCAGCGAACGTTACCACGAACCAAAGTATCGTCTTCCTGTCTTCCTCCGGTTGCAACGTTTTTTGAAATATCCAGTTCTGCGTTTACAGATTGACTTTGTTAGTTTCAGAAGATCCCGTTAAGGGTGAAAGCAGCTATTCTTTGCTTAAACTTTAATCTGTTACTTTAATAAATATTTGCTCTACGGTTGTTATATATTTGATATATATTTTCCTTATCGAGCCCTCTTTGGATTTTAGTCTTCAATTTTATTATTATTACTATATATATATATGTATA
>OZ024749.1:30896145-30908645 GCA_964016885.1 Eledone cirrhosa | reverse complement strand
AACAACACAGCACACAATACATAATAACAAGATGGTGTAGGACAGAACAAAGAAGAGTCACAAAATAAGAAAATCCGTCATTGAGGAGGTCACAAAATGTGTGACGAAAGAGCTTGGCAATCTATAATCAACCATCCGGCTATTGAAACAATCAACCGGAAATTTGTAATAAATTGTAGTGAAAATCATCAGTTGCGTGTGTCTTTATTGGCAGCATGACCCTACCAAATACTGGTAAATTAGTTATGCTTTTTAAATATTTATTCTTTAAAATTTTTTAGGTGGGTAGTAAAAGAAATTTCATCACATGGAAAGTGTTTCCCTCAAGTTAAGCGTTTCAGGCGCTCTACCCCCTCCAGCATAAGACATTATAATATTTCCCCTAAAAACGTTTACCCTATGATTCTGCGTGCTTGTTCTTGTTTACTTGTATATATAAACCTGAGAGTATATTTGAGGACTAAAAGTCTTAACAACACAACTGTTTCTCATTTAATTTATTCAATAAACTGTATCATTCATTTTTAAACATTCCACTAGTTTCTTTCTTCAAGGTTCATGAGCTAGCAATTAGTATGGAGAGAGGTCTCGGTCCCTGGGGGCTTTCTGGCGGAACGTTTCAACTGGAAGTTAATATCAATAATGAATACTTTTTTTCTTTCTGTAAACCCAGAAATTGCAATTCAAAATCCCAAAATATAAGGTAATTAGTGCAATATTTCTTCCGTTTCACAGTTTAAACCAATGCGCTATAATCAATACAGAAAGGAAAAAATAAACCAACAAAATGATCAAAGACAAATCTACGATTTTTACAATTTAAATCCAATAAATAATCGATATAAAATTAGTTTTATTTTTAGACTGATTTTTTTCTAATTTATCGATTACAGAATGTTTATTGATTTTACATTATTTTACCACTCTCTTTAATTTGTCTTTACATTTTCCCTTCTTCTTCTTTTTCTTTTTCTTCTTCTTCTTCTTCTTCTTCTTCTTCTTCTTCATCACTCTTTCGTTTTATTTTTTTTTGTTTGCAATTAATCCTTTTTTCTTCTGTTTATCATCATATTTATCATCACCATCATCATCATCATCATCATCACTATCATCATCATGTTTATCATCATCATCACCATTATCATCATCATGAACAACGTCATTATTATTATTGTTATTATTATTATTATTATCATGCAGTTCTTTTGTCATTATTTTTTAGATATACTTAAATGGTGGAAAACATCATAATTATCACCTCCATCATCATCACCAACAACATTACAATCATCATCATCATCATCATCACCAACAACATTACAATCATCATCATCATCATCATCAACATTACAATCATCATCATCATCATCATCATCATCAACATTACAATCATCATCATCATCATCATCGTCATCAACATTAAAATCATCATCATCATCATCATCACCATCATCAACAACATTACAATCATCATCATCATCAATGTATTAGGTTCACGCTTAGTGAGAGTGGGGGTTATATATATATAAAAGTAAGTCCAAAGAATCATTAGATAAAATATATACAGTATTTCCTCTCCCAATCAGTATAAATCAACCACATAATAAATCCTATAAACGAGGCTATATTTTTAAAATGTACTTAGGAAGAAATATTAGACAAATATTATAGCTTCTTTTCCACGACGTACAGCTACAAAATATTTACCTAATATTCCTACTATCCTGTAGAAATTAACTAGACATCTAATTAACTAAACATAATTAGGTATAAAATCGAAGTTAGAAGAAAAAATGTACATAAACTTTACCAAAATCTTCATAATCTCTACCACCTGGCGGTTTCGTTCACTTTTTGGATATATCCGGTCTTGGATATATCCGGTCTTGGATAAATCAACGAGTCTTGGAACTCACCAGGAGATAACTCAACAGGACTAAGATTTTTCTACCATGACCTCCGCCAGAAATGAATTCAAAATGACTAAGAATTATCACGTGGCAAGTGGTCAAGGCAGACGGATATATATAAATAGATAGATAGAGTGAGAGAGAGAGAGAGAGAGAGAGAGAGAGAGAGAGAGAGAGAGGGAGGGAGAAAGAGAGAGGGAGAGAGAGAGATAGCGTGAGATACAAATAGATAAATATAGATATATACATACGCACGCACACACGCGCTGATGTATATATATATATGTATATATATATATACTGATTAATGTTCAGAGCGATCCTCAAAATTCTTGTGTAGCACCCATCCAACATCTGAGTGAGTTTCTTGGTCAGTGTCCAAGTCGTACAGCAGCTCAGACTCCACTACAGCAATGAAGAGGCGGATTTTCAGGTCTCTACGAAGATCCGACTTCTACCCCGATCTCCAGCTGTGGCACGCCGCCCAGGACATGCTCTTCCTCTCAACCTCATCATCTGTATTCCCGATCTTTGCTCCCAAATACAGTATACACTGAGGATGAAAATCTCAGAGCTGTATGGGAGCATCCCAAAAGCCAGCTCAAAAGTGACACAGAGGAGACTGAGGTTAGCTGGACATGCTCACCGGCATCCAGAGTTGACATTTCATCCAGTGATCATGTGGGAGTCCCTGCATTGACATACTGGAAGAGGAACACCAAGGTTAACCTATATTGATGCCCTAAGGACAGACACTGGTCTGTTGGAGACGCAGGACATGGCAGCGATAATTAGGGACAGAGACCGCTGGAGAGAACTCGTCCATGGATCTCGGGAATTTTACCCGCCCTAGAATATATATCTATATATATATATATATATATATTAATAAAAGGAATTCCAACTTTGTCTGATTTACTCGTTTTATTTACAATCCTTTAAAATTTATAATGGTATTAGAATGAAATAGTATGGCAGAATATTAAATGTTAAGTGTTAAGTGAACAAGTACTTTCATGCTTTCGCAATCTTCAGGTTCACATTCTGTGGTGACAGTCCAGTTTGCAATTTTCAACTGTTGAAAATTGTAAACTTGACTGTCACCACAGAATATGAACCTGAAGATTACGAAAGCATGAAAGTACTTGTTCACTTAACACTTAGCATTTAATATTCTGCCATACTATTTCATTCTAATACCATTATAAATTTTAAAGGATTGTAAATAAAACGAGTAAATCAGACAAAGTTGGAATTCTTTTTATTAATATAATCTTCTATACACAATCATACACACCCGTGTATATTTATTTATATATATATATATATATATATATATATATATATATATATATATATATATATATATATATATATATATATATATGTATATATATATATATATATATATAGGAAAAAGTATGACCGCGACGGCTGAGTTCAAGCCCTTTCGACGGCTATTTCTGGACAGAAATAGACGTCGAAACGGCTTTAGCTCTGTTGTCGGGGTCATACTTTTTCCTATTTCCCACTCTACTACCCTAAGTATTGAGTACTCTGGTGCGTTATGGTCCATCTGGTTCCTTACCACATTTCCTTTGTTATATATATATATATATATATATATATATATACATATATATATATATATATATATATATATATATATATAGATATAGATATTTATATGATATATATACTTATAGATGGACATATTACGATGACAGACATTTATATATAGGCGTCTCATGCTTGTGTGTCTTTTTATGCAGTTACATATGTATTTACGGGGATACACATACATATATACGTTTCTAATTTGAGGGAGACATAGTCAGAGTTAGTGAGGGAGATATTGAGTAAGAGAGAAGAGATAGGGAGATAGATACATAGTTAGATAGCCAGAGATATAGTCCGATGTTAGAGCAAAATCCTGCATTCCATTTACCCTTAGTCGATTTTTTTTACTCATTCGTTCATGTGATCAAAAGAAAGTAAGAACGAAAATGCAAATTATTGTCTGTATGTCACTCACGCACACACATATATATTTATAGACACACAAATATATACATATGTATATATATATATATACATCTATATATATATACATATGTATATTGTGTGTGTATAAATATATATATATAAATATATATATATATATATATATATATATATATATATATATATATATATATATATATATATATATATATATATATATATATATATATATATATATATATATATATATATATATATATAGGAACCAGTAAGACCCCGACGGCTGAGCTCAAGCCGTTTCGACGGCTAATTCTGGAATTAGCCGTCGAAACGGCTTGAGCTCAGCCGTCGGGGTCTTACTGGTTCCTATTACCCACTCTACTACCCCAAGTATTGAGTACTTTGGTGCGTTATGGTCCACCTGGTTCCTTACCACATTTCCTTCGTTATATATATATATATATATATATATATATATATATATATATGTATATATGCAAAGTTTTATTTAAATTGTTGGGTTACAACGAGTAAATATTTATAACTGATATAAAAGCACTCAACAAGTATTTGGAGTATATTTACGATATTAAATAAATGGAAACTATGTTTATAAAACCATATTTATTTCACTATATATATTTCAGGGATATCATATTAAAAATATGGTATGCCTTCTTCAGACAAAATACAATATAAACAGTCTTATAAATAGATAGATTTGACATACCTTACAACTTCAACTTCCATTTAAAAAGTTGATTTGGTATATGTATATATATATGTGTATATATGTATATATATATATATATATATATGTATATATATGTATGTATATATATATATATGTATATATGTGTATATATGTATATATATATATATATATTGGTTCTGTTTTTGCAGTATACAATTGAAGAATCTGGAGAGCATATTGGAACTGGTGCTGGAGAGCTTCATCTTGAGATTTCCTTGAAGGATTTAGAAGAGTACCATGTTCAGATCTCTGTAGAGGTATCAACGAGCAAACATCACGGGCGCTCTATCTCAAAATTATTTTTGAAAATTATATTTGAAAAGCATTAGAAATGCGCATCCGGTAAAAACTTAAAACTAAAACTGAATACTAACCAATACTTATTACTAATTTTTACTTATTCCTAATTAAACTATTTTTCACTGGGAAAAATTTGTCAGCTTTTTCTTTTCCTTTTACTACTATATATATGTATATATACATATGTATATAATAAAAGAAATGTTGTTGCTCATAGAATGGTACATAGGTAAGTGTGTTAAGCAACGCATATAGATTATCTTCATCCAGTTTTATGCCGCAGGAACACTATTCCTGAATATTAGGCCCTTGGTCTTTGATGATATATATTAGGTGTAGGTAAACTTTCGGCATTAAGACTGAATCTGCTGATCTGAAATAAGGAGGGAGTTCAAAAGCAAACATGTGTATTGATGTATAAATTGTAACCACTTTTATTTTATGATGCACGAACTTTAAACCTGAGAATTAGACCCACGGTATTTTATGGTACACCTCAGGTCTGGAAAACCATGCACATTAGGGTTGCATGTATTTATTTGAAAGAAGAAGAAAGTTCAAAAGCAAAACTGCAGAATGGGGTATAAATTGTAACCTAACCCACACATTTTAAAGTTTCATATAAACAAACAGCATAAATTAGTAAAGATTTTTTGCATTTAACTTCACTTATACTGATATATGTTTTCTTTCAAAGAAAAGTTCTTCATATGACTAAATTCCTCCAAATTCTCAAATATTTTCATATTCATTTGATTGCGTACTACATAGATATAACTATGTATAAATGAGAATTGAAACGAGAATTGAAAGCGTTAGTTTGATCTCTCTCTCTCTCTCTCTCTCTCTCTCTCTATATATATATATATATATATATATATATATATATATATATATATATATATATATATATATATATATATGTAGATAGAATAGATAGATAAAACGAACGCTTTCAATTCTCGTTTCAATTCTCCTTTATACATAATTATGCCTATGTAGTACGTAATCAAATGAATATGAAAATATTTCAGAATTTGGAGGAATTTAGTCATATGAAGAAATATTCTTTGAAAGAAAACATATATCTGTATAAGTGAAGTTAAATACGAAAAATCTATATTAATTTATGCTGTTTGTTTATATGGAACTTTAAAATGTGTGGGTTAGGTTACAATTTATATATATATATATATATATATATATATATATATATATTTAACGAAGGAAATGTGGTAAGGAACCAGGTGGACCATAACGTACCAAATTACTCAATACTTAGGGTAGTAGAGTGGGTAATAGGAACGAGAAGGACCCCAGTGTTATCCTTGAGGTCCCATATGTGGCCCGAAAGTGTAGTGGCGTGACGCTACTTACGGCTGCCTTGGACTTCGCCGAAACACTTGCGCCCATCACCGACAATGAAAGAAACATCATCATCCACGCCAGGAAGACAGTCCTACTCTTCGACAACTCCAAATGGATAAATAGAGCTCCCGACTCCCCCTTTGACGCCAGCATGGGCGCGACCGATTCGGCTGAGGTCACAGATCTTATAGGATTATTTCTACTAGCTAAACTCACCGTTATGTTTCCTGCATTCGGCGGTGGATTGTACCGTGATGATGGGCTCCTTACCCTTAAAGGGTACAACCCCAGTAGTACAGACCGGATCCGTAAACAATTCTCGTTTGTCCGCTAATGAGCAGATATTCGAGGAACATACGCCTTATTACAACCAGGCCCTCAAGCAGGGTGGTTTCCGGGAGGAAATATCCTACTGTCCAGCTTCCATTAGCGGAACCAGCGGGCGACACCGCCGCTCACGCAATATAACATGGTTCAATCCTCCCCACAACGCCGAGATGACAACTCCTATCGGGAAAATCTTCTTTAGGCTCATTGAAAAACACTTCCCACTACAACACCGCTACCCCAACATAATTAACAAAAATACCATCAAACTCTCCTACAGCACCACACCAAACTTTACACTAAACATCGTCTCCTCTAACAACACAAAACTCAACCCCTATGGAAGAAATAACCTAAATAGCAGTGGAGAGCCGACCAGGAAGTGCAACTGTCCTGATGAATCCATTTGCCCCCTCGACAACAGATGCAGAGATCGTAATGTGATCTACCAGTGCAACGTGAGGACGGACACCTCCAACAAAGCTTACATAGGATTAACCGCATGTGACTTCAAGACCCGGCTATACCAACACAGACATACCTTCCGAAACCCGGCCCGGCGTCACGCCACTACACCTTCGGGCCACATATGGGACCTCAAGGATAACAATGGGGTCCTACTCGTTCATATATATATATATATATATATATATATATATATATATATATATATATATATATATATTGGTAAACGGAATAGAAAATGCTGACAAATTGTTCACAGTGAAAAATAGTTTAATTAGGAATAAGTGATAATTAGTAATAGTATTGGTTAGTATTAAGTTTTGGTTTTAAGTTTTACCGGTTGTGCATTTCTAATGCTTTTCAAAAATAATTTTGAGATAGAGCGTCCGTGATGTTTGCTCTGATCTGATTAGTTTTGGGAATTCTACCTGTTTTTATGTTAAAAAGGTGGCTCCAGCGGTATTAAAAGAAGTTTTGCGCCAATTCGTGTTGCAAAAATTCTTGTGGTCAAAACAATTTTGATTGGTCGGTAGAGGTCATGTGAATGTAAAAAATTGATTTTGCGCCAAATGTAGGTTTGTGTCGGCTGACTGAGAGATAAATATTTCACAACAAATATGTGTGTGTAGTAGTAGTAAAGAGGTTCGCTGTTGTGATAATCGTCAGCAGGGATGTGTGTGCGAACCGCTGCCTGTGACAGTTCAAATGCCTATTAAGACAAGTGTGTGTGTGTGTGTGTGTAGCAGAGTAATTCGTGGTAGAGGGATGGTCAGTAGGAATGTGTCTGTAAGTGTGTGGGGGATATATATATATATATATATTTCGTTTCTGAATTTGTTTAGCAAGATTCTTTATCTGAAATCGTGTGTTGAAACAATATATTATATATATATATGTGTGTATATATATATATATATATATATATATATATATATCTATATCTAAAATCTTTTCCTGAGTCCTGTATTTTCGTTGCTCTGGTGATGCGACTGGACTGCCGATCGCTATATTTGATTTGCTAAGCTGTCTAAAGTATTGTTATTACTCTGGGGTAATTTTCCCCATCCGAGTGCTAAAGCTACATACCGAATTTGCAATCGTTAGCTTGGCCGCGAACTAAAGCTTCGTTAATGCTGTACTAAAATTTGTATATATATATATATATATATATATATATATATATATATATATATATATATATATACAAATTTTAGTACAGTATTAACGAACCTTTATTTCGCGGCCATACATATATATATATATATATATATTTAACGAAGGAAATGTGGTACGGAACTAGATGGACCATAACGTACCAAAATACTCAATACTTAGGGTAGTAGAGTGGGTAATAGGAACGAGTAGGACCCCGACGGCTGAGCTCAAGCTGTTTCGACGGCTAATTCTGGACTAAATGAAAATGTTTATCCTGGTAAATGAATAGCCGAGCTTCTCAGGGGGTAATATTCCATATATGGTAAAAGTGATTGTCACAAGGATTGGTCAAAAGTTTGTTGTTGAGAGACATAATTCTATCATGGCATTTTGTGGAAGAAAGGGGTAGCTGAACTTGCCAGTAGAAGAAAGAGGGAGAGGGATTGGAGGAAACCCAGTCGTGCGTTGAAAGTGAGGACTACAGCAGAATCCTAAGGCTAAGAGGTCAAGAGGGGGAGGGGAGGGGAGGAATCGAAACAATAAGTAGATCTATATGGATTAAATCTATATAGATAAATAAGAATGTTAAAAACATAAACAAACACAATTTCTGGTTACTATTCCCCTACCACAATCATCAAATCCCTCACTAGACTATAGAAAAGTCGAGCGGGATACTAAATACGAGATTGTAGTGAAAGAATTTTATGAGTTAGTAGTACTTGGCCTAATCTATCTTACAATGACAGGTCAACAAGTAGGGGGCCAAAATACTAAAAAAACCTAATACGAAATAATAATTCAGAGACCCGAAACTAATACGAAATATTAATTCAGATGCCGAAAATGAATACTAATACGATATATAAGAGTGCCGCTACAATACATAAATTCTAATGCAAACTACATAAATGCTAGTCCAGAATTAGCCATCGATATAAAATATATAAATATAAAATATATAAATATAAAATATATAAATATAAAATATATAAATATAAAATATATAAATATAAAGCTCGAGACATTTGTTCTGAAATCATCGGTGGATTGGCAGTATCGGTAGAGGGTCGGACGCCATGCTTTGCACCAATTTTGACAAATCAGTCTTCTATCTTAAACAAAACTTCTTGTGCCAAGTCGAAGGATTCTTATAGTCGTATTATCGACTTTGGATTGGAAGTATCGGGAGAGATTCGGAGGCCATGCTTTGCACCATACAGTTTCGGCCTTTTGTGGTCTGAGTTCAAATCCCGCCGAGGGTAACTTTGCCTTTCATTCTTACAGGGTCGATAAAATAAAGTACCAGTAATACACTGGGTAATTGCTGGCCTAGTGCCAAAAGTAGAAACAATTATTGTATACCTCCATCTTTCTTCCCCCAGTCTCGCCTTCTTCTCACTCCGTCAATTTCTCTTTCTTTCTTTCTCTCTCTCTCTCTCTCTCTCTCTCTCTCTTTCTCTCTCTCTCTCTTCCGTTCTCTTTCTCTGACTTCCACTCGATCACAAAAAATCCCACTTTGTCCGCTGTGATAACGTTGCTTACAATTTGAATAACTGCCGAATAAGATAAATGGTGGAGATTAGACTGCTATAACTATATATTTGTAATTTGCTCTTCCTCAATAAAAGACATTACTGTTCACTCTACGTATAAAACGGCTCAAGGGTAATTAAGCAATCGTTGGAAATATTTACTACTACTACTTTTACTGCTACTGCTACTACTACTACTACTATTACTACTACTACTACTACTACTACTACTATTGCAGCTGCTGCTGCCAGATGATTTTGCTCTTACTCTGCTAATTTCTACCCCAAGATCCTCGTATTTACTGTGTTTCTCAAATATCTTTTACAGAACTGTTTTTTTCAGCTGGGGCTCCGATATCTATAACAGATATTTTGATTATGGTTTCTGATTCAGGTACAAAGCCAACATTTTTCGGGCAAGGGTAAATTCGATTATATCGACCCCACTTTATTTTATCGACTGTATAAAAGGCGGTAAATGATCATCAGTTTACATCCACTTTTCCCTGCTTGCAGGAGTCGGGCGAGTTCTTTTCAGCACAGCATCTCTCTATTCGTCACGGTCTTTCATTATCTCCTCTGTGAGCTTCAGTGATCTTAAGTCACCTCTCACCACATCCGCCCCTGTTTTTCGTTGTCTTCTTCTAAACGTCTTCCTTCCACAGGAATTTCTTGGTATTTCTTGTCCCAGCGGTCATCTTCCATGCGCATCACATGGCCATACAAACGTCTTGTCTCCAACTCAGTACAGTTTATGTCTCTTATACACAGTTTCACTCTCAACTCGTTTATGCTTGGTCGATTACGCCAGAAACCATGTTACCCGACACTCTGTAGATAATGTCCTTCTAAACTTTTTATAATAATAATTTATGATCTAGGCACAAGGTCAGTAATTTTGGTGGAGGGTAAAGTTGATTAAATTGACTATAGTGTATTATTGGAGCTTTATTTTATCGGTCTTGTAAGGTTGAAAGGCAAAGCTAACCTCGATGGGATTTGAACTCAGAACGTAATGGGCCGTACCTCTATACCGCTAAGCATGTTGTCCGACGCTCTACCGATTCTGCCCATCGCAATCCTTGGGAACTCCAAAGTTTAATAATATTAATATGGTCGTAATATAAATATACTCCTCTAACTTCTCTCACGGAAGCCGGACATCCTTTGTGGAAAACTTGGGTTCCACGGAACCCTTTTTTCGGAACTATTGGGCTAGTATATTAATGACCTTTGTTATGTTTCTGGGTGGAGGCTCGTGGCCTAGTGGTAAGGGTGTTGGACATACGATCATAGTGTCGTGGGTTCAATTCCTGGGCTGGGTTGCGTGTTGTGTTACTGAGCAAAACACTTCATTTAACGTTGCTCCAGTATACTTAGCTGAAAAGGAGTACCAGCAATAGCTGGAGGTTTAAACCTGCGATGGACTGTCGTTCTGTCCAGGAGAGTGGTCTTCTATTATCAGCCGCTTCACGTCATGAAACCGGGATAAGCAGCGGCCAAATGAGCTTTCTGGCTTAAGAAAGATTTTTTACTTTTATGTTTCGAGTATTAATTCCCGCTTTAGAATGGATCCAGGACTTCGATAAAAACTCTTTCCATATTTCATCAGTCAATGCTATATTCCATATCCCTCATTTTCATCTGCTGGATGGTTTCTTCTGGTTCTAATTCTTTTATTATCATATCATTTTCTAATAAATTATATTGTTGATGAATAAGAATTTGCCGTTGCAAAATATATATCTTGGCATATTTATCGAGAGCCCGAATTCCATTTTGATGTCATCATTGATTTACATTTCGTTTGATATATACCATATAATGGTGAAAAAAAACAAAATACGAGTTGACAATTCACAAGGGAATGGAATTTACAGAAAACCCTGAAATTGCAAGGGAAGGAACGTGACGTGTGTCCAATAGCATCCACCACATATATAAAATATGAAAATTGTGACATATTTCATACTTATTTCTTAAAGCCATTCTGTATAAGGAATAAAGAGTGTCCGGAAATTACATGTGAACAAACCATAAGATATTTGGATATGTTTCAACCAAAATATATGTACTGCAATAAATAGATACGAACATAAAATGGTATCATTAAATCATTATGACTTGGATCGGAATAAATTATTATCCCTTTCCGAAAATGACATTAAAATAACGGTATTTCTGATTCTCATACGATGTTTTATCCATATAAAATATATAAGACATTAGATATGTTATGTATAGACAATGTTTCTGGCTATAGTTATATGTTTATATATATATATATATATATATATATATATATATATATATATATACGTTATTCCGGGTTGAATCGGAGGTAACCACAGTAAGTAAGGTACTCAATACATAGCAGAGTATAACAGTTTTAATATAGATGAGATTCTACAGGACTAGAACTGTTTCATTCATTAGAAATCATCAGGAATCTGGGTATCAAAAAATAAATATGGTATTTATAGGTCTCTACAAGTGGTAGGAGAGGGTGGGGAGTGGGATGGGTGCAGGTCATTGGTTGATAGAAACCAATGACCTGCACCCATCCCACTCCCCACCCTCTCCTACCACTTGTAGAGACCTATAAATACCATATTTATTTTTTGATACCCAGATTCCTGATGATTTCTAATGAATGAAACAGTTCTAGTCCTGTAGAATCTC
>OZ024749.1:30881145-30893645 GCA_964016885.1 Eledone cirrhosa | reverse complement strand
AAAGGCAAAGTTAACCTCGGCGGGATTTGATCTAAGAATGGCAAGGGCCGTAACTCTATGCGTAAAAGCATGTCGTCCGATGTACCGATACTGCCAATCCACCGCCCTTTAGATAACAATATAATGAGACCTTTAATGTATTATAGGAAAATAGATTGTATTTAAAATTAAATATAATCAAATAGCAATATATAAAAGGGATTAACCTCTAACACAATATAATGTATATTAGCACAAATAATTTAACTAATTGGAGCTGTAAACAACTATACAATCTCTATCGCATGCATTCCACTCTGTGCCGTTTTAATTTTTAATTATTGTACAATTCTCTTGTAATCTATGTCGCATCCACTCCACTCTGTAAATAAGAAACTGTTGTTGACAACTTCAATAACCATGTATATATATGATTGTTCAGTAGAATAGGAGGTTAATTATATGTACAAATATTGCTACTGCTCCAATGATACCAAACGAAAGTTTGGAAGAAACGATTGTCAGCAATAAAATGATTTGAAAATAGCTTTGATTATTGTGTAATTTATATATATATATAGTTAAATAAGATAACAAGGACGATTGGTTACTCCTTCATTACGTGTATTAGTTGGTGACGGGCGTTTCGCCACTGACCAGCTCAAGGTTCAAGCTGTAGCGATCTGACCTGACTCTGAATCTGCGGGTCGTCAGACCCCATTAACATTACAAGGCGTCTGACGAGCCTAGGATTTCAGATTCAGGTCAGATCGATACAGATCGAACCTTGAGCTGGTCAGTGGCGAAACCCGCGTCACCAACCAATAAACATAATGAAGGAGTAACCAATCGTCCTTGTTATCTTATTTAACTATAATACACTCTGTCTAGCTCTACACCTCGACACTGAAGTGAACCTAAACATCGAGTGCTCACCCGGGTGAACCTACAGTAACTCCAAGTTACACTCCCTAGATATATATATATACACTACTACTACTACTACTACTACTACTACTACTACTACTACTACTATTACTACTACTACCACTACTACTGCTGCTGCTACTGCTGCTGACAGAGTGGTAGTTTAGTGTTAAATGTGAGGTTGTTAATGAAGAAAAGGCCAGAGACACACTAATTAAGGACATCCAGTTTGTCGTCATGATAATTGGTCATTGAAACCAAACATTAAAATAGATTATAAACTTTTTACTCTCGATAAAAAAACAAACGGCCATACATGAACATGTATATACATATCTGTCTCTCTCTCTCTCTCTCTCTCTCTCTCTTTCTCTCTCTCTCTCTCTCTCTCTCTCTCTCTTTATTTATATATATATATATATATATATATATATACACATACAAACATATATACATATATATATATATGTATATATATATATACATTATATTTAAAAGTTAAACAAGGTTCAATGAATACATCAAAGAATGAGTTTTACACTAGATTGGAAGCACTCAACAGAAAAGGTTTTCCAGAGTTATTAATATTAATTCAAAATATTAACAAAATAGATATTCTTGTGATAAATGATATGTTATTATACATATTTCAGAGGTACTGAGTTAAGTCCAACAGTACGTACTCATCAGATAAAATAAGATGATGCATGACATAGTAGATGGTTAAGATTCAGTCATGGTCTGAATCTTAACCATCTACTATGTCAGGGTATGTCATGCATCATCTTATTTTATCTGATGAGTACGTACTGTTGAACTTAACTCAGTACCTCTGAAATATGTATAATAAAATATAATTTATCACAAGAATATCTATTTTGTTAATATTTTGAATTAATTTATATATATATATTCATAACGATTCCTAACGATCGACTTTCGTCAAATCGGACCGAGGAAACAGTGTTTCCATTGGTCTTTCCAATTGCTAATACTATCTATCGGTCGCAACTCCAGGTAGAAGGAGCAGCGTGAAATAAAGTGTGTTGCTCAAGGACATAACGCATCGCCCGGTCCAGGAATCGAACTCACAACCTCACGATTGCGAATCCAGTTCTCTAACCACTCAGCCATATATATATATATATATATATATATATATATATATATAGAGAGAGAGAGAGAGAGAGAGAGATATGCATATTTATATACATATATGTATATACATGTTCATGTATGGCCGTTTGTTTTTAATCGACAATAAAAAGTTTATAATCGATTTTAATGTTTGGTATCAATGACCAATTAGCATGACGACAAACTGGATGTCCTTCATTAGTCTGTCTCTGGTCTTTTCGTCATAAATCTCACATTGTACACTAAACTAGCACTCTGTCAGCAGCAGTAGCAGCAGCAGTAGTAGTAGTAGTAGTAGTAGTAGTAGTAGTAGTAGTAGTAGTAGTAGTAGTAGTAGTAGTAGTAGTAGTATCAACAGCTGCTGACATAGTGGTGATGAGGTGACGTTGGTCTAGGTATTGCTACAAAATAAAGGTTTTCTTTGATGATATCCAACAAAAACTGCGAGATATTAATATATTCAAAATATAATATTGAAAAGATGAGCCATATCTCATTCATACACAGATATATATACCTATATACCTATATATATACCTTTATATATATTTGTATATATATATATATATACATACACACAATATACACGCAATATACATACAAATATACACACAGAAATATGTACATATACATATCTACGTACGTGCCTATAAGAATATACATATATACTTACATGCATGCGTTCATATACACATAACAAGGCAACGGACAAATATATGGATAGGTATATATATATATATAGATAGATAGTTACATAGATAGATAGATAGATAGGTAGATAGATAGATAAAGAGATAGACGACTATCTCAATAGGCGATGAAGATTAAAATCTATATCTAAATACCTATACGTATATTTGCAATTCGTAGGTTTCCTTAATTCAAAGTATTCCGATATAAGACTATTCAATAATAGACCATCCGTCGGCTTTCATCTTGTTATATACGTCTGGGTTTTAAATAAGTTATAAATGTGTTTAGAAATGATGATTTAGTGATCAAAGTAAAATAACGTTGATGGAGACCTGCTTATCATGAGAAATCTGTGAAATATATTTACATTGCTAAACTATGGCTAAAGTTATCTATACGGAGATTATAACTAAAAGAATACGGGAGATTATAACTAAAAGAAAAAAAAAACGTAATTGGCTTTTTCTGTTATGTGTTATATACTTATGTACTTTTTCTGGGGACTAATATGGTCATTATTGTTGTTGTTGTTGTTGTTTTTATTATTATTGTTTCTTGATTAGAGCAGTAAAATTTGAAAGATTCAACCTCTCGGGCTAAAGAGAAACCAAATAAGCTTTGCCTTTCATCCAACCTTACAGGTTCGATAAAATAAAGTACCAGTCATGCACTCTCTCTTGTGACACTAAACTCCGTCAGTTGAAGACTGCGCATTAACATTTGATATCTCCCCAAAGTTCGATCACCAGCAGCAGAGTTCAAAGAGCAAAGATAAAGTCCAGTCCATAGGTTGACATTATCAAGTCATCGTTTTGGCTGCCGGCCTCTGCTTCTCTTACCAGCCAACCTTCCTTCCAGACAAAACCTACTCACACCACGAGTTGATCTTTTTATATGAACGTATAGTTTGAGTACTCTTGACATGACAATTAATGTAATTGGTCTAAGTTTGGTAATGTTGAGAGCTCACTAATACAGATGCGGTCGCTGAGCCGCTTGTCAGTCATAAAACTCATAATGAAGAAGGAATATATAAAAATGAAATAAAAAGAAATAAAGAAAGGTATGATGATGTGGGTGGTGATGAATAGTTAGGGGGATTACAGAAAAAATCTGGAGAGGTGGGTAGAAAAGGGACAGAGTAAATGTGAGGAGTAAGACAAAAGAAAAGAAAACTGAGGCAAGACAAAAAAGCAGCGAACAAGCAAAAAGCTTGATCTCCGTGTTCCCTATTCAATAACAATAATTAAAACTATTTTCCTTATAAGCGGTGAATTCGCAGAGTAGTTAGAACGTCGGATAAAAGGCTCTGCTGTGTTCGTTTCGGTTCTTCTCTCTCTGAGTTCAAATACAGGCGAACTCTACTGTGCCTTTTATCATTTCAAGGTCCCTCCCACCAAAGAAAAAGTACCAGTCCAGTGCTGGAGTCCATTATTCCTCTATATCTTTCTCACTCCATTTCTCTCACTCTCTATCCATCTCTGGAAGAAATCTGCTTTATTCAGACAGGGAGAAGTGATGCAATCCACCAGGTTATAAAAAAATACTCTAGAAACGCCGTATGCCAATATGGCGCCCCTACGACTCCCTCATCAGTTAGGAGTCCATACTTCCTTAAGAATGGTATAATAATTTGAACAATGGTTTACAAGACTATAATTCTAACATCATATCTATATCTGTATCTATCAATATATCCAACTAACAAATTAACTAACTAACTATATATATATATATATATATATATATATATATATATATATATATATATATATATTTATATATATATATATATACATATATATATATATATACATACATATATATGTATATATATATATTTGTATGCGGGTGTTTTTCTGTGTGTATTAATGTTGTATTTTATAATGTATGTATCTATGTATGCATTCCGTGTGTATCGTGTAGATGTAGATGTATTTGTCTGTTTGTCTTTCTGTTTGCGTGTCTGAGACTATGTTTGCATGTTTATTTTAATGTTTATTCATATCAGAGCTATTTCCGTTAACTGTCTTGATGATCATATGATTAAAGAGAAAGATCCAGGAATACCAAAGGTGGAATATTATAAACATATTTATCAAGTTTCATTGATATTTAATTATTTCTACAATGTTTTCATGATTTCTGCCGTTGTTTGACGTTCAGATATTTTTATATATTTAAATCACATAGTAATGGTGTTGACACGTTAGTCCACAATTTATATTTAACACATATGCCTTATCTCATCTTTAAGATCTATTCACGCCGTCTGACCATACATTCTAATTGGTGTTTAGGGGTATGATAGGAATGGATGTCATAACTTTCGCTTTAACATACACCTGATGGACTACATCACACACCAGTTACGAAGAGACACGATTTTACCCGGAGAAGAAAATATATATATATATATATATATATATATATATATATATATATATATATATATATATATGTGGTTGACAACTGTGAGAAAGGATGGCTAAATACCGAAGTAGAGTTTTAATATTCATTTATATTAAGGCTGAAATGTGAATGTTGTTCATCTGGAGTGTCGCCTTTTTATCACATAACTGAGTATATATATATATATATATATATATATATATATATATATATATATATATATATATATATATATAAGCAAGAAAGTAAGTGTTGGTAAAATTCAGTACTTCAGTATGGGGATAGGGACCACTCAACGAAGATATAAGTTCTGGAGTTATAATAGTGACGAAGCATAAGTCAATTGCATCAACTCATAATCCTTTATTTACTGCTATATATATTTCGATGATAGTAATTGACTGGCTATGACCTCATCAGGCAGTTAGGCAGTTCTTAGATATGCCAGCTCTGTGTTTATAGTGTTGATGGTATCAGAGCCTTGGGACATATGAGCTTGTTAGGAATAATTTAATGTTGTCAGCAGGAATAGTCTTAATTCTCATTGGTCAGTTTGTAGATGCTAGTAGGGTCGGTATTTGACCTCAAAGAGGCAGGTGGTGTTGTAAAGTTCAAACCGTCAGGCAAGATGACAATAGTTCCATATGACTGATTTTCACAAAAAGCATTCCTGGTCAGATATATATTAAATTAAGGGTAATAGTATGAAATAGATACTACAGGTCATTCCTAAATTGAGGAATTTATGTGGAGTGGTGCTACTGAAAATGATGGTTACAGTAGAAAATTTACAAATAAAAAGACTTATGTAGGTTGGCTTGCACATACACTCACTCCCGCCTCCACAGACACACACACACATCCACACATACATCCATACACACATCCACACATGCACAATACAAATTGCTGTGAAGATATATATCACACTCCACCTTTGTCTAGTCTAAACAATAAATTTTCCAAACACCCACCTAGTTTTATGACTGCCTTATATATGGATTTGGGGGCCTCTGTTGTATATATATATGCACTTGTGCGTACATATATATATATACACACCTGTATGGATTTGCGTGTGTAGGTGTGTGCGTGTCTGGGGGGGGTAGGTGTGAGTGTATGTACAAGTCAACCAACATAAGTTTTTTTATTTCTAAAGTTTCTAAACTATCTAAGTATTTTACTCTAACCATTATTTTAAGTATTACCACCCCACATTAATTCCTCAATTTGTATGTGTGGATGTGTGTGTGTGTCTGTGGAGGTGGGTGTGAGTGTATGTGCAAGCCAACCTACATAAGTCTTTTTATTTGTAAATGTTCTACTCTAACCATAATTTTCAGTAGCACCACTCCACATACATTCCTCAATTTAGGAATGACCTGTAGTATCTATTTCATACTATTAACCTTAATTGAATATATATCTGACCATGAATGCTTTTTGTGAAAATCAGTCATATGGAACTATTGTCATCTTGCCTGACGGTTTGAACTTTGCAACACCACCTGCCTCTTTGAGGTCAAATACCAACCCTACTAGCATCTACTAACTGACCAATGAGAATCAAGACTATTCCTGCTGACAGCATTACATTATTCCTAACAAGCTCATATGTCCCAAGGGTCTGATACCATCAACACTATAAACACAGAGCTGGCATATCTAAGAACTGACTAACTGCCTGATAAGGTCATAGCTATTCAATGGCTATCATCGAAAATATATATAGCAGTAAATAAAGGATTATGAGTTCATGCAATTGACTTATGTTTCGTCACTATATATATATGTGTGTGTGTCTGTGTATATATATATATATATTAATAATAATAATAATAATAATAATAATAATAATAATAATAATAATAATAATAATAATTATAATAATTATAATAATACATGTGAATACTAAAATCAAAAGAGGGCTCGATAAGGATAAATATATATAAAATATATAAGAACCTAGAGCAAATATTTATTAAAATAACAGATTAAAGTTTAAGCAAAGAATATATATATATATATATCATATATATACATACATATATATATATATATATATATATATATATATATATATATATATATATAAAGAGAGAGAGAGAGAGTGTGATGGAGAGAGAGAGAGAGAGAGAGAGAACAGGGGGCGTTAGAATAAGAGATGAACAACCTTCAATAACATATTGGTATTTTATTGGTAGCAAAACAATAAAATGCAAAGTTTTAATTTGAGCTCAGAACAGAGATAAAGCCGGGATGAATACCAAAAAAATTCTACCCCGCGACTCTGTCAATCCTTGGCTCAAATCTCCACAGTATTTTGTCGCCATGAATTGAATAAGGCCGGAAAAAACTTTGCTTAAAAAACGACATTAAGCAAGATGTCCTTTTACATCGAGCTAAGAAGGCTAACTCCAATATTAGCGGGTAGAATAGCCTGGTGTTGCTGTTCCTGCTTCATACCCATAAATATAACATGATTGTCATGGTTGAAACGTTTACAATCCCATACCTACCGCAGATTAGGGGTCATAATATTCTGCTCACTATCGTAAGATCATAAGTTTAACTCGCATTGGTACATCGTGTCCTTGTTGAAGGCACCAACAAATAGATTGTTCCAATAGAGACATCTCCCAAAATTAGACGAAAATGTAAGGCAGATATATAGTTCAGCTAAATCATTCCATGAACTGTGCTAAGGGTACACGTGTCTGTGAATGTTTAGTCATTTCATGGTAATTCCAGGAGAACTACGCTACTGTGAATGGAACAGCTGAAAATATCGTTGTGAGAATCGATCGACACAGTACATATTCAAGTGTGGTTTAACACAAACAACAGCTTCAACATAACTTACAAACTTGCGGTATCGATTACGTCCCATTAACACATGCACAAGCGATCGATCGGTGAGCCAATACTAAATTGCATAATATAAATATTTGTATTTCAATATAGCGTCAGACAATTTCCTTATATTTATCAAACCTTTGTGAATGCAACACACGCGCGCGCACGCACACACACACACACACACACACACACACACACACACACACACACACACACACACACACACACACACACACACACACACACACACACACACACACACACACACACACACACACACACACACACACACACACACACACAACACACACATACACACACACACATATATATTCCTATACATGCCTGCTCTAGCTTCATAACATAACAACGGTTCCGCCATTCTATATGTATAGATGTGCGAGTGTATGTATGTTCGTAAATTCATTTATAAATGTTTAATGAAAAATATTTAGATAGGTAAATAAACGCATACCCAATATAAACACACACACATACATATATATATATATATATATATATATATATATATATATATATATATATATATATATATATATATATATAAATATATATATATACATATATATAATACAAACATATATACCTCTTCTTTTTCTACCTCTAAACAAACCTTAGGAAAAAAATTCGAAGTCCGGATATTAAGTTTCTTACATTGGAACTATGTTAAATTTGGAAAAACTGGATATATTTCTTCTTCTTTGAATCTATTTATGTATAGATTTCTTGTATCACAAAGCTAAATAAGTGTGAATGGTTTTTCGATAGTTATGCAGAGTTTTATACTCATATTATGGTATATAGTTGCGGTTTAATGTTTTCTTCATTGCAGATAAATTCACGTATAAATCCCAAAACGTAGACAGACATACGAACGTACAGGCTATATGTATATATATATATATATATATATATATATATATATATATATATATCTGTGAAGTATTTCCGTAGGAAAGGTACATGAAAAGAGAGTGCTCTATGTAGCCTACAGAGCTTATTAGTTATGTAATATGTGACTTCAAGACCCGGCTATACCAACATAGACATACCTTCCGAAACCCGGCCCGGCGTCACGCCACTACACTTTCGGGCCACATATGGGACCTCAAGGACAACAACATCACCTATGATCTCACTTGGAGATTACTGTCCAGAGCCAATTCTTACACGGGAGGACGCCGTCCGTGCAATTTATGCTCGGAGGAAACTTTACAAATGCTGTTTTCGACGGACCAACTCCTAAACAAGAAAGATGAACTGGTTACTGCATGTAAACATAGATTGCGTAGGACTTACCTCGCCCTCAAACCCCATAATGACCCGGGGGGGTAGACTAGGGCTATAACACCCCAGTTGCCGATTTTGCAATGGGTAACCCCTGCTTGCCAAGGAAGACGTAAGATCTTCTTTGTATTCTTTTATCGCTTCCTTTATTTCCTTCCCCCCTCTCTCCTTTGTCCTTCTACCCCAGCTCTTCTCCTTTGTCGGCGTCTTTTCTCGCCCACCCGAGGCTGCCCTTTGGCCCCATGTAGCCTTAGTACCCCCCCTCCCTTCCCTAGTCTTTGATAGATTTGACGGACTCCGCCCTTTATAGCAGTTGGCTTAGACCCCGGATACTTTCCCCCTTTTTCCGACCGCTCCCACTATTCTCTGTGCCCTCTATATTTCTTAGTGGCACTTATGCCTTATTTTTTCGTTTCAGTATTTCTTGCTTCGCTTTTCTTCTGGGCGGGGTGGATTCTGAACTTATTTCTCCGTATTCTACCTTTATTTCGTACGAACTTTCATGTAGCTTGTTTTAGATCTTTTAGAGTTAGCATTAGTATATATTTTTCTCGGGACTCAGAATTATTATCTCGTACAAGTTCACTTTGCTGCACTGGGTCGTTGCTGGCCCGGGATGGAAACCTTTATTGTTTATTTCGTGGTAGTCTCTTTAGTATTTTGGCCCCTTTGGTTGACCCGTCACCGTATCATTTACGTACTTATACCTCTTAAAAGGGTCCTTGCCTTATCCGTCCCACCTAGTTCTCTTACTTATTTCCTTATTTATTTATTTATTTATTTACTTCTTTCTTTCTTTCTTTATTTTATTCTCGCCTAACAATAGCCTGACACCTAGGTCGTAGAATTTAATTTACTTTACTTTTTTCTTTACACTTATTTGCTTTTCTTCACTCTCAGTATTTTTTCTTTCCTATTTCTACCCCCCATTGTTCTACCTACCGTTCCGACTTCCTCCCCCTCCCCCTCCCCTGTATCTTCTTTGACCTCATGCCCAGCTGTAGCTGGCACTACCAACGCTTGATTGGGTCTACTCCACCCCCTCCCCTCTTTCTCCTACTGGCAGGTTTAGCCACCATCTCCCCTACTGATTTGCAACCACAGAATTACTACTGATTTTTGACAATCACTTTGACCATATATGGAATTACCCCTTGAGAAGATCGGCTATTTAAATACCAGGATAAATTTTCATTTAGTCCAGAATTAGCCGTCGAAACGGCTTGAGCTCAGCTGTCGGGGTCTTACTGGTTCCTATATATATATATATATATATATATATATAGGAAAAGAGTTTGGACCCCGACTGCTTTTCCTATTACCCACTTTACTAGCCTAAGTATTGAGTACTCTGGTGCGTTAAGGTCCACCTGGTTTCTTGCCACACTTTCTTTGTTTTGTTACATACATATATATATATATAAATATATATATGTGTGTGTGTGTGTGAGTGTGAGTGCGCGTGTGCGTGTGTGTATACCGAATTAAATCCGGGGTTGCCGCAGTAAGTAGGGTACTCAATTCATAGCAGAGTATACATCTCCCATGGAGGAGTTCTCTCCCATGGTCTCTGTCCCTCATCAGTTCCTCCTTGTCATGCTTCTCCCAGGGACCAGTGTCTGTCCTTAGGGCATCAATATATGTCGTCTTCGGTTTCCCTCTTGTAATGTCGGTGTAGGGGCTCTCTCAGGATCACTGATTGCAGTGTCAACTCTGAATGTCGGTGAGAATGTCCAGCTAACCTCACTCTCCTCTGTGCTACTTTCGAGGTGACTTTTGGGAGGCTCCCGTACCGCTTTGACTTTTTCATTCTCAGTGATTAATGTTCAGAGCCATCCTCAGCATTCTCGCGTAGCACCCATCCACCATCTGGGTGTGTCTCTTGGTCAGTGTCCAAGTCTCAGACCCTTACATCAGCACATACTCCACTACAGCAACGAAGAGACGGATCTTCAGGTTTTTGCAGAGGTCCAACTCCTACACCGATCTCAAACTATGATAAGACGGACAGGCCTGGCTCTCAATCTCCCCCGCACCATCCTCTGTGTTCCCAATATTTGCTCCCAGGTACATATATATATATATAAGTATATGGTGTGGACATCATCCTTTGTGTGAAGTTATCTTTATATAAACATATATTATATATATAATATATATATATATATATATATATATATATATATATATATATATATATATATATATATATATATATATATAAATAAACGTTTGAATATGTATAATAAAGCCAAAACAATGCAGGTATAGACATAGAAAAAAGAATGCAATTGCAAAAGATATTGTTGACAATTCGTCTTTTACCTTAGATTTATTTAAATGTCCTTAATTTTCGAGATAATATCTCTTCTTCAGAGGGAAATAAATGTCTCAAACCAGCGTTCTAAATATCTTGCCAAGCCATGCTGACAGGAAATAGTATATATATATATATATATATATATTTGTTATTTTAATAAATATTTGCTCTACGGTTCTTATATATTTCATATATATTTATCCTTATCGAGCCCTCTTTGGATTTTAGTCTTCAAATTTATTATTATTACTCTCTCTCTCTCTCTCTCTCTATATATATATATATATATATAATATATATATATATATTATATAAGTATATATATATGAATTTATTTCATATTCGATATGACTACGGTTTTGTGCGGTTAACCTTAAAGAGACTGTAAATCGTGCATCATTGCTGTAGCCGTCGCCAAGACTGTAAATAGACATAAGTCATACAACGGAATTAATGTCATTGTGCAAATAACGATAAGTATATAATGTTTTCACGCCTACACATAGACACATATACACATTCATGCAGTTATATACATGCTCACTCCCTCATACACACACATTAACACATATATACGCAATCGGATACACAACGTACCACATCATGTATATATATATATATATATATATATATATATATATATATATATATATATATAAAATATATTGAAAAGAAACCGAAAATGCAAATGGAAACTTTTTAAGAGCATTTATTTCCTTTACCGGTTTCACAGTCCTTATGCATTTCAAAAGTAAAATTGAGATGGAGGGTTTGTGGTTTGTCACGCCTCTGCATTTATATGTGTGTATGTCTATATATGTATACATACATATATATCCACACACACGAACACACACACACACAC
>OZ024749.1:30856145-30858645 GCA_964016885.1 Eledone cirrhosa | reverse complement strand
TGTGTCACTTCTTCCTCTATTTCTGCTAAAATTCTATTCCTCTCTCTCTCTCTCTCTCTCTCTCTCTCTCTCTCTCTCTCTCTCTCTCTCTCTCTCTCTCTAACTCTCACTCTATCTCTCTCTCTCTCTCTTTCTATCTGTATGTCTCTCTCTCTATCTATATATATCCTATCTATCTCTAGCTCTCTCTCTCTCTCTTTCTTTCCCCCTCTCTCTCTCTCTCTCTCTATCTATCTATCTCTCTTTCTCTCTCTCTCTCTCTTTCTCTCTCTCTAGCTCTTTCTCTTTTTCACCGTCTCTCTCTCGTTTTCTTTCTTGTCCTCTTTCTTGAAAGGGGCTCACTGTGTTTCGAGTTAGAGAGGTTTAGCACTCAGTTCATATATACAGTTGCTTCGTGTTTCGCTAGGAAATTATTATTTCCTTCCTTCGTCAGTCCGAGCTGTTTGGTAATTTTGAGGATTAAGATTATTTAAAGAAAAAGATTGATATATCTTTACATTTATGATTTTATACTTTTAGACCGACAATAAGACGTGAGAAACTTAACATGTATAGTTTAGTGATGGCATGATGTAAGATTTAATACATAAATTACTAAAACATTCCCAATAACTACAAAATTGAAATACATGATTCTTTTATTAAGAATGTACAATAATTGTTTCTACTTTTGGCACAAGGCCAGCAATTACCCAGTTTTAAATTAAGGGCACCATTTCTGAGAGACATGCGCAATATTCACTGTTAATTTATATATATATATATATATATATATATATATATATATATATATATATATATATGTCAATCAATTTCTAGTTCATATATATATATATAATGTAGGAGGTGGGTAATAGTGTAGAACAATAAAAATATGCATATATCTGATAAGTAGCACTCGACAGTTGGTAGAACTGGAGTATATATAAATAATTGTTTCTACTTTTGGCACAAGGCCAGCAATGACCCAGTGTATTACTGGTACTTTATTTTATCGACCCCGTAATGATAAAAGGCAAAGTCAACCTTGGCGGGATTTTGAACTCAGATCGTAAAGGGACGTAACTATGCTGGAAAGCATGGCGCCCGAGTCTCTACCGATAATGCTAATTCACCGCCATTAATAATGTACAATAGTCGTAAAATATGTAATGCATCGGGTATAAATGTAATTCACTGTTACATATTCATTATATCTTCTGAAATAGTTTTCCACAATGCTAAAATATATGTAAAATTGAATATTATCAATGTAATAATGAAATAAAAGATAGCTTTATATTGCTTTCCGTTATTCCTTTAGTTATATTAGGATAGATCGGATATAAAGGATTTAAATACTGTCTGGTGCTGACGTATATATATATATATATATATATAGTTAAAAGAATAGAGGTGTAACACACAAGTTATTATATATTGGTAAACGGAATAGAAAATGCTGACAATATATATATATATATATATATATATATATATATATATAAGTGTTGCAGGCAAAACTAAGAAGATTTATTGTTAACATCGTATCTTCTTTTTAACACATCGTGACGATATATAAGTGTATGTCTGTCTCTCTCACTCTCTCTGTATATATATATATATATATATATATATATATATATATATATATATATATATATATATATATATATATATATATATATATATATTATATATATATATATACATATATACATATATATATATATATATATATATATGTACATATATATATATATATATATATATATATATACATATATATATATGTATATATATATATGTATATATATATATATATATATGTATATATATATATATATATATATATATATATATATATATATATATATATATATATATATATATATATATATATATATATATATATTATAAGAATAAAGGAACAAAGAGACAGTGCTGCATCATAAAGTATTTAATAATATATTACATGATTGACTCTCTATCAGCTCGAGGAATTATTTATTATTGATCGAAACTGACTCTGGAATCGAAAGATCCTCAGATATGGCTCGGTATTTAATCGCATCTCCGATTCTGTCGCATGCAACTGACTCTTTGTTCCTCTATATATATATTTATATGTATATATATACTATATATATATATATATATATATATATATATATATATATATATATACCTATATATATATATACCTATATATATATATATATATATATATATATATATATATATATATATATATATATATATATACATCTATGGTGCATAGAATGTCCTATATTTTGTTATCCCATGTTTAGTATTTACTTGCAGAATCTCGTAAATTTTCATACATTCAACGGTGATATGGTGAGAGAAAACTACAACATGGAAGACATATATACGTGGTTGATTGACCTGCTAGACATGGTAGCCTAGTCTCTAACGTTCCTAAAGTAGATCTCTTTATAGTGTATTTTTCGAACGATATACGTTCGAATCTTGGACCAAATCACGTTTTGTGTTCTCC
>OZ024749.1:30828645-30851145 GCA_964016885.1 Eledone cirrhosa | reverse complement strand
CCCTACATACGTACGAACCTACATACTAACACAGACGCAAAACTCCCGTATACACATAACCAAACCATATGTACCAGAATAAATAAAATTATACGCCAATCTATACGATCAAATATACGCACGAGAAGGTATACGTACCTTCACAAAACATACAGGTAATATATACTTACCTATGCAAATAAGTAATGGTATAAACAAAACATATACTTAGCTACCACATCAAGACGTAAAATATCCACGTATAGATCGTATTAACTGTTAGGGTATAACGTGGGGCTGTAATACAGGAAAGTGTTGTGCAATTTATGTTTACAAGCTGAAAATGCCTCAGATTTTTTGTTTAAGATGTGGTCTGTGGCGTAGAGTATTTCCAGGGCCTCAGCGGCGCAGAGGTCACATGGTCTTTTGTTTCCGTTATACGATCTAGCCCTAGCTAGGATCTCCCAGTATAACTTATATTGGGTGTGGTTGTCTTTTAGACTCCAGATATAAGCTGAAACTGACGTCATATTCCTTCTTAGAGGGTAACGAAAAGAATGGGTATGCATGTAAAGACGCTGCTTGAATCTATTGCCGGTTAACCCTATGTAGTCCCTACGGGACGTGGGTGTTTCAACCTTACATTTGTAGACAATGTTACTAGAGAGGCATTTCCCGGATAGAGGGCAATCAACCCGATTCCTACAATTACACTTAGTACTAACTACCAGGTTGCACGTGTTCCTACGGCTAGGTAGTTTAGCTAAATTTGAAGCTGTGATGTTATGTGCAAGGTTAGGAGTCGTAGAGTAAGAAATTTTAATAATATTTCTATTAAAAATTTTACTATATTTATGTGTAGGGGGAAATGCTTCGTAATAAGGGAAAGAAAGATCTTAGCTAATGGTGTGGCCATGAATGGAACAGCAACATCACAACTTACAATTAAGGACCAAATGAAAATACACACGCACATAGCGCAAACAACCAACCAGTAATATGTAAATAAACAAATAAATAAACAAATATAAACACACACAGACACCCGGATGTAACACATGCGCAAATTAAGCACACAATACACACAAAAACAAGATGGCGTAGGACAGAACAAAGGAGAGGCACAAAAACAAAGAAAAGAATCCCCAGTCACTGAAGAGGTCACAGAATGTGTGACGAAAGAAGTTTGACAATATATAAACAATCATCTGGTTGTGGAACCAACCAACCAAACGGAAATTTATAAATTCCGAAATTTATAAATTTATTATAATAAATTGAAGTGACACAACTGGTGCGTGTGTTACTTATTGGCAACATGACCCTCCCAAAGTATAACAATATATATATATATATATATATTTATTAAAATAAGAGATTAAAGTTTAAGCAAAGAATCGCTGCTTTCACCCTTAAGGGGATCTTCTGAAACTAACAAAGTCAATCTGTAAACGCAGAAGGAAGACGATACTTTGGTTCGAATCAAAGTATCGTCTTCCTGTCTTCCCCCGGTTGCAACGTTTTTTGAAATATCCACTTCTGCGTTTACAGATTGACTTTGTTAGTTTCAGAAGATCCCCTTAAGGGTGAAAGGAGCGATTCTTTGCTTAAACTTTAATCTGTTATTTTAATAAATATTTGCTCTACGGTTCTTATATATTTGATATATATTTATCCTTATCGAGCCCTCTTTGGATTTTAGTCTTCAAATTTATTATTATTACTATATATATATATATATATATATATTTGTAGACACGTACTTCTCTATAAGGTACACTGTCAGTCGATCTATATAAAGTATATGTCAGTGTGTTCTTCTATCTACATATATATATATATATATATATATATATATATATATATTATTGTAATTCTCCATGTTCGAGTATATGAGTAGATGTATATATGACTGTACATATGATTGTGGTTATATATATATATAAAACTATCTGTCTACTTCTATGTAAGTGAGATTATCCGTCTCTCAATTTATATCCCCTCCTGGGGTGTAAGTCTGTGAGATATATCTGTTTTTGTTTAAACTATTATCAAACCAACTAATGTGGTTAGATAGAGATTGTTCTTATATTAAGGAGTCAACATGAGGCAATTTCCTTTCAAATGAATTGCTGAACTTTTTCTATCATTATCGTTAGTATAAACACCACTGGAGACAACTTCGATTTCCTCAGCCAATAATTGGAGGGAAACGGAAATTAGATTTGATTTCCCTTCCAACTCAAACACGTCGATTAAATAGAAGGGTTGTTTTAAAAATAAAATCTACTCGTTTGTATATATATATATATATATGTGTGTGTGTGTGTGTGTGTGTGTGTGTGTGTGTGTGTGTGTGTGTGTTTGTACGTACGTATGGATTGATGAATGTACGTGTTCGAATGCATATATATATATATACTAACCTTCCACTTGTAAATATATTTACATATATATATATATATATATATATATATATATATATATATTTATATATTATATATATGTATATATACGATTAATGGTGGCTACTCACATCAAAGTTTCGGCAAAGTTACAGCCTTTTCAAACTAGATTGATATTATGATTGTAATGATATTAATAATAATTATTATCATTATAATTAATTATTATTAATA
The DNA here is from genome assembly GCA_964016885.1 of Eledone cirrhosa. NCBI lineage: Eukaryota > Metazoa > Mollusca > Cephalopoda > Octopoda > Eledonidae > Eledone > Eledone cirrhosa. The sequence continues at coordinate 30,848,527 of OZ024749.1, read as the reverse complement.
TTATTATACCTAATTTAAATTCCTTTCAAGGCATAATATACAGACGAATGTTCATCAGATGGAATTTTGTATCCTCTCATAATTTGATTGAAATCACAACAGATCTATATACATTGTGTCACCGAAAATGTATACACACTTAAACTCCATACTAATCAAAGTATGTATACATTTTTGGGGGACACTCTGTATATTTAAAGGCATTAATTCGAATAGTGAGAATAAACCATGAGTATATGAAAATTTTAATTTTACTATAATTATCATTACAAATTTTGATTTGTCATTAACACTAATAAGGTGGCTAGCCATTCTACACACTGGTTATTCAATTACATGGGTGTATATATATATGTATATATATGATAGTGGTGTTATTGTTGGTGGGTGGCGTTTGTGGAGAGAACCATCACTGTGTAGTGATGTTTAGTAATCCTATGCCGTTGTAATATATACACACTCATGCATACACACACACACACAGACCCAACCCTTCATATATATATATATTCATATTTACACGCCTATTTATGTATGTATATGCGAGTGTTATATATTATATTTGTAAAATATATTACGTATATATATATATATATATATATATATATATATATATATATATATATATATATATATATATATATATATATATGTATTTATATATGTATATATAACTTTATATATTTATGTATATATATATATATATATATATTTATATACATAAATATATGAAATTATATATATATATTTAATTTCATTTCATTTTTTCCATCTATATATATATATACATATATATATACATATATATATATTGTGTGTATGACAAATGCGTTTATTTTATATATATATATATAAAAAACGCATTTGTCATTTCATATAAGTAGGCCGAGTTTACTTGCAAACCGCCAGAGATTCGATTTTACTATTTTCCAATTATATATATATATATATATATATATATATATATATATATATATATATGTATATATATATATATATATATATTTATATTTATTTATATATATACAGATATACATATATATAAAATAAACCCAACTGTTCTACATACAATACGCAGCAGAACAGATAGATATGAAGATGACATCACTGTTACATGTCTGATGGCTGTAAACATTACACCGTCCCGTTACGAAGTAAAATCTATTTAGTTTGTATCTCTTCAAACAAATGTTTTGAAAGGAAGTAAATATCGCCATTGGCAGTGAATGTCCTATACCACTTGAAGATAGAATATAACTGTTTTAGCAAAAATATATTATTTTTTATGTGATTAAGATGACAGTCAGAAATATTAAATCGCCTGTCTCCTCAAAGCCCATCGAAGAAAAATAGACCGTTTTATATACTTCATCTTTGCATACATTTAGATACGAATGTGTGAATGTTTGTTTATGCATATATACACACACACACACACATATATATATATATATATATATATATATATATATATATATATATATATATATATATATATATATATATATATATATTAATATATATATATATATTTATTGTATAGAAGGAGCTTCTACAGGACTAGTACTGTTTCATTCAGATGAAATCTTCAGGAAGCTGTGTGTCATATTAAGTTCTGGTATTTATACATTTAGGTAGTGGTAAGGGAGGGGTGATGGTTGGGGGGGGGGTAGGATGGTAGTTTTTATTTATTTTTATTTATTTGTTCATTTATCTATTTATTCATTTATTTATTTATTTATTTACTTATTTATTTACTTACCTTTTCTTCTTTTCCTTTTATTTTACAAAAGCACCCTGGCTAATTTCGCACAGGTCTAACGGGGGGAAGAAGAAGGGGTCTGGTCTGCGAATTCGGTAAACCTAAGTTCTGTGAAGTCGCAGACGAGAGAGATAGAGAGAAAGAAAAAAATTCATACCGGCTTGGCAATATATATATATATATATATATATATATATATATATATTTCGTTTCTGAATTTGTTTAGCAAGATTCTTAATCTGAAAACGTGTGTTGAAACCGATATTGTTATACTTTGGGAGGGTCATGTTGCCAATAAGAAACACACACACACACACACACATATATATATATATATATATATATATATATATACACGTATGTATATATATATATATATATATATATATATATATATACATAAATATATATATATATATACATAAATATATATATATATATATATATATATATACGATATATTAACAAATGGAAAGTATATTTATAAAAGCAGTGTTATAAATAAATATTGACATACCCTTAAGGGATGCAACCATTTAATCTGATGAAAGCACACCATAATTTAACTTGAAATATGTATAATGATATAAATATGGTTTTATAAATATAGTTTCCATTTGTTAATATATCGTATTTTTACTCCAATAATTTGTTGAGTGCTTTATATCAGTTATAAAAATATTTGCTTGTAGTATCCCAACAATTTAAATAGAACTTCTACATATATATATATATATACATATATTCACACACACACACACACATATATATATATATATATATATATACATAAATACATATATATATATATATATATATATATATATATATATATATATATATATATATAACGAAGGAAATGTGGTAAGGAACCAGGTGGACCATAACGCACCAAAGTACTCAATACTTGAGGTAGTAGAGTGGGTAATAGAAACCAGTAAGACCCCTTACTGGTTCCTATATATATATATATATATATTGAGAAGCTATTTCATGTATGCATGAAATTATATATTTTGTGTGTGTATGTCTATGTATGTTGTATGTATGTATATATTACATCGTTTTTATCACTCCGTTTTCAATGAAATGAAACATATTTGCAACCCTATTTTTACATATATTTGTATAAATCGTTGTCCTCTTTCTCTGTTCTTTCCTGTTATTTTTCTCATGCGTATAGGAAGGATTAGTATAAACTTTAAAAAACTGAAACTATAATGATTTCCAGATATTGTGTGAAGAGAAGTCCCTGTCCATGATTATTTTTCCGTTTTATTTTTTTAGCTTCCTTTATTAATCAATATTCGATATGGTCATAGCCACGTAGGACATTTTAACCCCTATTAAAAATTAGACTTTACACCGCTTACGACCTCCGTTCCTTTCCTCTGTCACTACATTTCTATCTGTCCCTCTTTCTGTATCTATCGCTCTCTCACCATCTCTCTTTCCGAGTCTATTCCACTTTCACGCTCTCTGTTGTTACTATCCGCTCTCTTTCCTCATGCCTACCCATTTTTCTTCACCCCACTTCGTTGATCTCAGAAAACTTACATGCGGCCTTAGTCCTCTCTCTGTGTTTGGATGTTTCACTACGATTCTGTGCCCACTCCTCGTCAAAATGACGATTATATTTATTTATATTTATTTTCCCATTAATTCAGTAATTGCACATCATATTATTATCAGTGTGTTTTCATTTAAAATACACTGTGGGGAGACTAAAAACGTGGAGTTGGGGTTAAAATGATGACAAATCATAGCAGCCATGGGACAATATCTATCTACATATTGTATTTCAATATTCTACAGTACCCCTCTACACACACACACACACAATCACACACACACACACACACGCACACAAACACACACACATACACATACACGCTAACACACACATACAGAAACACACAAACACGTGCATATATAATTCAGCGTTTGAAAATATCCTCCTCTAGAACAGACTTTGATATATAACAGTTTGTGTACATATGTCCTTAGGGAATCTAGAATCTAGAATCTGCAAGAAGATATTTTTCGAATTAAAACCTAATAGAAACTTATAATCTGTCTACTCATCATGGTCGCCATATTTTTATGTTGACTTTTAACGTGAATTGTAAAGAAGATTTTTAAGACTCGTCAAATGAGATAAGTATCAGTATGAGTTTTCAAAATAAATATATGAACACATAAGATGTTATGATTTTATTTTGTACACCTACTTCAAGTAGGTTGTAACGTATGTATGTTTAAGCACACAAATATATATGTGTATATATATATACATGCGTGTGTGTGTGTGTGTATGTGTATATATATACATATATATATATGCATATATATATATGTATGTTTATATATATATATATATATACACAAATATATATATATATATGTTTATATATTTGTATGTATATATATATATATGTGTGTATGCGCGTGTGTGTGCGCGCGCGCGTGTGTGTGTATATATATATAACGTTATATTGTGCGTTTCTTTGTGTGCATCTTTTTTGTGTGTGTTTGTTTACATGCATGTAGGTGTGTGTGTGTGTGACTGTATTTTCTTATGTGTAAACACGTGTCTGTACCTGCACATATATACGTATAAAGAGAATTTATTGAACATATCGAAAATCTTTATCAAATATATTTGTCTAAATCGTACATAACGTGTAACTCATTATTTTGTCCCCAGAAATTAACTACAGGGAAATATGAGCAAATATTAATAAACGTTATGACACGTTTTTCTCTTCGATCTATATTACCTCTTATATATAAAGTGTTTTTGTGTGTGTGTATATATGATTTTGTATGTGGTGTGTAATGTGTTTGAGTGTGAGTGGTGTGTATGTGTGAGTGTGCGTGTGTTTGTATATGCATTTTTGTGTGTTTGTATATGTATGTTTGTGTGTTTGTTTGAGGGGTGTGTATGTGTGTGTGTGTCAGTGTGTATATGTGTATGTGTATCTGGGGATTACTACTTCAGTATGTGTTTATATTGTAAAAGAAAATACCATATTTTGATATTTATATTTTCCTGTGTGTAACATATCCTCCTCGATATGCAATTGCAAATCTGTAGTTGTTTATAAACACACACACACACACACACACACACACAGATACACACACACACACACATATACACACACACATAAATATATAATATATATATATATATATGTATTTAATATAGAGAAGCTTCTACAGGAATAGAACTGCTTCATTTTTTCTCACAAATGAAAGAGGTTCTAGTCCTGTAGAAGCTTCTCTATATTAAACATTTATACTCTGCTTTGTATTGAGTACGTTTCTTACTGTGGTTGCCCCCCGATTGAACCCTGGATAACTTATATATATATATATATATATATATATATATATACATGTAAAGTTATATTTAAAAATTGTTGGGTTACAACTAGTAAATATTTATAACTGATATAAAAGCACTCGACAAATATTTGGAGTATATTTACAATATTAAATAAATGGAAAACTATATTTATAAAACCATATTTATTTCATTATATATATTTCGGGGATATCATATTAACAATATGCTATGCCTTCATCAGACAAAATACAATATAAACAGTTTTATAGATAAATATATTCGACATACCGTAATAAACATCGACTTCATTTGAAGAGGTTTACGGTAGCAGTCTGCTATATATATATATATATATATATATTACGTTTAGATAGCTTGACAAATTGAAAATTGCGGCAGGCAAAACTCAGCCATACAATACCAAAACAACGAAACAACTAATCAGGTTAGACAACTTAGTTTTTTTCGTGTTTGGGTATTGTATGGCTGAGTTTTGCCTGCCGCAATTTTCAATTTGTCAAGCTATCTAAACGTAATGTTATTACTCTAACGACCTACCCTTATTGAGTGCTTTGCTACTCATTCTTAATTGTACGTCGATTTTGCTTGGCCGCAGCGAAAGCTTCGATTTTACTAAGCTTCCACTTGCATACATATATATATATATATTGATAGACAGAACTACCAATATTATTGACGCCGAGGTTAACTTTGCCTTTCATCCTTACGGGGGTCGATAAAATAAAGTACCAGTAATGTAGTGGGTAATTGCTGGCCTTGTGCCTAAAGTAGAAACAATTATTGACTATTTCAGTAGCTTCAATAGATTGTTAATCTCACTTTCAATCCAAACACTAGATGTAACTGGTATTCATGTTCAAGAAATCAAGAAACGTGATCTTTAATTCGAACTTCTTACATAAATTCAGGAATTGAAGATGAAATTTGAACTGGAAATTTGAAAGTAATTCGTGTGAAATTTGAACTTAGAAACTCCTTTTTGTGGAAGCTTAAGCGTTTGAAACTGACATCGAAACCAAATCTTGAAAAGATATCGACCTATTCCCGTGTATTTCCTAAGCAAAACAATTGATTTCTTACTTCAATATAGTATGAAATTTCGTCAAGTATGAAATTTTTAGAAGTTTGTAAAATAAAAGATAAATGTCTACAAATGGCATATTTGATGACACAATATTTTGTCAGCTATTGTGTGTTTTATGTTGTGCCTTCACAGCAACATTGTTATATAAGAAGAGATCGGTGTAGTACGAGTGACAGCCATTGCAACTGAAGAGGAAGGAACTGTTAACCATAGGATGTCTTTAAATATCTAGCAACGTACTCGTCAATAACGAAATTATAACGATAATTGTTTCTACTTTAGGCACAAGGCCAGCAATTATCCAGTACATTACTGGTACTTTATTTTATCGACCCCGTAAGGATGAAAGGCAAAGTCAACCTTAACGATAATGATCGTGAATACACTGCTGCTGATGTTAATGATGATGATGGTGAGGAGGAGGAGGAGGAGGAGGAGAAGGAGGAGGAGGGGATTATGATGATGATGGTGGTGATGATGGTGATGATGGTGGTGGTGGTAGTGGTGATGGTGATGGTGATGATGGTGGTGGGGATTATAATGAGAGTAAGGACGATGATGGCGGTGCTGATAAAAATGATGATGATGATGATGATGATGATGATGGAGATAATGATGGGGTGATGATGATGATGGAGATAATGATGGGGTGATGATGATGATGTTGATGGAAAATGACAACGAGGAAAAAGAAGTGAGGATGTGGTGACGGTTTCATTGACAGAACTAAAGCCTCTAATATAATATAAAGCTTTAATACGATTGGATGGGTTTTGCCAATGGGAATTCAATAAAGTGAATTGTCGTTAACCCAGAATCTAAACTATAATGTGGATACGACACGTCTATGACGATTTATTTCTTCATTAATCAATTATTCCGTTCATTAATCAATTATTTGACGAAGTATGTTAGTGCTGCCAATTCAGCAGTAGAATACTTCAGGAAAATAAATGGCTGAGGTTTTTAGAAAACGTACATTACGTTTCGAGGTTAAGTGTTGATCATGAGGATTTTACATTTGTGATAAAAGTATTTGTTGTCTACTGGTTTAGTTTTAACTCAACTGGAATACTGATCATTTACTGTGGTAGACATAATAGACAATGTCCCTCAATGTCCGTCTCTTTAAGTCTGTTCTAACCGAAGTTAGTTAAAGTCTGTTTGACTGAAGGCTGGTCAAGTCGGTGATTACCGCCGATTTCATTGACGTAAAGCAAAAATAACTCTTCAGCTACTGCTCACTATCAGCTTAATGTACTGGAACAACTTGAAATAGAGTCTGTTTTTCTCAAGAAAACTACGTGGCCTACTATCCTAGAATCAAACCACCGACATTAGGAACTAAATCCAACATCCTAACAGTTAACCATATGAACATGTATATAAAAAAAACTCTAAGCTAACCGTAGGGCAAAACTACTTTTTACAACTTTTATCATTTATGAAAACATAGAGAAATGCGCGCATGCATACATTCACTTCAATACTTTAAGATATAAATGGAGCAGTGAAATAGCAGGGTTTATGAGCCTCGGATATAATTATTTGCGGCATCTAGTTGCGGCTCTTTAAATTCAGAGTTCAAATCCTGCGGAAGTTATCTTTACCTTTCATTTTTCCGGCGTCGATAACATTTAATCGATAAATTTAATCTACTTTCTTTCCCTTCCCCATCAAAAATGCTGAGCTTATTTCACGATACAGCCGAAGTCAGCTTTAATTCCTCCGGGGTCGATAACATTGAGTACCAGTAAAATATTGGGGAATTGTAATTAACTTTCTTTCCCATCCCCATCAAACATGCTGGGCTTGTGGCTTAGTTTCCAATCCAGCCGAGGTCAGCTTTACCTTTTATTCTTCCGGGTGCAATGAAATTCAGTACCATTTAAACATCCGGGTAAACTTAATCAATTTTCTTTCCCCTCCCCATTGAAGTTGCTGGTTTTCTGCTTAACGTAGAGAGGCAGATATGTATATATAATATAAAAGAAAGATGTTTATTGGTTGGTTGGCTGGTTGAATCACACGAAAACTACACACACACAGTCACACACTCATCCACACATACACGCACAAATACATACATACACATCTAAAGAGAGAGACATACAGAGGCAGAAAGAGAGAGATAAGCTGTTATACAGAGAGAGATACAATTAAAGTGTTAGATATTCTGAGAGAGAGAGAGAGAGAGAGAGAGAGAGTAACATCCCACGAAAGTCTAGAAACGGCTGAAACTATAGATCCTTTGATCTTTAGGAAGGTTTAACAATATTGCGTTAGCTTTTATAAATTCGTTTTACAGTCTTTACACGAGAAAGAAAAATGTATATAATTTGAAATTAATTTACACTCCAGCTTTTATCCATATATACTACTTACAGTCCTTACTAACGAAGCTAAATACTTCAGAAGCAATGGTATGCGGTATATTGCTATGTTTCAGATGACGTCTTTGGAGCTGAAAAAGTTCATACTGACTATGGTTATTTCACAACATTTAAAATCCAAGACCAATGCTACTATTTAATCGACAATTTACTCCTCCAGCCTAGTAAGGAAGTTTTATGATTGTTTTTTCTATGGCTCTCTCACACTCACTCACACACACACACATTACTGTCTCACCTCATACCAGGCAACACAACCAGTCGTTTTCTCTTTTATCTGTTTTCTCTCATCTGTTCTCCCGCTGGAAGCGGGGATCTATAGTTTAAGCCGTTTCTAGACTTTCGTGGGATGTTACTCTCTCTCTCTCTCTCTCTCTCTCTCTCAGAATATCTAACACTTTAATTGTATCTCTCTCTGTATAACAGCTTATCTCTCTCTTTCTGCCTCTGTATGTCTCTCTCTTTAGATGTGTATGTATGTATTTGTGCGTGTATGTGTGGATGAGTGTGACTGTGTGTGTGTAGTTTTCGTATGATTCAACCAGCCAACCAACCAATAAACATCTTTCTTTTATATTATATATACATATCTGCCTCTCTACGTTAAGCAGGAGACCAGCAACTTCAATGGGGAGGGGAAAGAAAATATATAATTATAAGTGTAGACACTTTTGAAAATGTAATTTAATAATATTTTCATAACATGCAATTTAGATCGGTTGTTAAGAATGAATGTTTAGTATTATAATTTGTAATATAATATAATACGGCGGTGAAGTGTTATCTCCATTTGAAAGAGAGGAAATATCCTGTTAATTAAGTATAAATTTGGGTGGATATTAATTGAACTAATTCTAAAGATTAAATTATATTTTTCACTTTCTATCTAGAATACCTGTGGCCAAAAAGAGATTTACACTTAGTAATCGATATTTTAAGTGATTTGTATATTTGATATTTTCCCTAATGTTAGATTTTCAGATCATCATCATCATTATCATCATCATCATCATCATTGCGACAACAGACGAACATTCCTGACAAAACCACTCCATAATTTATGATTTTCCATTGCCCGTGGCAACTGCTCTCTGCTGACGTTTATAAAAATCCTACATGTGCTTACTCAGACTCAGAGCAAGATTTGCACCGAACTGACATTTGCGCGAGATGCCAAGTAATCAGATCGAACCGAGAACCTGTTGACTATGAAACTATGCTGCGTCCACACTCAGCAAGCTCTCTTCCCCTACACCAATAAATCCCTGTATTTCCACCAATAAAATGTGACATTTGGCTGTCTCAGCCAGATGTTATTCTTTACACCAATATTAGCATACTAGCAAAATAAATATAACTAAAAACATTGCTCAAAGAAGAATTAAAATATTGAAATATTTAAATATTAAATGCTAAATGAAAATATTGTCTGTATTCAATATCTTAGAAATATCATTCCGTTGCCAATAGGAGAAAATAAATAAAACAGAAAGTCTATATGCATCTTTATTAACATGATTTCTGCTGACCATAAATAATTAGTGAGCCTTCAACTACTAAATAGTAAAAAGACATATTTTTTTTATCAACGATTAATTTCTTAGACAATCTTTCCTTTTCATGAGTGTCAGGGATATAATTGGTTGAATTTTCCCCAATACATGACTGGTAATTGAAGGTGAATGATATTTAATATATATATATATATATATTTTTGAGTTTATGTTGGTTGTATACCAACACCTCAGTATGCAGGCTAGAGCACTCGACGAAGTGCGCAGGTTGGTTTGGTTACTCCGGAGTAGTGTAAAATAAAGTTAAATAAAAGTCAAATGATTAAAATTTAGCTTCGTTTATTACTGCTATATATATTTCAGTGACAGCCATCTTTGGCTGTGACCTCTTCAGGCAGTTTGAATTAGTATGGTATAGACAAGTACATATGTTGTTTAGGTGTATGATATTGTCAATACTCTGATATGCCCAGTTCCTTGTTGGGTTATTAATTCACTGGGGAACTGGAGTGATATGTGAAATAACAACCCAACAAGGAACTGGGCATATCAGAGTATTGACAATATCATACACCTAAACAACATATGTACTTGTCTATACCATACTAATTCAAACTGCCTGAAGAGGTCACAGCCAAAGATGGCTGTCACTGAAATATATATAGCAGTAATAAACGAAGCTAAATTTTAATCATTTGACTTTTATTTAACTTTATTTTATATATATATCGAGAGTCGAGCGACTTTTCGTCAACTCGCACCGAGGAAACAATATATATATATATATATATATATATAAAACAATCAAATTTCTATATCCCAATAGCTGCAAAAGACGCTGGACATCAATCAAATTTCTATAGATTTGATTGATGCCCAGCATCTTTTGCAGCTATTGGGATACCGAAGTTGATAGCAATCGCCGCATTTTGACTGCTTGATCTTCATATGAGGGAGTAAACTCCGTGAGTGAACATTGCTAATTTTCTCCCTCATATCAAGAATTTGAAGACATTTCATTTTCACCTGATGATATCAGTGATAATTGATCATGACTTCACGATCGATCTATCTCGTATTGAAACATGTGTCGTGATTAAAATGATTGGAAATTTTACCTTGGCTTCGGATTTTCATTTTGATATATATATATATATATATATACAATATATTTATAAATGGAAACTATATTTATAAAACCATAATTAATTTATGCAAGGGCAACCAAGGCAAATATAGTGCGCTTTCATCAGATAAAATACAGATTTGTTTTATAAATAAATATTGACATACCCGGAAAAAAGACAACCTTGATGGTTGAAGTTTTCATTTATTAATATATTGAATATTTCCTCCACACACTGTTGAGTGATTTATATCAGTTATAAAAATGTTTAAGCTTGTTGAATCCCAACAAATTAAATATAACCTCTACATATATCTATATATATATATATATATACATATATATATATATATATATATATATATATATATATATATATATATATATATATATATATATATATATACTTATATATACATACATATATAAATATATATATATATATATATATATATATATATATATATATATTGTTATATTTGGGGAGGGTCATATTTGCGTAATATTGCCAGAATTAATAACAGAACACACTCACTGTTTGGTTGGTTTTCGCTTCTCGCTGTCTTTTATATATATATATCTGCGATCTAGCTTACTCGGTCCTCAATGTTGCCATTGACTGACCGGCGGTCAAAAATAATACAGATACAATATAGACAAACACATATATATATAGTTTACATAAATCTTTCGTTGCACATCTGCAACATCGTCAGTGGTGTTATATTCATTGTTCCTCCTGTTGTGTTGTATGTCTACGCCATTTTTTTTGTTCAGTCTGTCTATATATTTATTTATTTATTTGCTTGTTTGTTTATCTTATTTTATTTTGTCTTCTTTGCGCATGCGTTTGCGTGTGTGTATAGTGTTATGTGTGATGTGTGATGTGTGACTAGTGTGTATAGTGTTGTCTGCTGGGTGACTAGTGTGTGTTTATGTGCTTGTGTATGTATTTATTTATCTTATTTTATTTAATTTAATTTAATTTACTTATTTATTTATACTTCTCTTAGGTCAGTGTTGTTTGTTTGGGTGTTGTTGTTGTTCCACTCATTCTTTCTGTTTAGCTTTGGTCTTCTAATTTCTATTTCACTGGCCTCTCTGATTTGCCTATCTGCTGGGTCATTCCTATGTTTAGATATTATTCTAATTTCTATGTTGTCTATGTTACCGTCATGATGTTGTCTAGCATGTTCGTATAGTACTGACCCGTTTTTTCGTCCTTTTAGTTCCCCCCAGTGTTGGTCTATCCTTTCACCTATGCTACGAGCTGTCTCACCTATGTATGTTGTTGTCGTGTTTCTGCAAGTACCCTCTGTACATCTTATGCTATAGACTACGTTTCTAGTTTTACAGTTTATCCGGGGGTTCACCTTACATATGATACATTTCCTATTGGTACAGTGGGTTTTCTTAAAAGGGTAGGTTTTGCTGATCAGGGATTTTATGGTGGTTCCTGGCTTTTCTACCACCTTTATTTTTAAGTGGGTCTTTCTCAGGGCCTTTCTACACTGGTTAGCTAATTTCCCTCCAGGGGTGGCGTCCACAAACATGACACTCTGATATCTCTGGTTGTCGTACCATGATGTGGCCTTCCCTATCTTATGTCTAGCCCTATCTAAGCTATTCCATGATTTGCTCCTGTATAGTGGGCAAATTCCTTTCATGTCCAGTTCTATGAGGGTCTTATACTTTTCCATGGCTCCTTCGTATACTCTGACTCTGTCTCTTTGGTTGTAGCCAGAGAACTGCATGCGGTTGATGAAGTGTTGGATGTGTCCTTCCATTTCTGTTGGGTCGCACATGCTGGACACATTCTTCATCACTCGTACCAAATCTGCGATCAGAATATTAAACTTAGCACTACTGGACATTGCTGAGTTTTTGAGTATCAGGTATTTGGAGGCCATGGGTTTAGCATAGTGTGAGTGGAGAATTTGGGCTCTCTCGTCTATAGTGTTAATCCAGAGTTCTGTGTCTAATACAGGTAGTCTATTGTTAGGGTGTTTGGAAGGGAAGTCTATAGTTACAGTTATACTCTGGTGTATGGAATTAGCTATCTGCTGGATGCTTTCCATCGTGCTACGTTCTAAATCAAACTTGTTAGTGCTGTCTAGTGGGGGTGTTCTTATAACTATATTGATATCGTCTACATAACGAGAGTACATGATGAGGTCTATGGAGCTTTCATTAAGGAGATCTTTAAGTCTCCTTTCCCACCATACCATGAAAAGGTTGGCAACATCGCCAGCTATGCTGACGCCGATGGCTGCTCCCTCATTTTGGGTGTAGATTTTCTCATTGAACTTAAATATGTGGCCCTTTAGGGTAGTTTTGATACTAGCCCCTATTGCATGTGCGACCATTTTTCTTACCTGATCAGTGTTTTGGGGGGTCCGTATAGCTTTGGTCCACCCAATCCACCTTCCTATGGGAGTCTTTTTAGCCATTGAGGTTATGGTGGGGGGTCTACCTCTTATAGGTCTACTAGGGCAGAAACATCTAAGGTCATGGCTGTCTAGGTAGTCAGTGTCGTAGGTAAGTCTAAGTAGGAGGCCCAGTTCGTCTGTGTCGACGTCGCAGAACTCCACCTCACTCTCAATGATCATCTCCACACATCTTTTCACAGCAAAATCAATGTTAATGGATGGGTACAGTGACACCACATCCATGCTGCCTATTATGCAGTTGGATAGGCTCCTGTTTTATATATATATAAGTTTTTCCGGGTTGAATCGGAGGTAATCACAGTATGTAAGGTACTATGTGCACACAGTATGTAAGGTACTATGTGTACACAGCAGAGTATAAAAGTTTTAATATAGAAGAGCTTCTACAGGACTAGAACTGTTTCATTCGTGAGAAATCATCAGCTCTCTGATGATTTCTCACGAATGAAACAGTTCTAGTCCTGTAGAAGCTATTCTATATTAAAACTTATATATATATATATAGAGAGAGAGAGAGAAGGAGAGAGAGAGAGAGATATTTAGTGTGTGTGTCTGTATGTTCGCGTACGTGTGTATCTCGTCATTTAGCTTAGCTGTTCAACAAATATAATTGTTTCTACTTTTGGCACAAGGCCAGCTATTACCCTGTGCATTACTGGTACTATATTTCATCGACCCCATGAGGATGAAAGGCAAAGTTAACCTTGGCGGGCTTTGAACTCAGAATGGCAAGGGCCGTAACTCTATGCGTCAAAGCATGGCGTCCGACCCTCTACAACAAATATAATGTCCAACTATTAGGGACGATAATATATACGAAAATATATTAAGTGATAAGCTTAAGAACACAATATCCCACCAAGTACAAGAATCGAACCACCTCCTTTATAATCTTTGTTCCAGTATCTTAGGCAAGTGTTTCACTGTTTCTCGTTGAGATTTGAACTTAGATAAATGGAGGAAATCACGTTAACTATAAACCAAGTATTGTAAATACATAATGCGTCATGTTGTTTTCATTCCATTATTCAAGTGAAATCTATTCACCCAACTGTGTTTGACATTAAATGTATTACAGTTTAGGGCAACTACAAATTAAATAAAAGATTTCTGCATTAAGAATGATCATATTTTATCATCTTTTGTTCTTCTTATATCGATCATACCCTTGCTCATTTTATTGTTAATTCTTTTGTATTTATTTTATATTTTATATTTAGACTTTTATTTTATATTTCGTATTTCGTTTCGTCTTTTTTCTATCTTTTGTTTCGTTTCGTTTTTTGTTTTTGTTTTGGTTTTTTTTTTGGTTTTTTTTCTGCTGTAGCTAACCAACCTACCAGTTCATTAGTTGCTGGAATCCTGAAATCTTTCATAGTTGTTGCCGAAAGCAAGATGATGCTTGCGTGTTCTTCTGAACGTGTTCTTTCTTCAAAAGGTTTGCTACAATGCTAAGCAATGCATATATGTATGTGTGTATATATATATATATATATATATATATATATATGTATATATATATATATATATATATCTGTGTTTGTGTCTGTCTGTCTGTCTGTCTGTGTATATATATATATATATATATATATATATATATATGTGTGTGTGTGTGTGTGTGTGTATATATATATATATATATATACATACATAATATGCAGAGAAAAAGAGACAGACAGATAGGAAAACGAACAGTCAGAGAGATACTACTATTACTGACCTAACAATAGCGGATAAAATTACATCAGAAATAAAGAAATGAATTCAAAGAGAGAGGCGACCAATGATGAGAGATTTCTTTGGTTGGTACCAGTCTGAATAATTCAACCCATAAAAAAGAAAGACAAGTAAAAATATTTGAAAACTAAGACAAACTCTTAGGTCAGCCATGACAGAGCTGGAGATTTACAGTCAGGACACTAGCACGTTTCCTTTGGTCATTGTGTGTACCACAATTAATGTAATGCAAAACCTTAGGCGAGAGGTCACAGTGGAATCATCTTAATGCAAGCCGTAGGTGAGATTTCGTAGTCAAAATGGTACCATTTTAAAAGCAGTGTTCTACCGCCGAAAGCCTTTCTGGCGCCAACAGTTGTGTTGCCTCTTACTAACCAGGTGTATGTTAGGTGTTAATTAAGGTGTATATATACATTGATTACGTATATAGAACAATAATATTCAATCTGTCCAGCATCCAATAATCACAAGGTACGGTATACTTTGTGGGAGATTTGGCTACTATTTCTGTCAAGTCAAGCAACTACATTGAGACTCGATCGATGGCTTTTGTGTTTTTTTTAAGCCTGTAGAAGCCAGAATGACAATCTCTGAATACAAAAATACTTTATAATATTTACACAGGACATATTAACACCTGGATTCACAGGTATATCCTACATATATGTTGCTTTAAAATTTAAAGTTTAAAACGTTCAGAGATAAGGACAAATGACTAGAACCAAAATAATAATAGTAATAATAATAATAATAATTTGGTTAACAGAATGATACTGGAAGATTGTCATAATAGACACAACAATCTATCAATTGCTTGGATAGATTACAAAAAAGCATTCGATAGTTTGTCACACAGTAGGATTGAAAAGTGTTTAGAGATTTTCAAAATATCCCCCGTTGTCAGGAGGTTCCTGTCATTCAGTGTGAAGACATGGAAAACGACACAACTTTTGAATAGTGAAAAAAAAATCACTGGAAGCTGGAGAAGTTAATATGAATTGTGGAATTTTTCAGGGTACCTCTTTATCACCGCTTTTATTCTGCATCGCACTTATACCATTAAGTAAAATGTTCAATGAAAGAAAACATGGATATAAAGTCTATGACAAAACCATTAATCACTTGTTCTACATGGATGACCTGAAACTATTTGCAAAAAATGATGAGCAATTGCAAGGCCTATTATCCACTGTGGAGCAGTTGAGTGATGACATTAAAATGAAGTTTGGACTAGATAAATGCGCCAAAGCAACGTTCACCAAAGGAAAGCTGCTGAAAGGTTCAGACATTAATCTTGATTGGGGGAATGTGATTAGAGAACTTGATCAAGAGGAAACTTACACATATCTAGGTGTTTGAGAAGGAGACGGAATCAAGCAGTCGACAATGAGGGAAATGATAAGGAAGGAATGTTACCGCAGAGTAAGAGCAATCTTAAGAACGGAATTCAATACAAGGAATAGAATCGATGCCATAAACACGCTTGCCATGCCAGTAGTAACCTACAGTTTCAATGTCATCAAAGGTCAAGCACAGAGATCCGTAGGCTCGATGCAAAAGTTAGAAATGTCTTAACCATACACAGAATGCATCACCCTAAGGCAGATACAGGTAGAATATATCTCGCTAGGAAAGAAGGAGGACGTAGATTAATCCAGTTAAATATTGCTTTGAAAGCTGCAACAATTGGATTATCTACATGTCTCAGGGAATCACATTATTGGCTGATCAAATTCGTTTTGAAACATGAACGCATCAACAGATCATACTCCATTATAAAAGATGCACAACGGTACAGCAATTCCAGAAAAAGTAGTTCAGTATTGTACAATCATCAATATCAAAAGACCAAAACCGTCTCTATATTTGGCAGTCAGTCCCATGAGGCGAACAACTGGCGAAAGTTTGTATTACTTCTTGCATTTAAAAGTATCCTTTTTACTATAGATACTTGTTATAAACACATACATACATATACACACGCATATGTATGTATGTATGTGTATATACAAATGTATATTTTGACATGTGTGCGTGCGCATATACATACATATGTATATATATATATATATATATGTATATATATATATATATGTAGCTTCTCGCAACAATAATTTCTATACTTTTCATTTATATATATATATATACACATATACATATTTGTATGTATATATATATACATTTATATGCATTTATATATATATATATATATATATATATATATATATAAAAATTTCAGGTTATCAATAATAATAATTATTTAAAAAAAGCACTTTCATTTTATATTCATCTTTTCTATATATATATATATATATATATATGTATACATATATGTATATATATGTAATATGTTTATAATATGTGTATATATATATATATACATATAGCTCTCTCTCTCTCTATATATATATATAGAGAGAGAGAGAGGGAGTCAAAGAGAGAGAGAGAGAAAGAGAAAGAGAGAGAAAGAAACTGAAAGAAATACTTGGAAATGCAGAGATAATTGTATATAATACACAAACACACACACACACATATATGAATTTATATATATATATATATATATATAAATGCATATAAATGTATATATACATATATATATATATATATGTATGTATATGTGTATATATATATATATATATAAATGAAAAGTATAGAAATTATTGTTGCGAGAAGCTACATATATATATATATATATATATGTGTGTGTGTATATATATATATATACATATGTATGTATGTATGTATATGCGCACGCACACATGTCAAAATATACATTTGTTCATGTATAAATATTTGAGCACCTAAACAATTTTGTTTGGGGGGGTCTATCTACCATTTTCCTACAATTCTTTGATCTTATGGAAGGCAGCAAGGACATCACACCCACAATTATATCAACTGGCATTAAGTTAGAATCTCTAGAGTGATTAAACATATACCTCTTGCTTTGTCTAACATAATTTTAGAACTAGAGGCGACCGTACCAATCTAGATGTTTCTAATATTTATGAAATTTGTCACCATCGCTTTGTAACATGATAACTTGATTGTTGTAGAGATATACCTATGTATGTATGTGGGTATGTATGTATGTGCGTGAGTATGTATGTGTGTATGGATGTATGCATGTATGTGTGTGTATGTATTTATTTATGTATGTATGTATGTGTGTGTGTATGAATGTACGTATGTATGTGTGTGTATGTATTTATTTATGTATGTATGTATGTATGTGTGTGTGTATGCATTTATTTATGTATCTATGTACGTATGTATGTATATTGTTATTAATATATATGTATGCATATATATTTCGTTTCTGAATTTGTTTAGCAAGATTCTTTATCTGAAATCGTGTGTTGAAACCGATATTGTTATACTTTGGTAGGGTCATGTTGCCAATAAGAAACACACGCACCAGTTGCTTTCACTTCAATTTATTATAATAAATTTATAAATTTATAAATTTCTGGTTGGTTGATTGGTTCCACAACCAGATAGTTGTTTATATATAGTATGTATATATATATATTTTTTTTTCTCGTGCAATGGCCATACTCGATAACGAGGGGGCAGCCATCATGTATGTATGTGTGTATGTGTGCGTGTATGTATTTATGTATGTATGTATGTATGTATGTATGTGTGTGTGTATGTATTTATTTATGTATCTATGTACGTATGTATGTATATTGTAATCAATATATATGTAGGTATATATATATATATATATCATTTTTTTTTCTCGTGCAATGGCCATACTCGATAACGAGGGGGCAGCCATCATGTATGTATATATGTATGTGTGTGTGTATGTATTTATTTATGTATCTATGTACGTATGTATGTATATTGTTATTAATATATATGTATGCATATATATATATATAATTTTTTTTTCTCGTGCAATGGCCATACTCGATAACGAGGGGTCAGCCATCATGTATCTATATGTGTATGTGTGTGTGTATGTATTTATTTATGTATGTAAGTATGTGTGTGTGTGTGTGTATGTATTTATTTATGTATCTATGTACGTATGTATGTATATATTTATTAATATATATGTATGTATATATATATATATATATATATATAATTTTTTTGTCGTGCAATGGCCATACTCGATAACGAGGGGGCAGCCATCATGTATGTATATATGTATGTGTGTGTGTGTATGTATTTATTTATGTATGTATGTATGTATGTGTGTGTGTATGTATTTATTTATGTATCTATATACGTATGTATGTATATTGTTATTAATATATATGTATGTATATATATATATATGTAAGTATGTATGTATACGTACATACATATAGGTATACAGACGTACAGTAGCATGCATATATATATATATATATATATACATACAGGTACACATATATATATGTACGTATCAGTTTAGCGAACGTTTATTATAACGCCCGCTTTGTC
>OZ024749.1:30813645-30823645 GCA_964016885.1 Eledone cirrhosa | reverse complement strand
TGTGTGCGTGCTTGTATATTCTCAGCGCTTAAAAGACGAAGGTTCGGTTTCATATATAGTTTATACATATATATATATATATATATATATATATATATATATATATATATATATATAAGTGGTAACACAACAGTTAGTTCACCATACCCAGAATAACTGTGTCACCTTAGCGGATCCTCAGCTGTGGTGAACTAACTGTTGTGTAACCACTTCTACCTAACTCGTCCCATGGACTGAGTGCTCTACCACTACGGATATTACCTTCCAATGTTCTACCACTATAAATATATATATATATATATATATATATATATATATATATATATATATATAGAGAGAGAGAGAGAGAGAGAGAGAGAGAGAGAGAGAGAGAATCAGAGAGAGAGAGAGAGAGAGAGAGATAGAAAATGAGAGAGAGCGAGAGAGAGAAACACACACGGCGGAGGACGGTGAATTAATACCAGCGATCTTCGTTAAGTTTATTATATATATATATATATGTATATATATATATATACATATATATATACGTCCTCCGCCGTGTGTGTTTCCTTCTCTCTCTCTCTCTCGCTCTCTCTCAGTTTCTCTCTCTTTCTCATTCTCTCTCTCTCTCTCTCTCCCTCTCTCTCTCTCTCTCTCTCTCTCTCTCACTCTCTCTCTTTCTCTCTCTCTCTCTCTTTGTGTGTCTGTAAACATAAAAAACTAAATTGAATAAAGAAAAAATACTGTAAGGTATTCACAATAGCTGCTGTCACATTTATTCTATTATCCTCAACATCCTCTACTTTTTATACCGACTTTCATCAAAATCTCTTCAAAGTAAAGCGGTAAGTTTTGAGCTCCTTGTCACACAATTGGTTGCGTGTTAAACATATACTTTCTCATATCGACCAGTTTTTCTCAGACGCCACTATTGTTATATAATAAGAACTAACCTATATTATATAATGTATCTTTCTCAATCTTGAATGTGAAGTTAAGTATAACTCCCACCACGAATAACTCTTTCAACATCTCTGTTACTATATCCCATTACACATATTTCCCACTAAATCTCATTCATTAAACCTATAATCAACCATCCATCATTCCTTAAACCTATTCCTCACCATACCTCTTACATTAAGCCATATGCCCCATCTCTCACTCCTTAATCATATCTCCTACCATCCTACTTTGTTTAAAATTATCTCCAACCATCTCTAACACATTAAACCTATCTCCCACCATCTCGCACCATTCCCCGCTTATTAAATCTATCTCCCACCATTCCCCACTCATTAAATCTATCTCCCATCATTTCGCACTACTTACCTTTATCTCCCACCATCTCTCAATTATTAAACTTATCTCCCAACCTCTCTCACTCACTACACCTATCTCCAACCTTACCTCACACATAATTCCAAATACATTACTTGTCATCTTGTTTCTTGATTGAGTATCGCAAACAATTAAAAGGTTTCCATACTTAACGAAACACAGCTAGATATCCTTAGCAACTCCGAAAGACGAAATACTCTTCATTTGTAGCTAGTGTCACTCCCTTCTATGATTCTTTACTATTATATTATTTAGTATAAGTACGTATTTCGGCAATCAACATCGAAATCAAATTGGCTTGTCTTCGGCGTTTTTTTTTTCTTTTGTCTTTCCTTCTTTTAAAATCTTAAGAAAATCTGTGTAGATTGCTTTTAAATCTACGTGTCTCGATGTTTGTAATAGTAATTGTAGCAGTTTATTATGGTCTAACACATGTGTGT
Source organism: Eledone cirrhosa (assembly GCA_964016885.1). NCBI lineage: Eukaryota > Metazoa > Mollusca > Cephalopoda > Octopoda > Eledonidae > Eledone > Eledone cirrhosa. The sequence continues at coordinate 30,821,882 of OZ024749.1, read as the reverse complement.
ATATGTATGCACACACACACACACACACACACACACATGTATATATATATACACTTGCATACATACATATACATATGTATAAATACATATATATAAGCGTGTATATATATATATATATATATACATATAGGCAAGTAAAGAAGGTCAGACGAATATGTAAATTGTATCTATAGTTTCTTTCATTCTATCGTGTTGTTGTTATCTGGGTGATCTTGAGTCTTGTCTCATTCTCATGATGTTCTCCCTTTGTAACTGGTGCTGACAATAGGTAATTTAACTGTAAGTTCTATTGGATTTTCATCGATTTTGATTCACATCAGCACAATCTAATTGTGTCCAGACATGAAACAATTGTAGGTGAAGTGTGTCTCAGATCATTGAAAATATATTCAATGTGGATAGGCGTATTTTTTTTTTCTTGTTCTTTGAGTATCGTTTCATTTTCTAGATAACGAGGGACTTGTTAAAGGATATGATGTGTGTCTGCCTTTATGCGCTGGGAAGATTGTGTGGTTCAGTAGTTCTCTTGGGAACTACGGGATTTCGGCTCAATTCCTCACATATGAGTAGCGTCACACCCTCTAAATAAAACCGTGTTTTTACAGTGCCTGTTTGCGACCATTCGCATGTTAAGTAGTTCGCATCGTATGAACATCGGAATGAGATATTTGTGGGATATGTGCCTATGTGTAGCATGTGTAATGACGTCATTGTGGTTCTCTTGCTTTCAAACGGAAATAACGGATTTCTGAGTTACTTGGCTGCTAGTTCTAGTACACTTAGTGACCACACAATTGATCACTAGTTTTCTGATCACCAGTTATATAGTCATCATCCGTTGAACGAGGTGGACGTTTCTGTAAGGATCGTCTAGCCTCCCGAAATCTGTGGTAATGGAATAATTATATGGTGATGTTTATTATGTAATTAAATAGCTCTGTACTATATATAAAACACTCTTCTTTCCTCCACCTTTTCTTAACACACACACACACAAATATATATATATATATAATATATATAAATATTTGTGTGTGTTAAGAAAATATATATGTGTGTGAAAGAACTATATACAAATATATATATATAGTATTAATTATACTATTTATGGTTATGTAAATACAAAAACCTTTTGCAGTTATATATATTTTTTTATACAAACCCTAAATAGTGGTAGGCAGTAATATATTACTACCTTATTACCAGTAAGTTAAGTAGCTCAATGTAAAAACATCAGATGATTTACAGAGCAGTTATATGAAATATAATAATCAAAGAACTGTTCAAAACATTTTTGTGCTTACAACTGTTTCCTCCAAACCGGATCAACCAACCTAACACTCTTTTTTACCTACCTAAGTACTTCTACTACACGTAACTCTCTGCCACACTATATAAACAAGACGGACGTGCTTGCCACACATATAACATTTGTACTATATAACCGCTTATTTTCATGTTGTATTTTAACCTGTATTTTTAATTGTACCTTTTAATATGAATGTAATCTCTAAGTGTGTACTGCCACTCTAAATGCTGTAATGAATGTTGACCCACAATATTTGCATATGTATCTGTATGTCTCTTGGGTGAAAAGGAGGTCATATAACTGTTCATTCATTAATAAATTGTTCCGGAGAATCCAAACCTCGGTTTGGAGGAAACAGTTGTAAGCACAAAAATGTTTTGAACAGTTCTTTGATTCTTATATTTCATATATATATATATATATATATATATATATATATATATATATAGTTCAAGATAAACAAGTCGAACGCAGAGATTTTACTTTTTTCCAATAAGCATGAAACGAATAAGACTTTATGTTATTTTATTCCTGTGTTAGGATTGATTATCTTGAACTATATTTTAGTTCTTACGCGACATATCTAATTCGTACCTGGATATCCTCTCCGCATCTTAGAACTCTGCAAGAAGTCTCCCACTGTATATATATATATATATATATATATATATATCACCTTGACCGCCATTCGGCGCCGCTGGTCACAGCACGTGCTGTGACAAGCCATACGATGACGCCATCCCACTAGCTGGGCGGGCAGGCCGTAAGTCTAAAGTCTGTATTAAGACAGAGGGCTCATTTGGCCGGTTCTTATCCCAGTTTCATGGCGTGAAGCGACTGAAAGTACAAGACTCCCCCCTGTACAGGACGCCAGTCCATCGCAGGGTTAAACCTCCAGCTATTGCTGGTACTCATTTTCAGCTGAGCATACTGGAGCAACGTGAAATAAAGTGTCTTGCTCAAGGAAAAAACACATCACCCGGTCCGAGAATTCAACTCCCAACCTTTCGATTGCAAGCCTACTGCTCTAACCACTAAGCCATGCGCCTTCACTTATATATATATATATATATATATATATATATATATATATATATATATATATATATATATATAAATATATATATATATATATATATATATATATATATATATAAATATATATATATAAATATATATATATATATATATATATATATAAATATATATATATATATATATATATAAATATATAAATATATATATATATATATATATATATATATATATATATATATATATATATATATATATATATATATATAAAGAAACTGTGTATAAGAGGGATAAGTTGTAGTGTGCGGGAGAGAAGACTGCGATGGTATGGACATATGATGCACATGGAGGATAACCGCTGGGTAAAGAAGTGCCAAGAAATGCCAGTAGAAGGAAGACCATCAAAAACATGGGTGGAGTTGGTGAGAGCAGACCTCAGATCGCTGAAGCTCACAGAGGAGATATATATATATATATATATATATATATATATATATATATATATATATATATATATATATATATATATATATATATATTCATGTATATACACACACACATATATATATATATACACACACTCAATGTGTGTGTGTGTTTGTTTGTGTCGCCTGTGTGTTTGTGTGTGTAGGTTGATATTATGTAAATGCATTTTAAATTGAATCGTCATCGTATCAAATTTAATATTTACACTCTCCTTTAACCTACAATGTTCATATCAATAGCATCACCTGTAATCGATAACATTACTGATTGCCGACTGGCACTCTTTGCCTTTCATCCTTACGGGGTCGATAAAATAAAGTACCAGTAATGCACTGGGATATTGCTGGCCTTGTGCCTAAAGTAGAAACAATTATTTACTATACATACTTCTTTCTCAAATATCAAGTACTAAGCTGAACATTTGTGCAACTGATCTAAACTGGTGACTCAAAATATATACATCTCTCTCTCTCTCTCTCTCTATATATATATATATATATATATATATATTATATATATATATATATATATATATATATATATTATGAAAGTAAAACAAAGAAGCCTTCAATACATCAAAAGTCTTTATTAGCCAACAATGTTTCGTCCTATTAAGGACTCATCAGGGCAATTAAAACAACAAGAAGTATTATCGGCCTATACAAGCCGAAAACTCCGAAGAATATGGAGTGTACATACACTAAAGTATTGCAAGATTATGGGTAAAAATATATAATAAAAATCACTAAGGAGGTGTATAACATTTAGAACCATATTACAAATATAGTCCAAAGCAAAAAAAAAACTAGAGCTAAACAAAGGTGGTTATATAGAGCGGGAATTATATATAATACTATATAATATATAAATATAATATACTTGTAACAATATTAAAATTACAATAAAAATCAAGAGGTACAATATATATATGTATATATGTACGCACACGTACGCACACATACACATACATCAATACACATATCCATCTTTAACAGCACAAATTAAACCTTATTAAGAGTTTAAATATAAATAAGCATGATAGGAATAAAAATAATAATAATAGTAATAATACATATATCTAATATACATGAGGTAATAATATTATATGATTATAAGTAGCACATATAATATATAATAAACTATACAATTATATACCATATAATATAATATAATAATAGATAATCTCCGGTTAATTTACACAAACAATATAGATGTCACAATAATACTATAATAATAATATAATAACATATATAATATATAATATATAATGGCATGCAAGTTAACAAATCAATTCATATAGAGTTACAGAGTAGGTGAGAAAAAATATAAATTGTACAATGCCCAAAATTATGATGGTACAAAAATATAAACATCTTACATGATATATAAAATTTAGCATATCATAATGTTATATATAATCAACGGTAAGTAATAAGGATCGATAGTACAATAACAAATACAATATAAAATAATTAACATAATATAATATATAATTACTTATAATTACAAGGTTGGTAAACAGACATATATGTGAATGAGTGAGTAAGGGCCAGACAGTAAATAGAATGCACAGTAGTATTAATAAATAAATAAATAAATAAATAGAATCAACCAGAAATTAAAAAACAAGAACAAAAGTATATAGTTAGGTCTCACATGCGGTTAAGTGAAAACTTAGGAAACAACCCCGGTAAATGACTCGAACACCCTATTTGATAAATTAATATTAAAAATATTTAAAATATCTAATAAGGCAATACAATATTTGCTATGGTTTAAGTAATCAAAATATATAGACGTTAATATTTCGTTACAAATATATATATAAAGGGATGAAATTTTCTACTATCATTTACATAACGATATCTAAAAAACTGACTTAAGCAGAATTATGGTAGGCTAATAGGGACAGAAAAAAAGAAATGTATGGAGGATACAAAGGAGCATAACATTATAGTCAATATACTATATTAAATAATAGAAAAGGAGCGTAAAAGAGGGGGGGGGGTTAAATATAACCATAATCTATGTGAAGGGGTTGACAATAAGTTTATGTGCGCATGGGGGGGGGGGGGTTATCCAATAAAGAATCCAAATAAAATAAAATAAAATAAAATAATGTAAAATATATAATCAGATATATACTCATAAGGTGTTAATAGTGAAAATTTAATGCGTAATAAGATAGATATGGTATAGTAGCCAAAAGATTATGAGAGCTAGAATAAAGAGTTGTCAAAAACTAATGATAATAATGATGATAATAATGGTGGTAAACAAAAAGAACCTAAACTATATATATATATTGTATATATATATACATGTCTATATATATATATATAGACATGTATATATATATATATATATATATATATATATATATATATATATATATAGAGAGAGAGAGAGAGAGAGAGAGAGAGAGAGAGAGAGAGAGAGAGAGAGAGAGAACGAGGGAGAGAGAGAGGGAGAGAGAAGGAGAGCGAGAGGGATGGAGATAGAGAGAGAGAGGGCGGATGGAGGAGGAGAGAGAGAGATGTATATGTATATATATATATATATATACATATATATATTCGCAATCGTTAGCTTGTCGGTTCGATTCCTGGACCAGGCGATGCGTTATGTCCTTGAGCAAAACACTTTATTTCACATTGCTCCTTCTACCTGGAGTTGAGACCGATAGATAGTATTAGCAATTGGAAAGACCAACGGAAACGTGTTCCCTCGGTCCGATTTGACGAAAGTCGATCGAAAAGGAATATATATATATATATATATATATATATATATATATGCAAAAGTTCTATTTAAATTGTTGGGATACAACAAGCAAATATTTTTATAACTGATATAAAGCACTCAACAAATATTTGGAGTAAACATACGATATTAACAAATGGAAACTATATTTATAAAACCATATTTATTTTATTATACATATTTCAAGGACACCAAGTTAAATTCTGGTGTGCTTTCATCAGACAAAATACAATATAGAAAAGTTTCATAAATAAATATTGACATACCCTTAAAAAATGCAACCATTACTGTTGGAAGTTCCCGGATAGTGGAGTTGTTTACTTATATTATTATTAGTATTGGATATTTTAAAATAAGTCGTTGGGTTAGAGAGAAAGAAAAAGAAGGAGAGAGAGAAAAAGATAGAAAAGAAAGAAAAAAAAATATATATATATATACAATATTAATAAATGGAAACTACATTTATAAAACCATATTTATTTCATTATATATATTTCAAGGATACCAAGTTAAATCATGGTATGCCTTCCTCAGACAAAATACAATATATAACAGTTTTACAACTAGATATTGACGTACCCTTTCAAAAAGGTGACCGTTGCTTTTGGAGGCCTTCAGGATATATATATATATATATATATATATATATATATATATATATATATATATATATATATAATATATATATATATACTAACACTCAGAACATATTGCAAAATCAGAAGATACGTTAGGTTTGGATACTTGATACTTTCGCCAAAGGGGACTCATTGTATGACTGAACTCGAAATACCGGGGCTTCTGAAAAAAATTAAAAAAACTTCTTCAGCACGCTTGCTTAACTTCAATACATTGAAATACTAAAACTTTTATCAGAAACATATATTAATATGATAGTCTCTCGCACAGAGACTATCATAAACTGACATACCCACACATGTATAAACACATACAGAGACACACAACATAAACACTGGCAAACACAATCAAATAAACGCACATAAACACACACGGGCACACTAACAAACAAATAAACTGACCAACAAAAATACAGACACATACAAACAAACACAAACACACAAACACACACACACACACGCATACACACACACACACACACACATATACACACACATGATCCTATGAAAATACATAAACATTCAATCACTAATTTACGGCCTGTATCAGAACCACACAGACGTATTTACCATTGCTACTGCAAATATTGCAGAATATTATGTACTGAGTGATCCATTCTATTGATATAACTTACTGTGAGAGGATGGGTAATGTTGTAGTATAAAGCTGGACATAATAGCATAAAATGTCGATTTAATGTAGCAAATATACATAGTGACGGCTTTATAGCTGAAAATGGTAGATTTTAGATTAATATTGTAAATTGCTTAATGTTCCATTCGGTATATGATGGCGGTGAAGGAATTAAACTTTCACATTTATTTTAGCTGACACTAAACAGACAGACACAGAGCTAGCTAATATATATTCACATATATAAATATCATATGTACCCAAACGCTGATAGCCAGTAAGAAGGTGATAGTAAGGAGGTATAAGTGATACACAGCCAAACACACTTACAATCAAGCCAGTTCACCTGAATATTTATGTATACGCATATAAATATAAATATATATCCGCGGTATCGGTAGAGGGTCGGAAGCCATGCTTTCCAGAATAGAGTTACGCCCCTTTATGGTCTGAGTTCAAATCCCGCCGAGTTTAACTTTGTCTTTCATCCTAACGGGCTTGATAAAATAAAGCACCAGTAATGCACTGGGGTAGATTTAATCGACTTTCCCCTCATCCCCAAATTACTGGCCTTGTGCCTATATTAGAAATCATTAAGGGTAGTTGATTGGCCATGAAACGTCATGCTTTGGAGCATAGAGTTACGGCCGTTTATGATCTGTGTTCAAATCCCACCGACGTTAACTTTGCCTTTCCTCCTTACGGGATCGATAAAATAAAGTACCAGTCACACAATGGGGTCAATTTAATCGAGTCTCCCCCCCCCCCTCAAGTTGCTGGCCTTGTGCCTATATAAGAAATCATTATTTAATATGGAAATAGCTTCTACAGCACTAGAATTGTTTCATATGAAATCATCTGGAATATATTAAATAATTATTTACATTCAACTAATATATCGAATATTCTTTTTAACTGTGGTTACCCCTGGTTTTACACGGGATCTAAATACAGACAGGCACGTCAAATCGCTTGAGTCTGGTGATGCGGTCTTGGTCTTTCGCCTTAATAATTTCTTCGTACATTATAGGAAATAAGCTAGATATATTACAATCTGATAACCAGAGACTCCATTTTGAAAACCTCCAGAGGATCATAGAACAACAAATGTCTCGGTTAGATAGAGAAGAAAAAAAAACCCTACTAAATTAAATTAACACTTTTGTCCAGACGCCACCTGGGACCGCTACTGTTTCTACGACAATCGTTTTTAAAGTGTTTATATTTACATAAACATCTTCAACCATAATTTCATTTTAAAATATTGTTATCTAAATTCGTTTATTTTATCATCTAAATGCAAATAAATAATGCGTAACTTAGTTATATTGCTAAATATCACCTAATACGTGATTATTTTAACACTCATTTA
>OZ024749.1:30786145-30798645 GCA_964016885.1 Eledone cirrhosa | reverse complement strand
TGTATACTCCAGTCCTACAAACTGTAGAGTGCTTCTTATCCGATATCTGCATTCTTTTATTGTACTACAATAAAACTCACCTCCTACATATATATATATATATATATATATATATATATATATATATATATATATATATATATATATATATATATATATATACATATATATGCATATACATATATATATATATATATACATATATATGCATATTTCCCAATTCGTCATTTGGACTTCATGCTGTACGAACTTTTGACGACATGAGTTTTCACCATACTATATATGTATTTATGTATATATATATATATATATATATATATATATATATATATATATATATATATATATATATATATATATATATATATATATGAAGGCTAGGTTAGAGAGTAAGGTCATTATTGATTAAATATTGTCAGCATAGTGATGATCTTGGTACTCACCTCAGTACACTATCAATCTACTGAATCACCTATTACATATATATGATATAGTTATACGTTTATATATACAATGTGTAACACAGACTGCAGCGATGTGCATAAATATATACACACATCTAATATTATGACACGTATGTGTGTAAATTTCGGTTAACTTGAATTTTCATTTTCTCTAATGAGCTTTCTGTAGAATGCAATCATATTTCATTTTTAGCATCAATGTGTCAAACCTTCATTTACACGCAAGTTTGTTCATTTTATTGGATAGAAATAATTTGGAATGTCTCATTTTTTTTATTTGTCTTTATTTTTTTTGTCTCTTTTCTTTTGTTTCCTTTTTTACTTAATCGTTTCTTTCATGTTTATTTTGTGTTCAACACAATGTCGCGGTTAACGTTCGAAATTTTCAAAATTTCAGTCTAGTTTCCATGGTGCCAAATTTGCTTTAGTATTAAGATAGCCTTATCTTCTGAAACCAGAATTCTCTGCCAACGGCGGGAACATTTAACATTAAAGAACGATCTAGAAATATATTCAAATATTACAAATGAAGAAGAAATTTATTGTCTTGAATTAGCAGTATGGTGTTGTGATATTGTTCTTATATTGAATCATTACTGCTCTGTTATTGGCGTAGTATTAGTTGTTGTCGTTGTTATTGTTGTTGTAGTTGTTGTTGTTGTTGTTGTTGCTATTGGGTTTGCTGTCGTTGATTTTTTAATTGTTTTCCCTTATTGTCATATTTTTGTTATTGTTGCCGTCGTTCTTGATACGTTTTTATTCATTTTTGTCGTGATTGTAGGTGTTTTTGTTGTTGTCGTTGCTGTTGCTGTTGTTGTTGTTGTTGTCAACGTCGGTTTGTATTCCTCGCGTTACCATGTCTATCGACATCATCACTGCCACCACCAAATATACCACAATTCTTTTTGCTTGAAGAAATAACTTGACAGATGAAAGAGGATGGCATAATGAAATAAACGTACTGGCGAAATTATTGGAACAAATTTCTTAGTGTTTACGTATTTTGTGAACCTAGGCACACGATTGGATTTTGGTGTTACAAATAGCAGCTCTAAACCTAGGCAAAGACTTGTATGTTGACGATATAACTACTAGCTGTAAACCTAGGCAAAGAATTGCATATTGGCCTATAACTACCAGCTCTAAAGAAGGGCAACTAATCGCATGTTGGCGATATAACTTCCAGCTCTAGAGTTAGGAAAATACCAGCGTGTTTGTCATATATCTACCAGCTCTAAACCTCGACAAAGAATTGCATGCTGGTGATGTTGCTACCAGCTCTACACCTTGGCTAACCATTTAGTATCCGTGAGGTAGCAGCCTGCTGCGAACCTAAGCAAAGCATTGCATATTGGTAATGTAACTACTAGCTCTACACCCAGGGAAACCATTCGATGTTGGCATTGTGGTAAGAACTGTGAACCTAGGTAAACCATTGAATTTTGGTAATGGTGGTGCTACCAGCTGTGACCTATGCAAACCGTTCATTATTGGCGTTGTTGCTATCAGCTTTCAACCAAAGCTCAGCATTGGATGTTGGCAATGTTGCTACCAGTTCTGTACACAGACAAACCACTGTATGGTGGCAGTGATGCTTCCAGGCCTGAACCTAGGGTAATCACTGTCCACTGGTGGAGTATTTACGAAGTGTGAACCTAGTAAAACATTTTTATGTGGAGGACTTCGTATTTGATCATGGTATATGTAATATGATTGGAAATACGACATATTTACTCCCAATCATGAGGGTTTGAGCGACAGAGAGTAAAAAAAAGAGAGAGTGTGTGTGTGTTAGTGATAGATAATGGGTGAGAAAGAAAGAGAAGGGGTATAGATCTCAGTACTTCACTAGTGTTTTGTTTATCAACCCGCAAAGGATAAATTGTAAACCTGGTTCTATACATACACACACAAATATATATATATACATATACAGTATTTATGTATCGAGAGAGAGAAAAAAAGGGGAGGATAGGTGATACATATAGTTATTTGCCAAGTAGCGTATGCCAAAGGTGCACGATACTAGTGCCGGCAGTATTAAATATTCGAAGTGTTAATATTTAGTGGGCTAGAGAGTTAGCAGAGGTGTAAGCACGTGGGAAAGTAAGAAATCGGAGAATAGACCGTTAAAAAATGTTTTTTTAAAACAGCACCTATGTACGTTTCGCCCAGTTGGGCTTCTCAAGGGCATAAATAATCAAAAGTGTTCCTCACATTGCTCGGAAAGAGTTTTGGGGGTTAAATCCACGTCAAGGTTCATTGCTCGCAAAAATAACTTGTTTTGATTTTGCAGCAGGTCAAGGGAGGTAACTCTGGCCGTTGTTAGGGCAGTCTTTCCCGGACAATTTTTTTTATCCGCTACAAGATGAGGTTACAACCTTACCATTGTCGATACGCATGTAATCAACGCTTATTTTGAGAGTTTTTTTTTAGCGCATCTGTTTGTCTGAGTCGTTTGGGGCTGGGTCTGGTATGCAATGATAGTTTCCTGGGTGTTATTTTGCAGCGCCTGCCCGCCGGAGTGTTATAACTTGTTGCAGGCAGATCCGGTGCACAGTTTCACTCCTCATCCTTAACCCATCTGAAGACATCTGTGTACAACTCATCGCTGTTTCAGCTCTGCTGTTGATGAGCTCGTGGGGTGCAGTTATGATGTGGTAGAGCTCCATGAGGCAAAGATCGCATTTACTCTTGAAGTTGTACGGTGCAGCCCTGCCGACAATATCCCAGTGCGTGGAGAAGCTGATGTTTAAGTCATTTAGTAATGTAATGTAGTCCGCGAGCGAAGTGGAGTGTCTTAGTTTTTTTATTTGTGAAAGAGTGGAGATGTGTTCGAATCCTAATTTTGAACGGGCCCGAGGTAACCCCCATATAATGTGTAACGCTATTGTGGCTAGTTATAGTGCATCTATATATAACCCTACCAGTCAAGCAGTATCCTCTAAGGGGGCACGTCCTCTGTCGCGGCAGTTGCAATTTCTGTCGCGATTCCGTCTATTTCCCACGGTAAGGCTATCATTGTTGCTGCCTACGTTGTTACCTACGCTACCGCAGCTGTCGTTAGCACCATTACAACTCACAGCACGCGGGGTGGTGCGATTGTTGTTTCGCACGTCATATATATATATAAATGTTCTGGAGCCCCACGGCTGAGCTCCGGCCGTTTCAAACAGCTAGATCGCAGTTTGGATCTAGTTGTAGAAACGGCTGGAGCTCAGCCGTCGGGGTCCTGGATGTTTTCATATTACCCACTCTACTACCCCAAGTATCGAGTACTCTGGTGGGTAATGGTCTAGCTAGTTTTTACCACTTCCAATCTTATATATATATATATCTATATATATATATATATATATATATATATATAGATTGGAAGATACAAAGCTAAACAATACAAAATGGACTGTCAGATGAGGTAACGAAAATTAAAAGTTACCTGGTATTCTTTTTTTTGTTTTGTTGTTGTTGTTCTTTTATCATCCAATATTTCGGGACCTAAAATCCCTTCTCCAGAGTTTAAGGAATCTTCAGTGGATAACGTTCCAATTTCCTCTCTTTGGAATAATATTTTGATTTTGATTTTGATATATATGTATATATATATATATATATATATATATATATATATATATATATATATATATATATATATATATATATATTAAAATTAGAATTGGTGCTCTGAAATAGCGATATATATATGAATGTATATATAGTGTATTTTGCAATACACTGTATGCTTAATTAAAAGCATTTTGAAGACCTTACGCTATTGTTTTAGAGTAGTGAAAGTCTCACTTACTTTAAATTTTCAGCAAACAGGGGGAGATAAAGCTGACAGAGCTCTGTTTCGTACTATTTGGTACTTATCAAAGCTAAGTACTCCACCTGTCTGCTGAAAATCATGAATGTTTGATTCTTATAGAATTCTAGTAATAATCAGGAACAGAAAATTTAAAGTAAGTGAGACTGTCACTACTCTAAAACAATAGCGTAAGGTCTTCAAAATGCTTTTAATTAAGCATACAGTGTATTGCAAAATACACTATATATACATTCATATATATATCGCTATTTCAGAACACCAATTCTAATTTTCAATTTCTGTTTGACCGGCAAGCGCTCTGTATAATCAGTTCCTGATTATTACTAAATTCTATAAGAATCAAACATTCATGATTTTCAGCAGACAGTTGGAGTACTTAGCTTTGATAAGTACCCAATAGTACGAAACAGAGCTCTGTCAGCTTTATCTCCCCTGTTTGCTGAAAATTTAAAGTAAGTGAGACTCTCACTACTCTAAAATAATGGCGTAAGGTCTTAAAAATGCTTTTAATTAAGCATACAGTGTATTGCAAAATACACTATATATACATTCATATATATATATATATATATATTTGTTTTGCGAGGTTTTTTATATGAAATCGTGTGTCTAAACAAATATTACTAAACTTGAGGACCGAATGAATTAACTGTGGAGATATAAAAGTTACAGAAGCGAAAACCAACCAAACAGTGAGTGTGTTCTGTTATTATTTCTGGCAATATTATTACAACAATATGATCCTCCACAAGTATAACAATATATATATATATGTATATAGTGGCGAAACATAAGTCAATTGCATGAACTCATAATCCTTTGTTTACTGGTATATATATTTCGATGATAGCCATTGAATGGCTATGAACTCATCAGGCAGTTAGTCAGTTCTTAGATATGCCAGCTCTGTGTTTATAGTGTTGATAGTATCAGAGCCTTGGGACATATGTATATATATATGTATATATATATATATATATATATAATCATCAAACATTTCATAAGACATCACAATCAGCTTAATCAGCCAGCCTGCCAATCTTATCTAATTGACTGTGAAGCATTTTGCACGGCAAAGTTGATCCGCTGAAATGGGATTTAAACTCCTGAACGTGGGGAAATACAGACGTAAACCTCATTTATCAGTGTAAGCCACACATCTTCCATATAGCTATTCCTATTTATTGATGAGAATGAGGTGGGGAAACATTAATCATGTAGCTAATGTACTGAATCGAGTAACCAATTTTATTGAACTGGCCGTATACAAATAGTTGCTAAGTTTATGAGTAAAAGTTTTCAATTGGATACAGTAAACAGCTTCAAATTCTATTCATCAAACAGCACCCGGACACTGCACGATTCTTTGTCTTCTCATTACAGCTCATATATTATCATTTAATCAAATAATGCCTGTGTATTCACTTTGTATATATATGTTTTGCTTTTCCTGTTTTTCTTTTCTTGTTCCTTTTTATTGTTTGTATTCCTGTTTATGGTGTCTGTTGTACTGGATAATCTTCATATTGGTTTATTCTAAGAGGTCTTCTGTTAATTAATGTTCGTTCTGGTTCAATGAAAGCAGGTGATATTAGAATAACGAGCAAACAAATTAGATGTAAACGAACTAAAAAAATAGAAAACCGTTAGTTATGTTCCGCAATTTTTCTTTTAACGTTTATTAGCTCTTCCAGAGAATTATCTAATGAAAAGTTTCTTAAATTATTTGTCTTGTAATTTATACACAAACACACACATTCACTTACACATATATATCATACTCACACTTACACACACACTCACATTTAAGCACGCTTTCACACTCGTTATACATATATATACACGACAAACGTATATATAAATATATATACATATGTATAGGTGTGGCGTGGGCGTATGTGTGCCTACATCACCGTCTGTTTGTCTGTGTGTTAGTGGCTATATATTTACATGTATGTATATATATGTGTGTGATTGAGTGTGTAGGCATAAAACAGTCAGGAAAAAGCATACAGGAAAACAATATAGTACATTAATGGTATATATGAGTGTGTCGATTAAAATTGCAAAAACACTGTCTTAACGTGTGGACTTTAATACTTCATCCGAAATAAAAGGAAGATATATATGTAAGGAGAGACAAGAGTAAGAAAAGGAAGAAAGATAATTTTTTTTTTATATGAATAAACCGCATATGTGTTTAGTAAGCCATTATATATATATATATATATATATATATATATATATATATATATATATATATATATATATATATATATATATATGCTTGTGAGTATGTATTTGTATACATATATATATGTATACACACACACATACACACACACAAACTTACATATATATATATCTAAAGTCTGTGTTAAGCCAGAATGCTCATTTGGCCGGTTCTTATCCCAGTTTCATGGCGTCAAGCGACTGAAAGTACAAGACTCTCCGCTGGACAGGACGCCAGTCCATCGCAGGGTTAAACCTCCAGCTATTGCTGGTACTCATTTTCAGCTGAGCACACTGGAGCAACGTGAAATGGAGTGTTTTGCTCAAGAACACAACACGTAGCCCAGGAATCGAACCCACGACATTATGATCGTAAGTCCAACACACCTCCACTATATATATATATATATATATATATTCTTATATATATATATATATATATATATATATATATATATATATATATTCTTATATATATATATATATATATATATATATAAACACAAATAACGAAACGAAATTAAATCTCGTTTCGTTTGTAACTCACTTTTGTATGACTGACGCTTAAACAATTAAGTTAAAAAAAATTACATCTACATATGCATACTGAAATACTAGTGTGTATATGAATACACACACGTATACATATGTATATGTAACAAGTCTTTCACTGGTGGCTTTACTGTGAGCACCCAGCTATTCTGTATGTAAACACACAGACAAACCGGTTTTTAGAGTCATACTGGTTTTTGAGGGAACACCTTCCCTCTATTTTAACTTAATTGTTTAAGCGTCAGTCATACAAAAGTGAGTTACAAACGAAACGAGATTTAATTTCGTTTCGTTATTTGTTTTTATCGTCTCCGCTGAACCGGTGCGTACTCACACTCTATGCAAATTAGTCTGCCCACTACTAATTTTCATAGAAAAAGCATATAACGATATGTGCTTTTACAATTCTCCAGAAGGGCCGGTAGATAGGTAAATATTGCTGATGAGTTGTAACAACAACGAAACTAGTTCAATATTCCTTGTCTGGCCTTCTGGAGAATAGAGGGAAGGTGTTCCCTCAAAAACCAGTATGACTCTAAAAACCGGTTTGTCTGTGTGTTTACATACAGAATAGCTGGGTGCTCACAGTAAAGCAACCAGTGAAAGACTTGTTACATATACATATGTATACGTGTGTGTATTCATATACACACTAGTATTTCAGTATGCATATGTAGATGTAATTTTTTTTTTAACTTAATTGTTTATATATATATATATATATATATATATATATATATACATATATATATGAGAATAAACGTGCTGCGGAGTTGCTCATGGCTTACATATGAATAAAGTTGGTCCTTCATCAGTGATCTTCCAATCATCATTGGTATTTCATCGCTTTAAAGACCATATACCTCCGTTTGGTGCGAGCAACGGCTAAAAAAAGTCGTTGGGACACGTAAATAAAGGGGACACGAGTGTAAACAAACAAAAATGGTGAAGCAACGAAAAGTGAGGAAGAAGGAGTCAAGTCCCAAATTTCTATGAATTTAAATTCGGTGAAATCGTGAACGAGAAAGAATAAAGACCATCAAACCTGGTTGGAATGTAAGTTGCTTCACCATTTATGTTTGTTTACAGTCGTGTCCCCTTTATTTACGTGTCCCAACGACTTTTTTTAGCCGTTGCTCGCACCAACCAGAGGTATATGGTCTTTAAAGCGATGAAATACCAATGATGGTTGGAAGATCACTGATGAAGGACCAACTTTATTCATATATATATATATATATATATATATATATAGTGGAGGTGTGTTGGACTTACGACCATTATGTCGTGGGTTCGATTCCTGGGCTACGTGTTGTGTTCTTCAGCAAAACACTCCATTTCACGTTGCTCCAGTGTGCTCAGCTGAAAATGAGTACCAGCAATAGCTGGAGGTTTAACCCTGCGATGGACTAGCGTCCTGTCCAGCGGAGAGTCTTGTACTTTCAGTCGCTTGACGCCATGAAACTGGGATAAGAACCGGCCAAATGAGCCTTCTGTCTTAACACAGACTCTAGATATATATATATATGTAAGTTTGTGTGTGCGTATGTGTGTGTGTGTGTGTATACATATATATATATATATATATATATATATGTATACAAATACATACTTACAAGCATATATATATATATACATACTCACAAGCATATATATATATATAAGCATATATATATATATATATATATATATATATATATATGTATATATGTGTGTGTTCATATATAAAGATGTACGTATATATATTCTCTTTACTGTTTTATCTTCACAGCTTTCGGGACATGGTGGTGTACGGGGAGGGGGGTCTTTTCTTCAAACCGACGCAATATTTCCACTGTGATTTGATAGACTGAAATTGCTTTCATGTTGGCAATTTAAAATTAAATCTATTTTACTTAGAATATTTGTTAGGAAGTGAGAAGTGTATTACATCATTATAGAGGTCACGGAATTTAGAACAATCTTGATATATCTTGCTGAAGTAGAATACAGTGCAAATGATATTACATTTACAAGTTTTCTTTCCTCTTTTGTGCAATATATTGCTTGGTAATTCATCAATACGCCAAAGTTGGCCTAGGGGGTACTTCCTGATTCTTGAATCTACCATCAGTTTCTGATATAAAATATATCATCTAGAGATTATCAAACACGAGACTGAATGCATCACAAATAGAACCTATGCCATAGATTGGTAAATTATCAAACCACATTGGTATAAACAATTAAAGTGATGAATGAATTACTTAAATAACTAATAAAATACGCTAGCCTTCTCATGTAGGCTAGCGTATTTAGGTATTTAGGTATTTAGGTATTTAGGGTATTTAGGTAGTCTAAATATAACCGAAGTAACGTCCATTGTGGTGGTCTACAATAATTAAAATTAGTCACTGAGCTGGTATATTGAGCTACCTAGTGCCTCTCATGATATTACCTGTATTAGTTATGCAGTATGTACATATGTATATATGTATCTATGTGAAGGTGCATAGGGTATTCGGCTCACATACGTAAGGTCGTGAGTTCGATTCCAGGCGGCGCGTGTGTCCTTGAACAAGACACTTTATTTCACTTTGCTCCAATCCATCCAGCTGGCAAAATCGAGTTACACCTGTAATTCAAAAAGGCCAGCCTTTTCAGATTGTGTGTCACGCTGAATCTCCCTGAGAACTACGTTAAGGATACGCCTGTCTGTGGAATGCTCAGCCACTTGCACATTAATTTCTTGAGCAGGCTGTTCCGTTGATCGGGTCAACTGGAACACTCATACGACAATCGGTTGAAAAGTTGACAGGCTGAATGTTTCATATGCTGACCAGGCCAATCTCATGAAATCAGCAAATATGGTTTATTTTTCAACATATTCCCTGGAAAAAACAATGCAATTATTAATAACACGAGTTGAAATTGATGCATTAAAGATTTCACAGCTCTAGCATCACTATTTAATAGTCACTCTATGAATGTTTCAGGCGACCTGTACATGTATGTATAAATGTATATATATATATATATATATGAAATATAAGAATCAAAGAACTGTTCAAAACATTATTGTGCTTACAGCTGTTTCCTCCAAACCGAGGTTTGGATTCTTCGGAGCAATTTATTAAATGTGTGTAAAATACTTACAACTGCTTAAGGTTTTGTGTTTACATAACCATAAATAGTATAACTAATACTATATATATATATATATATATATATATATATATATATATATGATGATGATGATATGATTCGAAGGGTGGAGGAATACAACAGAGTCAACTGCCATCCAAATCGTACATTTTTGTTTTCTTCACCTCGAAGTGAAAGGCCCCCAGTTTTTGTCACAACACCTTTCTAGGAGAAGGAAACTCTGAAAAATAAACCTGCGGCTTCGGAAGCATCCGATGAGGTTGACCAGTTCTTCTTTTCGAGTAGTGTTTTCGATGCTGAGAGAGTGGGATTGTTCGAGTGGGATTGTTCGTGTGCACGGCCTTTCCCCATTTAACAAAAATTTCAAACCATAGACATTGCTTGTTCAGGTTATGTTACAGGTTCGTGTGGCTGGCCGTAGCCTAAAAGTGCACTATTTTTTTTGCAATCGGACAAAGGATTGCAATACACTTAGCAGAGTTTGCAGCCATTATCTATGATGTATGTATGGTCCCTTAACTGGTGAGGCAGACGTTGGGGCACATTATTGACAGAAAACCTTTTTATGATACTTTCTTAAAACCTGGTGGAGTCCATCTCCTCTCCAGGTTTCACTACAGCAGTTTTCTTCCAGAGAAAGAGAGAGAGAATGAGAAACAATGGACGTAACAAAGAAGTATAGAGGAACAATGGAACCCAGTACTCGACTGGTACATGTTTTTCGACCTACCATTAATAAAAGAAGCTAAAGTTGACCTTGGTAGCATTTGAACTCAGAGAAGAGAGTGTCGAAACGATTACCAAAAAAAAAAGCATTCTATTCGACGTTCTAACGACTCTGTCAGTCAGATTCACGCGTTAGGCAGCAGAGTTAATTTTACATCTTAGCGAGTGAGTAATATAAAAGCGATTGAGTAACAAAAAATATGAAAAGCTGAATGATAGCAAACACATTATATATTTAATCTATTGAGGTATTATTTTCTCATTTGTTCAGATATTACATTCACTAACAGATATTACTAACTCCTACACAGACACGCTGTTAGCTATACAGCTCTCAGTTTGTTTATGTACAATCATCATCATATATATATATATATATATATATATATATATGTGTGTGTAGGTTTGTTTATGCATATATATATATATATATATATATATATATAAGCATAAACTTATATATAAGCATAATATATATATATATATATATATTTATTAAAATAACAGATTAAAGTTTATATATATATATATATATATATATATATATATATATATATATATGTGCGTGTGTGTGTGTGTGTATATATAATTAAGCTTAAACAAACTTACCCAATGTTTTAACGGAAGAGAAAAATAAAACGATTTAGAGATGTCAAACGACTCTATACCCAGGTGTGTGTATATGTGTGTTGTGTGTATATGGGGTGTGTGTGTGTATGCTGTTTGTATGTGTGTGTATTTGTCTTGTGTATGTGTTTGTTGTGTACGTGTTTGTTGTATAATATGCGAGTTTATTGTGCATACGTGTGTTGTGTTGCATTCAGGTTTTTTGTGTGTATATATATATATGTATGTTGCGTATGTGTGTGTTGTGTATATGTATGTGTTGTATGTATGTGTGTTGCGTGTATATGCGTTTTGTGTGTGTATATATATACATATATGTGTGTGTTTTGTGTATGCGTGTGTATTTTGTATATGTGTGTGTTGTGTATGTGTGTTGTGTATATGTGTGTGCGTGTCTGTTTGTATTCATATAATCAAAGGAAACAAGTAAACCAGTATTTAACAATGTAAAGATAATTCCTCCAACGTACAGCGCCCTCTTCACATCTCGTGTCTTCTCGTCTCTTCTTTTCTCTTCTAAACTGTTCCGTTCTGTTCTGTTCCAAGCCATTAGACAATTGTTTTAAACACAGCGTCGCTCTAGGATCGATATCATTCTAGTATAGATAGATATTTAATTATTTTGATTTTCTTATCTGTTTGCTTTCTATCATTTGAAGTTTAATTTATTTTGTTAAAAGCCACTGACTTAGCAAGAACACCTGTATGACGCCAACATCCTTTTTAAAGATGGAGTTGTTCAATGAGTACATCATTGTTATGTTTTTCAACCATTACTTCGCTATTTAACGTTAAATTTTATACTCTGTTGAAGGGGAAAATAACATATATTATCTACTTAAGGGTGTAGAACGGGAGTATGACGAGTTACAGTGTCTAGAAAGTTGAAAGAAACGTAGGCATTCGTTGCAGAATTGTCTGTGCAA
>OZ024749.1:30756145-30778645 GCA_964016885.1 Eledone cirrhosa | reverse complement strand
GAAAACGTGTTCTGTTGTGGGGATCAGCTGCCCACTTGATATAAACGTTGTCAGAAAAATACAGGAGAAGGAGGACATCTACGGACCATTGATGAGGAGTTTGCAAATCCAGTATCTAAGATACACATTTAGCTTCATACCCATCATTATTGGAGCTACAGGTTATATACCAACCCGTTTGGACCAAAGTATGACTGAACTTGGATCTGCGGACAAAGAGCGCAGCTCCCTAAATCATAGTCTACAAATGGCTGCGATAGTTGGCACCTTCAAAATTTGCAAAACATTCTTGCAATTCAAGGGATGACAATTTCTTTTCTTTTACAACATTGCCACCAGGAAGGTGGCCGGTCAAAAAAATATACTCGAAATTAAGAGAAAGAGATAACATACATACAAATAATCATACATACATCCATACCTGCACACACATACATGCAAGCTTGCAGACATGCAGACATATCTAGTATTGCGTCTATGTTAGAAACCGACTCTCTCTCTCTTTTATAAAATTATAAAACCGCAAAAACATACATACATATTAAGAAATGGGGAAAACGAAGAATGCTAGAAAGATGGGGAGAGATATAAGGAGACAGGGATAGAGAAAGAGAGGAGAGAGAGAGGAGAGAGAGAGGGGGAGGAGAGAGAGATTCAGCAGAAATATTCTAGCGTCAACATTGGCAGAAAAAAATCAATGAATGGTGCCTCTCCTCTCTAAGGAATACAGAAACAGTTATCTCTCTCTCTCTATATATATATATAGTTATGTAGAATTGAGATGGAGGGGTTTGTGGTACAAACCCTCCATCTCAATTCTACTTTTGAAAAGAAGAAGAACTGCGAAACCGGTAAAGGAACCAAATAAATGTATATATATTTACAAAAAAAAGACTCCAGTTGCATTTTCGATTATATTTTTTCCGTATATTTATATCTATCTCAAAATTATTTTTGAAAAGCATTAGAAATGCGCAACCGGTAAAACTTAAAACCAAAACTGAATACTAACTAATACTATTACTAATTCTCACTTATTCCTAATTAAACTATTTTTCACTGTGAACAATTTGTCAGTATTTTCTTTTCCGTTTACCAATATATATAGAAGGTGAAACAATTGTTCTTGGTATGGTGAACTAACTCATGTGTAACCACTTCTACCAAACTCGTCCCATGGACTGAGAGCTCTACCACCACGGATATTACGTTCCAGTGTTCTACCTCTCTCTCTCTCTCTATATATATATATATATGAATGAATATATATATATATACATATATATATATATATATATATGAATGAATATATATATATATACATATATACATATATATATATATATATATATAAAAATATATATATATATATATATATATATGAATATATATATATATATTCATCTATTTATTTATTTACACATAAACATATATGTATGCATGTACGTATATTCGTATTTACGTTTTACTTGTGCACCAGTGTATGCGTATATAAGTGACGTTTGCGTGTTTATCTTTAGTGTTTAACTGTTTGATTTTGAGCAGGCGTTTAAGCGATGTGTGCGTGCATGTGTGTGAATGCTTGTATGGGTGTGTATAATATACCTGTGCATGTGTGTTAGTTTATATATTTGGTATGTCTGTGTATAAGCGTGTGAGTGTCTTGAGGTACGTGTGATTCATATGTATTTCTGTGTGTGTGTTTTGGTGCGTGTCTTTGTGTATATACGTGTATATTTTTTGGAGTATATGTGTGTCACGTGTCATGTATGTGTCTGGGTGTATACCTGTATATGTGTGTTGGAGTATGTGTGTGTTGTTGTATGGGTGTGACGTGTGTCGATTGGCGTGTGTGTATGTCGTGTCAGTGTGTTTGTTGTATGTGCGTGTATGTCGTGTCAGTGTGTGTTGTTGTATGAGTGTGTATGTCGTGTCAATGTGTGTAGCTGTATGTGTGTGTCGTGTCAATGTGTGTTGTTGTATGTGTGTGTATGTCGTGTCAATGTGTGTCGTTCTATGTGTGTGTTGTGTCAGTGTGTGTTGTTGTATCTATGTGTATGTCGTGTCAATGTGTGTTGTTGTATGTGTGTGTATGTCGTGTCAGTGTGTATTGTTGTATGTGTGTGTATGTCGTGTTAGTGTGTGTTGTTGTATGTATGTGTGTTGTTGTATGCATGTGTGTTTTGTGTCAGTGTGTGTTGTTGTATGTCTGTGTATGTCGTGTCAATGTGTGTTGTTGTATGTATGTGTGTGTCGTGTCAGTGTGTGTTGTTGTACGTGTGTGTATGTCGTGTCAATGTGTGTTGTTGTATGTATGTGTGTGTCGAGTCAATGTGTGTTGGTGTACGTGTGTGTATGTTGTGTCAATGTGTGTTGTTCTATGGGTGTGTGTGTCGTGTCAATATGTGTTGTTGTATGAGTGTGTTGTGTTAATGTGAGTTGTTGTATGTGTGTGTATTTCGTGTCAATGTGTGTTGTTCTATGTGTGTGTATGTCGTGTCAATGTGTGTTGGTGTACGTGTGTGTATGTCGTGTTAGTGTGTGTTGTTCTATGTGTGTGTATGTCGTGTCAGTGTGTGTTGTTGTATGAGTGTGTTGCGCTAGTGTGAGTTGTTGTATGTGTGTGTATTTCGTGTCAATGTGTGTTGTTCTATGTGTGTGTATGTCGTGTCAATGTGTGTTGGTGTACGTGTGTGTATGTCGTGTTAGTGTGTGTTGTTCTATGTGTGTGTATGTCGTGTCAGTGTGTGTTGTTGTATGAGTGTGTTGCGCTAGTGTGAGTTGTTGTATGTGTGTGTATTTCGTGTCAATGTGTGTTGTTCTATGTGTGTGTATGTCGTGTCAATGTGTGTTGGTGTACGTGTGTGTATGTCGTGTTAGTGTGTCTTGTCCTATGTGTGTGTATGTCGTGTCAGTGTGTGTTGTTGTATGAGTGTGTTGCGCTAGTGTGAGTTGTTGTATGTGTGTGTATTTCGTGTCAATGTGTGTTGTTCTATGTGTGTGTATGTCGTGTCAATGTGTGTTGGTGTACGTGTGTGTATGTCGTGTTAGTGTGTGTTGTTCTATGTGTGTGTATGTCGTGTCAATGTGTGTTGGTGTACGTGTGTGTATGTCGTGTTAGTGTGTGTTGTTCTATGTGTGTCTATGTCGTGTCAGTGTGTGTTGTTGTATGAGTGTGTTGCGCTAGTGTGAGTTGTTGTATGTGTGTGTATTTCGTGTCAATGTGTGTTGTTCTATGTGTGTGTATGTCGTGTCAATGTGTGTTGGTGTACGTGTGTGTATGTCGTGTTAGTGTGTCTTGTCCTATGTGTGTGTATGTCGTGTCAGTGTGTGTTGTTGTATGAGTGTGTTGCGCTAGTGTGAGTTGTTGTATGTGTGTGTATTTCGTGTCAATGTGTGTTGTTCTATGTGTGTGTATGTCGTGTCAATGTGTGTTGGTGTACGTGTGTGTATGTCGTGTTAGTGTGTGTTGTTCTATGTGTGTGTATGTCGTGTCAATGTGTGTTGGTGTACGTGTGTGTATGTCGTGTTAGTGTGTGTTGTTCTATGTGTGTGTATGTCGTGTCAGTGTGTGTTGTTGTATGAGTGTGTTGCGCTAGTGTGAGTTGTTGTATGTGTGTGTATTTCGTGTCAATGTGTGTTGTTCTATGTGTGTGTATGTCGTGTCAATGTGTGTTGGTGTACGTGTGTGTATGTCGTGTTAGTGTGTGTTGTTCTATGTGTGTGTATGTCGTGTCAATATGTGTTGTTGTATGTGTGTGTTGTGTTAGTGTGAGTTGTTGTATGTGTGTGTATTTCGTGTCAATGTGTGTTGTTCTATGTGTGTGTATGTCGTGTCACTGTGTGTTGGTGTACGTGTGTGTATGTCGTGTTAGTGTGTCTTGTCCTATGTATGTGTATGTCGTGTCAGTGTGTTTTGTTGTATGAGTGTGTTGTGTTAGTGCATGATGGTGTAAGACTGTGTTGTGTGCCCTGTGTGTGTGTAAAGGTGACTATAGACAGAGCTGTCGTGTTGTAAAGATATTAAGGCGACCATCATTCAACATGGAATGTATTGTCTCTCAAAATTTTAAGCAACCAACGCAGAAATAGAATACAACACATTTTCAATAGATCGCAATTAAAAGGTGAACAGGGAACACGAAATATTTCGTTGTGTGGGAGTATTTATATTAATCTATTGTATCACTCTTAAATTATACAATTCTATATATAAATATATGCATATATATATATATATATATATATATATATATATATATATATATATATATATATATATATGTATATATATGTATATATATATGAATGCATATACACTTATATAATGAGTTAAGAAGATCCAGTTAAGGATGAAAGCCGCTATTCTTTGCTTAATCTTTAATCTGTTATTTTAATATATATATGTGTGTGTATATATATATATATATATATATATATATATATATATATATATATATATATATATATATATATATATATATATATATATATATATATATATATATATATATATATAAGTATATATATATATATATGTATATATATATATATATATATATATATATACAAATCAGTTATAAACATTTATATTTGTCGGATTTCCAACAAATTAAATACCCCTTCTACTTATATATATATATATATATATATATATATATATATATATATATATATATATATATATATATATATATATTTATATATATTGAATAAAAATAATGATGTCATATTGATATCTCGTTCCTCCTGCTGATTAATTGTGTTATTATCATTATATATGTTCATACAGTACATATATATATATATATATATGTGTGTGTGTGTTTGAGTGCGTGTGAATTTCGTATATCTAAAGATATACTGTATATTTAATAAATAAGTATTTTGAAAGCTATTGCCGATGTGTCTCCTGTGAAGTGATATTTAGTATTACATAAATATCTGCATAACAACACAACATGCCTCATAGATTGTGTCTTCATCCAACATTGTATATTCTTCTTCAAGCTACACCTTGATGTCATCCTAGATCAGCCTTCCTTTACCAAAAACAGTATTAGTTCAAATCCCGCCGAGGTTAACTTTGCCTTTCATCCTTACGGTGTCGATAAAATAAAGTACCAGTAATGCTCTCGGAAAATTGCTGGCCTTGTGCCAAAAGTAGAAACAATTATTCTCTCTATTTACTTATATTCTCATTTACGTGGTCATGATTACCTTAATTGTCTATGTATACATAATCTAATCTAATCTAATCTGGCCGAGTTTACACTCGCAAATGTGAAGAACACGGGCCGCCCAATAGAAGCATTGGATTCGGTGTACTTCATATTCGGTGTACTTCATATTGAATACAATCAGGGGTTGCTACTTCTCCTGAAGGTCAATAGTTCTCTTCTAACTCGAGCACGAGCGCCTTTCCATTGTCAAGACATTTAGGTGGAGGAGAAAGTCGATGAAATCGATCCCCAATGTATTACAGGTACTTCATTTTATCGACACCGTAAGGACGAAGAGCAAAGCTCAACCTACCGAGATTTGGACTCGGAACGTAAAAGGATGTAACTATATATCGCAAGGCATCTTGTCCGA
Source organism: Eledone cirrhosa (assembly GCA_964016885.1). Classification (NCBI taxonomy): domain Eukaryota; kingdom Metazoa; phylum Mollusca; class Cephalopoda; order Octopoda; family Eledonidae; genus Eledone; species Eledone cirrhosa. Next base: position 30,773,050 of record OZ024749.1, on the reverse strand, counting down.
CGCTCTACCGATACTGCCAATGTAGATCCTTTTCTACAATTCAATAAAATGACGTGTGTTGGATAATCGGTATATTTAATTAAGATATACGTGTTTTGATTGTAATTTTTAATTGTTACCGAACAGAATTATTAGGTAAATGGTCGTGGCTTCGAGCATGTCATTTACGTAACACGTATTACGTATGATTACGAATGAAGTGTGGTGAATTGAAATTTCGACATCTATTTCTATGCATACACACACACATACATATAAACTTATACATATGTTTCTGTGAAAGGGTGTGTGGTGTGTGACCTCACGTTTTTCTTTGTTTATCGAACTATCTCAAATTAAACATAGGCATTAATGTAACAGAGTTACATATACATACATACATACATATATATATATATATATATATATATATATATATTTCTTATCTCTTAAACACTGATAATTCCTGTTAGTGAGAGGAATTGTTTCCTCCTGTTGAAAATATTATTGTTAATGTCCATAACATTTTCTCTTTCTATCTCACTTCCTCTCGCCCCGCTCCCTATCTCCATCGTATACATTCTCTCTCTCTTTTCTCTCTCTCTCTCTCTCTCTCTCTCTCTCTCTCTCTCTCTCTCTCTCTCTCTCTCTCTCTCTCTCTCTCTCTCTCTCTCTTTCTCCCTCTCACTGTCTTGCTTTCTCTCTCGCCATGTTCTCTAATTTGTGTTGGAATCCATACAATGTTAGATGTTGTATTGTCACCGACAATAGAAGTGGCAAATAGCATCACTTTATATTTATTACTTCATTTACCTGGTTCCACCAGCACCACCAGCACCACCACCAATACCACACATCATTTCAAACCAACATCACCGACACAACCATCACAACCACCATCAATGACACAATCATCACAACCACCATCACCGACACACCATCACAACCACCATCAATGACACAATCATCACAACCACCATCACAGCACAACCATCATCACCAACACCACCGGCACCACCACCAATACACCCACCGTTATCGACACAACCATCACAACCACCATCAATGACACAACCATCACAACCGCCATCACAGTACAACCATCATCCCCAACACCACCATCACAGCACAACCATCATCCCCAACACCACCGGCATCACCACCAATACAACCACCAATACACCCAACATCACCGACACAACCATCACAACCACCATCAATGACACAACCATCACAACCACCATCACAGCACAACCATCATCCCCAACACCACCGGCACCACCACCAATACAACCACCAATACACCCTACATCACCGACACAACCATCACAACCACCATCAATGACACAACCATCACAACCACCATCACAGCACAACCATCATCCCCAACACCACCGGCACCACCACCAATACAACCACCAATACACCCAACATCACCGACACAACCATCACACCCACCATCAATGACACAACCATCACAACCACCATCACAGCACAACCATCATCCCCAACACCACCGGCACCACCACCAATACAACCACCAATACACCCAACATCACCGACACAACCATCACACCCACCATCAATGACACAATCATCACAACCACCATCACAGCACAACCATCATCACCAACACCACCGGCACCACCGTCAATACACCCACCGTCACCAGCAAAAGCACCAACACAACCATCAACTCCACCACCGTCACAACTACAATCAGCAACACAAACACTACTACAACCAAGATGAAAACCACCATCACCAACAGGACCAGCACCACCACCGACACAACCTCCAGCACCAACACCACCTTCACAACCACTAATACACCCATGATCACCAACACCACCGCCAACACAACCATCACCAACACCACCGCCAACACAACCATCAGCAACACCACCACCACCATCATCACAACCAACATCACCAACACCACCATCAAGACCACGATCACAACCACCATCGGCAACACCACCAGCACCGACACCAACATCAGCACCACTACCGCCACCAAAAACAAACACAACTACAACTACAACCATGGTCACAACCTACAACAAGACCATTACCATCACCACCACCACCAACACCACCACCAACACAACCAGCACCACCACCACCACCACCGTCGCCACCAACACAACCATCACTACCACCACCATCACCACCAACACAACCACCACTATCACCACACCACCGTCACCATCAACACAACCTGCACCACCACCAACACAACCATCACCAACACCACCACCACCACCATTACCACCAACACAACCAGCACCACCAACATCACCACTACAACCTCCAACACAACCATCACCACCACCACCACCACCATCACCACCGACACAACCAGCACCACCAACATCACCACTACAACCACCAACACAACCAGCACCACCATCACCACCAACACAACTAGCACCACCAACATCACCACTACAACCACCAACATCACCACTACAACCACGAACCCAACCAGTATCACCACCAACACAACCATCACCACCACCACCACCATCACCACCAGCATCACCTCCAACACAACCATCACCACCAACACAACCATCACCACCACCACCATCATCACCACCAGCATCACCTCCAACACAACCATCACCACCAACACAACCATCACCAACACCACCACCATCATCACCAACACAACCAGCACCACCAACATTACCACTACAACCTCCAACACAACCATCACCACCACCACCACCATCACCACCAACACAACCAGCACCACCAACATCACCACTACAACCTCCAACACAACCAGCACCACCACCACCACCACCATCACCACCGACACAACCATCACCACCACCACCACCACCATCACCACCAACACAACCAGCACCACCAACATCACCACTACAACCACCAACACAACCAGCACCACCACCAACAGAACCAGCACCACCACCAGCACCACCACCAACACAACCATCACCACCACCAATATCACCACTAGAACCTCCAACACAACCAGCACCACCACCAACACAACCATCAACACCAATAACATCACCACCACTATCACCATCACCACTACTTTCACCATCATCACCACCATAATCACCACGCGCACTACCACCACCACTATGATACAGTCTCCCTACTCCACTTTCTCTGTCTCACTGTTTATCTACCTCGATATACAAACAGGCACACTCATACACATACATACGTACATATATACATACATATATTCATACATACATACAAACCTAGATAGCTGCCCACTTGATGTAAACGTTGTCAGAAAAATACAGGAGAAGGAGGACATCTACGGACCATTGATGAGGAGCTTACAAATCCAGTATCCAAGATACACCTTTAGCTTCATACCCATCATTATTGGTGCTACGGGTTATATACCAACCCGCTTGGACCAAAGTATGACCGAACTTGGATTTGCGGACAAAAAGCGCAGCTCCCTAATTCATAGTCTACAAATGGCTGCGATAGCTGGCACCTTCAAAATATGCAAAACATTCTTGTGATTCAAGGGATGGCAATTTCTTTTCTTTTACAACCTTGCTACCAGGAAGGTGGCCGGTCAAAAAAATATACTCGAAATTAAGAGAAAGAGAAAACATACATACATACATACACACATACATACATACATACATACATACATACATACATACATACATACATACATACATACATACATGGTGGCTGCAAACTCGTTTTCGAGTACGGCCACTACTTTATATCCATGTAGCAGAACCCTTACCAATGCGCTGAACAAGTGTGACTTTTTAGTCCAGCCAGCGACTTGAAAACTCTGACACAAACACTACACTTGTGACAATTATTGACACAGTGTACATGGTACCATGTGACGACAAGTGCAGAGAGATCTCCAGATACAAAGCAATGACTGTGCCGTGAAGCTTTTATAGTGAGCAAAGGCACTGCACAAAGCCAGTCCCACTCTCTTAACCAAGATCATATTTACCAAAAAGAAGAACAAGTCAACATCATTGGATACCATCAGGGTTGCAGGTGTTATATCAGAGTTTTCCTTCTCCTAGAATTCTGCCTTGACAAAGGCTAAGGGGTCATCACTCCCGGTGATTTTGGATTGCCATTGACTCTTAAGAGCTCCTCTGCCCTTTGACAGGTTTTGTTTTTAGTCCTGCAGGATGTCCAAAGTCACCCTCCTCACCAAGAAACCTTGGTGGGGTTGCCAGTTTAGTCGCCAACGACCCGACCATGAGACAGGTTGTACTGGGATACATGTAACCAGTAGCACCAAGAGGTGACATACATACATACATACATACATACATACATACATACATACATACATACATACATACATACATATTGCAAAACATTCTTGCGATTTAAGGGATGACAATTTATTTTCTTTTACAACCTTGCCACCAGGAAGGTGGCCGGTCAAAAACATATACACGAAATTAAAAGAAAGAGATAAGATACATACATACATACGTTCATATATACATACATAGATACAAACCTAGATGCATACATATATGCATTCATACATACAAAACTAAATACATACATATATGCATTCATACATACAAACACGCATACATAGATACATGCATACATGCATACATACATACATATACATATATTATATACATAAATACATACATACATACACATACATATATATATATATATACATAAATACATACATACATATATGCATACATTGAAACATAACTATACACAGACATAAGTATATGTCTATCTGTCTGTCGGTCGAGATGTGCCTTGGTGAATGTGCGTGTGTCTGTCTGAGCGTGCCTCTGTTTATAGGTAAAAACGAATCTAATCGAACGATTTAAGAGGTGATTAAACAGCGTTTGAGTATAAAACCAAGAAATCTAAAAAAAAAATGGTTGACAAAATATTTTGCTGAAACCTTAATGTGTACAATAAACACTTTTACGCTGAATAAAAAGAAAAGCGTTTGAACGTTACTAAGTTGGCGAACAGATGTATATTAAAATGCTACATCCTATTGGATATATCTTATATATATATTTATATATGTATATCTATATATATATATATATATATATATATATATATATATATATATATATATATATATATATATATATATATATATATATATATATATATATCGTGGCAGCCAACTCGTTTTCGAGTACGGCCACTACTTTATATCGATGTAGGAGAACCCCTACCGATGCACTGAACGAGTGTGACTTTTTAGTCCAGCCAGCGACTTGAAAACTCTGGTACAAACACTACACTTGTGACAATTACTGACACATAGTGCTGGGCCCATGATACCATGTGATTACAAGTGCAGAGAGATCTCCAGATATAAAGCAATGTCTGTGTCGTGGAGCTTTTATAGTGAGCAAAGGCACTGCACAAAGCCAGTCCCACTCTCTTAACCGAGATGTATTTATCAAAAACAAGAAGGCTAAGGGGGTCATCTCTCCCGGTGATTTTGGATGGCCATTGACTCTTAAGAGCTCCTTTTCCCCTTGACAGGTTTTGTTTTTAGTCCTGCAGGATGTCCAAAGTCACCCTCCTCACCAAGAAACCTTGGTGGGGTTGCCAGTTTAGTCGCCAACGACCCGACCATGAGCCAGGTTGTACTGGGATACATGTTACCAGTAGCACCAACTGGTGAACTGACAATATATATATACACACACACTATATAAATATATATATATGTATATAAATATATAGAGAATTTAGTATATCTACTAACATATGCGTACAGATGTAGGCTAATGCTAGCAAATACACAGGTTATCTCATAGTACCTAGGTAGTTCAATGCAGGAGGATGCAGAACAATAATATAAAAGACGTAAAATAAGAAAATTTAAAAAACATTTTTTAAAATTACTTACTTACTAAAATGTTCACTCCAACTAATTAGTTTCTGCAATGGGATAAAGACAGTTACGTAATCCAACTGTCGAGAATTCATTGCGTCATCAGGGAGTCTATTCTCAGCTAAGTCGCCAGGCAATGCGCGGACACTGGGGACTCATATAAAAATAATAATAATTCGGTAGATGGAACAGCTAGCGGGGACTGGATTCCATGTACTGAAAAGCTCGCTGTCGCTGGTCAAATGGCAGATTCTAAAGAATCAATCACGTGACACTGAGGCTAGTCGGTAGGAGTGGGATGGTAAGATGACAGAAGCCTACTATCACACCAATAAATTAGTAGTGGTTTTGGCAGGTTTGTTCGACAAATAAGTAATTTGGAGATAAATATAGAGAATTTAGTATATCTACTAACATATGCGTACAGATGTACGCTAATACTAACAAATACACAGGTTATGTCATAGTACCTAGGTGGTTCAATGCAGGAGGATGCAGAACAATAATATAAAAGACGTAAAATAAGAAAATTTTAAAAAAAATTTAAAAAATTAACTTACTTTTCATTATATATATATATATTTACGGGGTCGATAAAATAAAGTACCAGTAATGTACTGGGTATTGCTTGCCTTGTGCCTAAAGTAGAAACAATTATATTTATATATATTTATTTATACATATAATATATAAGTGTATATATATATATATATACATATATATATATATATATATATATATATATATATATATATATATATATATATATATATATATATATTCAGAATAATTATAAATAAAGACATTCACATAATCAAAATATGTTTTATTATATATATTTCGAAGGTACTGTGCTGTTTTTTCAGTACGCCCTCGTCATACGAAATACATGAATTGATGTATGACATACCTCAAATGTATTGATAGTTCAATTCCAGTATTGGCAGCCAATATATATATGTATATATATATATGTGTGTACGTATGTATAACTTTATATGTATACCTTTATATGACAGGCGTTTGTGTACAGTTGTGTGGGTTGGTGTTTATTTGTGTGTGTATGTGTATGTGTATGCACGCACATGTCATCGCTATTTGACTTTTCAATGCTCTCAGCCCTGATTAAATAACACTATGATAAGAAAATATATTGCAGATATCATATCCCGATAGGTTCACTCTCATGTATTTAGTAATAATAAATATATGTATAGGAGTTCAAACGTTTTACTCAGTAAATATTAGATAACTTTCAATTGATAGAAGTTTCAAATATTGAATTGCAAATGTTCCTTTCTCATCCTTTCATCTCTTCTACGTGGATTGGTTGAAAGGTTTATAGGTTCCTTATGAACGAGTGACGCTAAAGCTGTGAAATTTTGCATGTTATAATATCCATTGGTCTTATTAATAACTGCATTGTTTCATTCCAGGGATTATGTTTAAAAAATAAACCTTATTTGGTAATACGTTGAGAATATCTTGGTCAACCTATGAAGGAGTGATGCTATGGTTGTGAAATCGTACTTGCATTAATTTCAACTCTTAAATTAATAACTGCATTGTTTAATTCCAGGAACTATGTTGAAAAATAAACCTTATTTGGTCATAACTTGAGAGTATCTTGGTCAGCCTATGAAGGAGTGATGCTAGGGTTGTGAAATCGTGCATGCATTAATTTCAACTCTTCAATTAACTGCATTGATTAATTCCCGTGAGCATGTTGAAATACATACCTCTTTTATTCATTCCATGAGAGTATCTTGGTCCGACTAGGAACCTTTCAACATCATTGTCGATTTTACAACCAAACTCTGCTTAACTTTACTATAACAACATTCTCCAGCCAGATTCCCTAGCCAGATCATTGTACTCCGTACTTATGTATTTCCAGGATATTGTTATAACACAGAATACGTGAAACAGTGAAATATTCATTATAGATCTTCGTATTACTCCGAAATACTCATGGAAAATATTTTTAATGTGAAAGATAAGATAATTTGAAATCGTATTTGGTTTTATTGTACACTCACGCACACACACACACACACATATATATATATATATATATATATATATATATATATATATATATATATATATATATATATATATATATATATATATATATATATATATATATAATATATATATATAAATATATATATATATATATATATATTTATATATATATATGTATATATATATATATATATATATATATATATATATATATATATATATATATATATATATATATATGTATATATCTATATATATATGTATGTATGTATATATACATCACATATATATATATATATATATATATATATATATATGTGTATGTATGTATATATATATATATGATGTATATGTGTGTGTGTATCTGACCATGTGCTCCTACGTATGTTTAAATATACACGCATATATATATATATATATATGATGTATATATATATATAAATATATATATATATATAAATATATATATATATATATATATATATATATATATATATATATATATATATATATATATATATATATGCGTGTAGATTTAAACATACGTAGGAGCACATGGTCAGATACACAGACGCACACATTGATAAAGAAACACAGATACATACATTACAGCTTTATACTATGAATAATGAGACTCTCTGTTAAATTAGCCCAAGTTTTTACAATATAGAGAAACAATATATTGGATATATATTGATTATTTCCATATGTTCTATGTATATTGTCTATATTGCAATCACAGAAACATTAGATTAGGGGTAATATTAATATCAAAATGGGGTCTCATAACGTAAGCTTCAAAATTCAACACATACGTTCAAAAACGTGAAACAACCCATATGATCCGAATCAAATCTATTTTACAACATCATATGAATGGCAAGTGCAGTGAGGCACGTTTGCAGAAGGACCTGTAAAATGCATATCTACAAGGGTCGGTTGATCATTTCATAGGCTGAAATGTTCATAGGCTGACCATGGTTCTCTCATGGAATGAACAAATGAGGTTTATTTTTAAACATAGTCCCTAGAAAGAAACTGTGCGGTTATTAATAAGAAGAGTGTAAGATTTCACAGCGCTAGTATCACTCAAATGATGATTTTGTAAGGCCAAACTCACAATAATGTGATAGATGTTGGATAGCAATATGGGGTAGTCTGCTAAATCACAACAAAGAGTCGGTCTGGTTGAAAAAGATACAAAAATTAGAAAGGTGTTTAAGGTGAAAGGTAGCAGTAATTCTTCTTCTTCGCCCACTTATTCCTGAGAGGGTCTTGGAGGTAGATTCCTCAAGCACTTTCCAGCGGGTCCTGTCAGAAGCAACGTCTCCACCTGATCCGATTGGATCCCCAAGCGAGATCAGCCAAGCTCATGGATGATATCCAACCAATTTGCTCAGGATCTACCCTTCGGTCTCCTGCCGCTTAATTTTTCTCGTAAAATCTCTCCAACGATTTTTCCTCAGACATTCTAGCTTCATTCTAGACTAGGTAGTAGTAATTAATAAAAATAAAAAAAAAACGGTTTCAGTACGATCGAGAAATATTCCAAATTGGAAGGCAACAGAGTGTACATGGTGACATGGGTACTAGATAAAGTAACTGACGAACAATGCATGAACGAATTTGCTAAACCATAATGTTGTAAAGTGGACGACTACTGAGAGGAAAGTGCTGTATTAAAAGAGTTATCTCGTGAAGATGATATCATGATAATAATATGGTAAAAATGAGAATCATTCTAAATTTACTCTGCTACAGAATCAGTGATCTTTTTAATGAATGTTTTTATTTCACCGTGTTCAACTTATCATCATTATCATCATCATCTTCCTCATTATCATCATCATCAACATCATCATCATCAACATCGTAAACATCATCAATATAATCATTATCATTATCATCATCATTTTCATCATCCTTATCAACATAATCATCATCATCAACATCATCATCATTGATATTATTAAAATAAATTATAAATAAGAATAAAGAAATCACTACGATTTTTATTGTTACTACTACTACTACTACTACTACTACTACTACTACTACTACTACTACTACTAACACTAGTACTAATACTACTACTATTTTTATTATTATATACTAACTAATGAAGAGCCGTGGTGCTCATTTTAAAAGAGACACACTTTATGCAATGTCAGTTAATAATTAATTATATCATTAAGAGGTTTCTTTTAAACAGTCTTTGAAACATTTTCTATCTGCTTCGGAGGATATTTTCTTCATTAAAGCATTCTTTTTTTTTTTTATTATCTATTTAATTTTTTTTTTTTTTCGTTTCTGCCATCGTTTTCGTTTTCATATATATTTTTTTTGTCTTATTGTTTTCCTAGTTTGTTTGTACTGTTTGTATAATTATTTTTACGTTTAACAGAACATCAATTAAAATAATTAATACATTAACTACTCATTAGGCCAAAACTGATCAAAGAATACATTTTCATATTTTGTGTGATAGACAAAAACATGAATATGTACAGAGGTTGACAAGATATGTTTGAAAAGACAGCTAAGCGATTGCTTCATTTTTTTTTTCTTTACAATTCCTCATGTTTGCTCTTCTCTTCAACGTTCTTTTTAACTCTCTTCCATATATGTTCATATAAAATTAGGAATATAAAAATTTAATGGTTTGAAAAAATAACCGTCTTTTCACGTGTGTTCTCGTTTGTTACTATTTATTTATATATTTATATATATATTTATTTTGTGTTGTTATACTTTATTTTCTGTAATTTACCACAACAACGTTCAGAAAATTTGCCATTCTCCATTTTGTGTATTTATTTTTAGATTTTTTGATTGGATGTATATGTTGTTCTTTGTTGCTGCTAATTCAACTAAACAAAAAATGCGTTGCGAAGATACGTCTCTCTCTCCCCCCAATCTCTCTCCCTCCCTCTCTCTCTCTCTCTCTCTCTCTCTATATATATATATATATATATATATATATATATATATATATATATATATATATATATATACATATATATATATATATATATATATATATATATATATATATATATATATATATATATATATATATATATACATATATATTTATTTATCGATATATATATATATATATATATATATATATATATATATATATATGTATGTATGTTTAAATATATATATATATATATATATATATATATATATATATATATATATATATATATATATATATATATATGTATATATATATATATATATATATATACATGTATCCCTCTCTCCGCCGTTTTTATAGAAGTGGATATTTAAGGAAATGTGTCTGTGACTGTTAGCTACTTCCTTTATACATAGTTTCTGTTTCCATTTTAATGGTGTTGCCTAGAAAATGTCTCGTGCTAATTCTACCATAACAACCTTTATATTAAACAACACAGAGACATTACAGAACAAATAATTAAAAATAGAGATATAAATGACTGTAAACAATCAAATATGAACAAAGACCGCAAAATAGACTGTATGTGATTTCATAGAAAATATTGACTTTCATGAAATCATATGAAATTATAATATTTCGTCTAACTTTTATGTGACAGCATTCCTCGATTTCTCGTACCTATAATATATATATATATATATATATATATATATATATAGGAAAAAGTATGACCCCGACAGAAGAGCTCAAGCCGTTTCGACGGCTATTTCTGGACTCCAATCTAGAAATACCCGTCGAAACGGCTTGAGCTATGCTTCGGTCACACTTTTTCCTATTTCCCACTCTACTACCCTACGTATTGACTACTCTGGTGCGTTATGGTCCATCTGGTTCCTTACCACAATTCCTTTGTTATATATATATATATATATATATATATATATATATATATATATATATATATATATATATATATATATATATATATATATATTAGAAGGTGAGGTTTTTTTACAAAATAAAAAATATCCGAGGTGTCCTACACGAGTGAAAATATAAAGGAAAAAAGATGAAATCGAAAATGCAACTGAAGTCTTATTTTTAAAAAAAATATATATATTTATTTGGTTCCTTTACCGGTTTCGCAGTTCTTCTGCTTTTCAAAAGTAGAGTTGAGATGGAGGGTCTGTTGTTTTTCTCACATCTGATGCATTTTCGATTTCATCTTTTTCTCTCTCTCTCTCTCTCTCTCTCTCTCTCTCTATATATATATATATATATATATATATATATATATATATATGTAACAAAAAGTTATCGCACTACATGGCTGAATACAATACATGTAATCTGAGTTCTTCGAATATTGATAATAATATTCCATTCGGTTGCAATTATGCAAACAGCCTCTTTCAAGCCATGTCAGTAGAATGAACCCCTCATCGTTGTTGTTGTGTTGGCATGTAAACTATGAAGGGTAACCACCCAGAAACATAAGTGTCTGCAGTTCTGTTTACATGCCGATACAAGAGCAAGGATGAGGGGTCCATTCTACTGACATGGCTTGAAAGAGGATGTTTGCATAATTTCAAACGAATAGAATATTATTATTAATATTCGAAGAACTCAGATTACATGTATCGTATTCAGCCATGTAGTGCGATGTAGACGAGACAAATGCATGAGCGAGGTGGACAAGTAGAAGAAGTGTATTGGCACGTAGAATTGATGAGAAGAAAGAAAGGAAGACACATGTAGATTAGGATCAAAAGAAGAGTCGAGATTAAAGTTATCAAAGATACAGAAATCGATACACATTTGACCTCGTCAGCTCTAATGCTGTTTGTGGTTTCACACGAATTAATTGAGATGACCGCAATTTAATATGATAACTCATGCACGAGAAAATAAACATTTCTTGCCTTATGACGCGTGTTCGACGACAAGGCCAACAGAACGGACGAAATGACATACAAATCTGAAAGCGAGATGAAAGGTGATGCACCGCGTACAAAGAGGACAGTGTTAACCATGAGGGGGTGGGAGTGGTAGCATCTTCTTCTTCTTTTCCTTCTGATTCTTATTATTATTTGGAAGATAAGTTCAAATCCAGCCGAGGTTAACTTTGCCTTTCATCCTTACGGGGTCGATAAAATAAAGTACCAGTAATGTACTGTGTAATTGCTGGCCTAGTGCCAAAAGTAGAAACAATTATTATTTGGAAGATACTAGATATTTGGCTGTTCCTACCGGTTTTGGTATCTGAGCACCATGTCAAACTATTCCAGAGCTCGAGACAGACTTTAGATATTGAGGAGGAATCTGCCTCAATACAGGACTGGTATTTTATTTATTTATTGTGCTGAAAACATAAGTTGAAATCAGTGGGACATGACGTCAGTAGACAGAAAGATGAAACGTATGCCACAAAGCATTCTTTGAGACATTCTAACAAATCAACAAATTCTCCGCTCTTCGCTACCCTCTTCCAATATATCTCAATAGATTATACATACAATGCCATCACATCACTGACGAAATGGCGACAGTATTTGTATGGAACAATATAATACAATAGAAATACTATATTTATAGATAGATAGATTGATAGATAGATAGATAGATAGATAATTTTCTTTTTATTTGCCACCAGGGCATCAAAAAGTGGGACAAATACAATGGAGGAAGTTTACATGAAAAGGCGTCCTCAATAAGGAGGAGGCAATAACTAGATAGATAGATAGATTTATAGATAGATAGATAGATAGATAGATAGATAGATAGATAGATAGATAGATAGATAAATAGATAGATAGATAGATAGATAGATAGATAGATAGATAGATAGATAGATAGATAGATAGATAGATAGATAGATAGATAGATAGATAGATAGATAGATAGATAGATAGATAGATAGATAAATAGATAGATAGATAGATAGATAGATAAATAGATAGATAGATAGATGAATAGACAGATAGATAGATAGAAAGATAGATATATTTCTTTTATTTGCCACTAGGGCATCAAAAGTGGGACAAGTACAAAGGGGGGAGTTTACACAAAAAGGCGTCCTCAATAAGGAGGAGGCAATAACAAAATATAAAAATAAAATAAGATATAACAAAAAATAAAATTTTTAACAAAATCCTCAATAGAGAGGAGGCGCCTTGGGGGGTCGCACACACCCCCGAAAAAAGTGTGCAACCCTTCTCCTCAGGAGCACAGAGAAGGGGTGCTCCCTTGGTCTTTCATCTTCCTCACCTATAGTCTGATGTAGAGTGAAGGCCCATTCACACGGGCCATTCTCGCCACTTTCACCCATCTTTCATAGAAACGGCTGGGGTGCAGCACCTCTCTCTCCATCCTGATCCTTCTTCCGAAATGATATCGGAAGAAACGGACCAGTTGTTGGCCAGAGAGAAAGGTGCCTGACCTCAGTCCTTTCAGACGCGTCCACCATACAACCTCTTTCGCCATGGCTATTACGCACAGAAACACCGCCTCTGCTTCATCTTTGAAGGGGGGAGGCGGCTTGATCATTACAATAGACTCGGTGGTCAACCGGATCGGTTCCACCCTTGACAGCAGTTGTTCGACATAGCCCCACAGATCGGCTACGCCCGAGCAGTGTACCAATGCGTGTGCAACGGTTTCCTCGTCGCACACGCATCTGGGACAGATCTTTTTGGCGGGGTCCCTACCCGGGCGCCCGTGTCTGTAGAGCCTTTCTCGAACGGGTAAAGCCCCTCGGTAGCACTGCCAGGCCAGGGACTTCTGGAAGTTGTCCATAGGTCCCGGGCTGAATGTCCTACCGAACAGGCTGGCCAGTTCGTCCTCCTCCATGTCTAGGGCTTCTCCGAGGGCGTCGTCGCACCTGCTGCGTACCAGCCCTCTATAGAATGTTGCGGTGGAGTCTCCACTGATAACCGGATCCGCCTGCCAGAGGGCGGTGAGCGCCTGGGCACACTCAGTGTGCCAGGCGCCCAGTTTTCTCGGTCTTTGCTTGACCCAGGATTGCAGCTCGGTGAGTGAGACGAGTCTGGGAAAGGTTCGCCTCACAAACGAGGCCCACACCGGTTGTCCGGTGAGGAATACGTAGAGGTGCCGTAGCCTTAATGCGTGTTTACGCATCATTAGCCACGGCATCCCCAGCCCTCCTTTCGAAGGGTGTTGACAGCAGATGGATCTCCTCACCATAGGAGCCCGCCTCTTCCAAAGGAATTGGAAGAGCGCGCGCTCCATCTTGGTGAGGGTTTCCCTTGGGCAGGGCACTACGGTCAGGCGGTAGTAGATGACGGACGCTATGTAGGTGTTCGCCACCTCCGCCCGACCTTTCAGGGATAGTTTGCAACTGGCCCACTTCTGGGTCAGTGCAAACACCCTGTTCGTAACCTCCGCCCAGTTTTTCTCCACCTGGAGGTCCGGTCCGAACCAGACCCCGAGCAACTTCACCGGGCCCTCCGTCCAGCGTCCGACGACGCCATCGGAGGGCATCGGTCTGCCCCTCCACGTGCCGAGTTGCAAACCGATCGACTTGTCCCGGTTCAGCTTAGCCCCTGTGAACTTTTCGTACTCCTCCAGTAAGGTGCCGACCGCCTCGATTTCGGAGGCCGTCGACACCATTACTGTCACGTCATCGGCGTAGGCCGACACCGCTTTCCGCAATCCCGGTTCCAAAGGGATGCCCTGCAACAACTCCAACTTCCGCAGTAGTGGCTCGAGAGTCAACACATACAGAAGGGAGGAGAGAGGGCACCCCTGTCGGATGGACCGCGCGATTTTGAACGGCTCCGAGAGGTAGCCGTTCACCTTGACCCTAGAGCAGATGCGGCTGCTGTGCATAGCAGTGATCCAGCCCCTGAAAACGGGTCCGAAGCCTGCCGCCGCTAGCACCGCATCCAGGTAACCATGGTCGACCCTATCGAACGCCTTAGATTGATCCAAGTTGATCAGAGCCCCACCAAAGCCGGGTTCGTTCCCAACCCTCTCTATGATGTATCGCATGAGGTGGAGGTTGTCATGGATGGACCTGGACGGGATAGCGCATGTCTGCGCATCTCCCACCAGGTTGCCCACGACAAGCGCCAACCTCTTTGCTAGCACCTTGGCCAAAATCTGTAACTCTGTATTTAGCAGAGTTATGGGCCTGAAGTTACTTATTTCGTCCCCCTTGTTCTCGTCCTTCCTCACTAGCGTGACTACGCCCTTGGTCACAGTACAGGGAATTCTCCCATTCTGTTGCCAGTTGCAGTAGACCGCCTCGAGGAGATCGGGGAACAAGTCCGGCATAGCTAGATATAATTCGTAAGGAAGACCATCGAGACCCGGGGATTTGCGTTTGCCGCATTGGCTCAGCACGTCCTCTATCTCAGCGGCCGAAATCGGCTCCTCGCAGGACTTCGCCTCCCTGTCCGAGAGGCGCGGCAGGCCGTCGAGGTATGGACCGAAGTCCACGTTCCCAACCGGCTCCCCGCCCCTCCCGAACAGTCGGGCAAAGTGCCTTTGAAAGGCCTCACACATCTGCTTAGGCTCAAGAATCGCCCGTCCATCCAGGTCTCGCAAAGACCGGATGGTGGATTTAGTTCCACTGTTGGCCTCTGTCACGCGGGCCCAGCTAACAGCTTTGGTCCCCTCGTTCCCTAGAGCACGTATTTTACTTCGGACAACGCAGCCTTCGTGCTTCGCGTCGAAAAACTGGCTCAAAGCCGTTCTCGACGCTAGCACTCTGGCCACGTCGCCGCTTCTAATTGCCTCTTCTACTCTATCTATTAGCTCCCTTTCCTTCCTATTCCTATCCGCAGCTAGAACCTTACTAAATTCTATCGAGACTACTCTAATCTCTCTCTTTAGAGATACCCACCACCTGCTGTTGACGATCGCTCCAGTCAACCGTTCCTTAACTAACGTACTAATCCGATTCCTGTAGGCTCTACTTGCCGGCAAGGACAAGTTGAGCTTCCAGTAACCGGGGCCCTGTCTATGAGTTCTGTCAAGGTTGACCATGCAGGTCACTAATTTGTGGTCTGAATAGCCAACCATGCGCATTTTTGGACAACTTAAAAAGTCCTTATCC
>OZ024749.1:30741145-30746145 GCA_964016885.1 Eledone cirrhosa | reverse complement strand
AAAACAATGGAAAACGAAACCAAATACAAATAATAGTAATGACAATCATAATTATAATAATAATAATAATAGGCATTTGACATGGTGACTCATTCTTGGATCACCAAAAGCCTGGAGATCTTCAAGGTGGCAGATAACATCAGACAGTTGTTGGGCAAAAGTATGAAGTCCTGGGAAACAGAGTTAACATCAACTAGAGAATCCTTGGGAAACTTGAAGATCAAGAGAGGTATCTTCCAGGGAGATAGTCTGTCCCCTCTGTTGTTTGTCCTTGACCTGATGCCCCTGACCAGTGTACTGCGAAAAGTGAGAGCAGGATACAGGTTGGGAAAGGGAGAGCTTACCATCAATCACGTCCTCTTCATGGACGATCTTAAGCTCTTCGGGAAGAGTGAGAAGGAGTTCGATGTGCTTGTTGACACTGTCCGTATTCTCAACAGTGATATATGTATGCGATTTGGTATTAGTAAGTGTGGAGTCCTTGTGATGAAGAGGGGTAAATTGAGCAGAAGTAACGGAATCCAGGTACCAACAGGTGAGATGATAAAGGAAATTGACTCTGAAGAAGGATAGAAGTATTTGGGTGTTCTGGAGGCTGATGACATCAAGAACAAAAAAATGAAGGAATTGATAAGAACTGAATACATTCGGAGAGTAAGGAGCGTATTAAAGTCACATCTGAACAGTAGGAATGCCATAAGTGCAGTAAATTCCCGAGCTGTGTCTATTATTACGTACAGTGCGGGAATTCTGAGATGGAATGTTGCTGGACAAAATAAAATGGATAGGAAGACTAGGAAGCTATTGAGTATCTACAACATGTTCCACAAGAGGAGTGATGTCGATAGATTCTACTTAAGGAGATCTGAAGGTGGAAGATGTCTTATCAGCATAGAGGACTGTTTTCAGATGGGGAAAAACAACCTACACAAATACGTGACTGATAGTAAGGAGCCAATGCTCAGAACTGTACTTAAGGAGAGGACAATAGACCAGGGGATGTCCAAGGAGGAAATAACATCAAGGAGAAAGAGCAGCCTTCAGGAAAAATCCCTTCATAGTACCTTCTGTGAGAAAACTGAATTCAGAGATCCACAGACATGGAACTGGTTGAAAAGAGGAGACCTTAAAAAGGTTAGAGAAGGAATGTTAATGGCTGCGCAGGAGCAGGCCCTCAAAAGGAAGTGGTTGAAACACCATATTTACAAGGAGGAGGCTAGCCAACTGTGCATGATCTGTGGAGAGAGAGAGGAGACTGTGGCTCACATTGTATCCGAGTGTAAACACCTAGCCCAGACTCACTATAAGGGCTGCAGACATGATGTGATGGGCAGGGTGATCCACTGGCACCTATGCAAAGTAAACAATTTACCACATTCTGAGAAGTGGTATGAGCATAAGCCAGAGTCGGTGATAGAAAACGATCAGGTGAAGGTGCTGTGGGATTTTAGGATACAGACGGACAAGAAACTGGAACATAATAGACCTGACCTGGTGGTTGTGGACAAAGAAAAAAGATCGTGCCTGATTCTGGATGTGGCCTGCCCATTCGACACGAGATTGCAAGAAGGAGAGGGAGAAAATTAACCGATACCAGGATTTAAAGCGGGAGGTAAAAAGGATTTGGAACTGCCATGAAGTCAAAGTGGTCCCGATTGTCATAGGCGCACTAGGTACTATTTCAAAAAGTTTCCAGGGATGGTTATAGAAAATTGACCCCTTCACGCTTTTTGGAACGCTTTAAAAGGCATGCTTGCTGGGAACAGCAAGAACCCTCCGATACATCCTGAATATCTGAGGCTGCAGGTATTGGCTTGATATTCATTTCAACAAACTTTCCAGTTAACTAACATCAATGACTGAGACTCAAAGAATAATAATAATAATAATAATGCTTTCTTTATTAACCACAAGGGTTTACATAAGGACAGTACAGGACAAGACAGGACGGTACAAATGGGCATTTCTGCGTGTAAAAAAAACAGAGGATGTAATAAAAATTACAATGAAAAATTCCCCAATAGGGGACATTTGTGGAGAAAGCCCATTCAAAAGCCACAGTGACCCTGACCACCAGGGCAAGTGCCCTCTCACAGTTTTCCACCTTTAATTTACAGACAGATACTCAGAGTAGGCCCATTCACACGGGCCATACTTGCTTCTTTCAACCATCTTTCAACAAAATGCTGGGAAGAGAGCACTTCCCTCTCTACCCTGATTTTCCTTTTTTTCAAATGAAATTTGAAAAAGTTAATCAGGGCATCACCGAAGAGGTAAGTGCTCGTCTTCAGCCCTTTCAAACGTGTCCACCATACTATCTCTTTCGCCATGGCCACCAGACAGATAAAAACTGCCTGCCCTTCCCGGCTAATTGAAGAGGGCGGGGCAATCCTCACGATGGACTCAGCTGATAGCTGGATCCGTCCTAAACGCGACAGCAGGTGTTCGACATTAACCCACAAGTCAGCAATGCTCGGACACTGGACGAGTGCGTGCAGAACGGTTTCCTCGCCCAGCGCGCATCTCGGATATGCCCGGCTGACGGCACCTCCATGCCTGTAGAGTTTATCCCGAACTGGCAAAGCTCCTCGATAGCACTGCAAGGCCAGGGATTTCTGGAAGTTGTTCATAGGCCCCGGCCCGAAAGTTTTTCCGAAGAGATTGGCTAGTTGGTTTTCGTCGACGCCTAGAGTTTCTCCAAGTACGTCGTCCATCTTCCCCTCCACTAATCCTCTATATAACGCCAAGGTGGAGTTTCCACCGATCACATTGCCCGATTGGTCGAGGGCTGTGAGCGCCTGAAGACATTCCAGTCTCCAAGCGCTCCCTCTCGGTCTTCGCTTGACCCAGGACTGCAGCTCCGTCAAGGAGACGAGCTGGAGAAAGACGCGTCTAGCAAACGGAGACCACACCTGATCACCGTCGAGGAAAAGGTGGAGATGTCGTAGCCTGAGCGTGTGTCTGCACATCAGCAGCCACGGCATTCCCAGCCCTCCACGTAGAGGGTGTTGACAGCAGATGGACCGCCTGACCATCGGAGCGCGTCCCTTCCACAAGAAGCGAAAGCGCAAACGCTCCAGCGCAGTCAGGCGGGGCTTAGGACAAGTTACGACGGTCAGGAGGTAGTAGATGACGGACGTGATATATGCGTTAGTCACCTCCGCTCGACCTTTCAGGGATAGCTTCCTCTCGGACCATTTCTGGGTGAGAGAAGCCACCCTGCTCGTCACCTCGTCCCAGTTTTTGTCCGTCTGGAGATCGGGACCGAACCAGATCCCGAGCAATTTAACTGGTCCGTTCGTCCAGCGCCCGACGACGCTGTTGGACGGCATGGACCTGCTGCAACACTCCGCCTCAGTGGCCGAGAGCCGCAGCAGTCCGTCGAGGTAGACAATAAAGTCCATCCCTCGATCCGGCCCGCCGCTGCCCCTGAACAACTGAGCGAAGTGTCGCTGAAAAGCTTCACACATTTGCCCGGGATCGAGTAGCATGCGCCCGTCATGGTCCACCAAATACCGGATCGTGGCTTTGTTGCCACAACGCGCCTCCGCCACTCGGGCCCATTGAACGGCTTTCGTCCCCTCGTGTCTGAGAGCACGCACCCTAGCTCTGACAACGCAGCCTTCGTGCTTTGCATTGAAGAATTGGTCAAGGTCCAATTTAGCCGCAAGTACGTCGGTCGCGATGCCTTTGCTAAGCGCCTCGTCTAATTTTCTAACTAATTTTCCCTCTGCTCTATTTTTCTCCATTGCTAAAGCCTTACTAAACCTAATGAACTCTATTCTAATTGCTCTTTTCAGAGCAAACCACCACTTGTTGTTGAAGCGGGCCCCCGTCAACGCCCGCTTAACTAGTTCGCTAATCCGGTCTCTGTAGGCCTTGCGCGCTGGTAAGGACGCGTTTAGCTTCCAGTAGCCGGATCCTCGTCTATGAAGCCTATCTAAGTCAAGCACACAGATCACGAATTTGTGGTCCGTGTAGCTGACTATCTTGAATTGTGGACAGCCTATGCTAGACCTATTTTTTCTCTACAAAATACTCTATCTAGATATGATCTGGATGACCCTATGCAATTTGTCCAAGTCCACATTGGCACATTCGGGAAATCCAATCGGTACCTGTCAGACAGTTCAAAACGCCTGAGCAGGTTGGTGAGGCTCTTGCACCCTCTTCCCCTATCCGCTAATCCCACACAGTCCCAGCGTGCATCTAAGATCCCGTTCCAGTCGCCCACTAACATTGAAGAGCGGGACGTTCCAAGAAAGGTCTCCAGACGCCGGAAGAAATCAGGCCGCCCTGCTTCTGTCAGGGCATAGACGGCCACTAGCCTGAAAGCTTGCCCGTCTCCGCTGGTCACGTCTAGCACCACCAAACTACCTTCTGGGTCCAGGAAGATGGCCCGTATGGCGAGATCTAAACCTCTCCGAAAAAGCACAGCAACTCCTCCCCCCGGTCCCGGACGGCTGGGAGATGCGTACACATCGTAGCCGCCGAAGATCGGTGTGAAGGCCCGTGCTTCGGAGATTCTGGTCTCGCTGATGGCCACTACATCTATGTTTAGTGACCTGAGGTCGTTGAGCAGGTGGCCCTGCTTCCATGACGACCCCAAGCCACGCGCATTTATGCAGCCTATTCTGAGTGAGGTCATGTTGAAATAGAGTGGAAAAGTTGGGAAAGACCACTTACCTTACTTCTCGTAGAGGAAGGATGGCTTGTCCATCCTTTTCACTGCTTGTGGCCTTCTCCGGAAGGATGTCCTTATAAATCCTCCTGGAGAGTGTTTGTCGGAAGTCTCCGATGTCTTTGGGGAATTTTTGTTTTCGTGTCGTGTATGTTTTCTGTGTGATGCGAGTGATTTGTATGTGTGGAGGGGGTGTGAACTTTTGGGTTGTTGTGTAGTCTTTTGCTGTGATGCTGGTGTTGTGTTGCATGTAGTGTAATAATTGGTTGTTGTTAAAATTTAATGCTGTGTAGTGTGTATTGTTTTGATTGTTTTGTTT
>OZ024749.1:30718645-30728645 GCA_964016885.1 Eledone cirrhosa | reverse complement strand
ACTATTGTTGATGTTAATATTAATGTTATTGCTGTCATCTTTGTTTTTATTGTTATTGCTATTCTTATAGTAAAAAGAAAAGAAAAAAAAAATCCATAGCAATTTAAAGTAAAATATAAAATATAAAAACAAACCACATATTTCATAAACTAATACATGTGATTGGTTCGGCATATTTTTTTCCAGGAAACCCTGTGACTCAGTTTGCTTCCAGCTTGGTTCCGTTCGATTTCACTGGTCTTGGCTTCGTTTGGCTCTTCTAGGTTATTCAATATTAGAAACAAAGTCATAAAACCACATTTTCTTTTTGCTCTTTTTAGTATGGTAATTGAAAAAATGTAAACCAAAAATTTTGAGAAAAGAAAAAATATCTAAATTCTTTTTTGTATATCTTTATTATTAGATGGTTAATCGTAAAATAAAATAAAATAAAATAAAATAAAGCGTTATTAAATGTTGAAGACATTATGAACAAGATAAAATTGTCAAACACAATGGTGATTCTTTTGAGGTGAATTCAAAGAGTATAATGGTAGCAGACATGATGGATACCAATTTGAGTTTAAAAGGAAAGATGAATCATTTAAAGAATACATTGAATGTATTTTGTTATTGAAAAACAACAACGTGAGACGAGTAGAAATAGAATATAAGGATGGGAAAATAATACCATGCCTGAGAGTTACATGTCAATTAAATTATGAGGAAGGCGCTTGGTTTAATAGTTAATGTAGTTGACGTATAGTCATGGGCTCTATTCACGGCGGCCCTCATATTTCTGTGTATGAGACGTATTACTTCATGCTTCTCCAGTGTCCACGCAACTGGAAAGATTGCGTTGTACCACCAATTTCAAGAGTCTGGTCTGTCAGGAAAAACAGAAGTAATATACCATGCACTGCTTAATTATAACTGTTTCTACTTTTGGCACAAGGCCAGCAATTACCCAGTGCATTACTGGTACTTTATTTTATCGACCCCGTAAGGATGAAAGGCAAAGTCAACCTCGGCGGGATTTGAACTCAGATCGTAAAGGGACGTAACTATGCTGGAAAGCATGGCGTCCGACCCTCTACCGATACTGCCAATCCACCGCCTAAAGCACTGCTTAAATATAACGTTGAGATTTCTGTACTTGTTTAAACACTTCTAGCAGGAATCTTCTCACATGGAACAATTGGGTGGGAGAGAGAAGTTCTTCTGAATTAGTAAAGGTGAAGAAGGACGCCGGGAATCAGGTGAAGGTTTTGTCATCAAATCTCAAATTGTGAAGTAACTATTGTCACATCATTCTGGAGTCCCTGATCAGCTCATGTAACTCTGAGTGGTTAAAGAAATGGATTCGCAATAGTGATGTTGTGATTTCGATTCCAGGTGATGTGTTATATCCTTGAGCAAGACACTTTATTTCACGTCGCTCTTTCTACCGGGATTTGCGACCGACAGATAGTGTAAGCAATAGGAAACTATGGAAACAGTCATTCTTAAGTCCAATTTGAGGAACTCCACCCCACTCGTTAACCGAATAAGATCGACTATATATATATATATGTAAAATGTAAACAGAAATAACAACACAATCGGTACAGTATATGGAAGGTATATATTAGGTTAACGCTTGATATAGCGGGAAGAGGGTCTTAACGTTTCGGACGCTAGTCCTTCATCAGAAGAAAGAATGAGGAATAAATTAGGTTAAGGGGACGGGCGGGATGGAATTGGAAAAAGTGTCTTTAGATAAAAATAATAGGATATACATATATATATATATATATATATATATATATATATATACTAACTCGTCCCTTGGACTGAGTGTTCTACCACTACGGATATTAGCTTCCAGTGTTCCACCACTATATATATATATATATATATATATATATATATATATATATATATATATGTGTGTGTGTATATAGAAGTAGGTCCACAACAGTTATATATATATATATCTATATATATATATATATCAATGGGAGCCTCTACATGGACACACTAGAAGAGGAAGACCAAGGTTAACATATGTTGATGCCCTAAGAACAGACACTGGTCTGTTGGAGATGCAGGATATGGCAGCGATAATGAGGGACAAAGACCGCTGGAGAGAACTCGTCCATGGATCTCGGGAATTTTACCCGCCTTAGATAGATATATATATATATATATATATATATATAAATGAAGGCAGAAGGGAGGACATATTCCCATATATACATTTAATGTTGCATAATTCTGAAATACGTATTTCCAAGGCCGATTTGCGTAATTAGACAATGAGGCAAGGCAATCGGCACGTAATTATATGTTATGAACATAAAATGTTTAAAATATTTAGTTCAATATATCCCTACTGGCTTAAAGCAATATATAAACTAATGAATTGGACATTGATACGACCTGTTCGTCGATAAAACAAAAATGACATGTGTGTATGAATGCACGTGTTTAAAAATGAGCAAATATTGACAATAAATAACATGGTCGGGATAATAGAATTCTTATTTGTTTCCATTGTTGGTCCTACAGTGTTGTTGTTGGTAATATATGCATTTGACCTATATTATTTTCGTGATTCTAAATACCTTTTATTTATTTTCCTTATTATGATTTACGTTTTATATGTTCATGTTATTGTGGGTGACGCTTTTCACGGAGAAAATTATCTATTTCATATATAGGGCACCATTCAAATTTTATGAACATTGATTTATATATATACTATAAGGATAAGGAACAAGGATTCAGTGTTGCATCATTAAATATTTAATAACATATGTTCTCTATCGATCATTTCGAGGCAAGATCTATTATAGATCGAACCTGACTCTGTAATCGAAACGTCGTCAGATATGGTCAGTATATGAGTTCGTCTCCTATATATATATATATATATATATATATATATATATATATATATATGGGGGGGGGGGGGTATGTGTGTGTGTGTATGCATAAATATACATATATATTTATATATATATATATATATATGGATGAAACTATCGTATATATATATATATATATATATATATATATATATATATATATATATATATATATATATATACAATATTAAATAATTTATTTAATATTGTAAATATACTCCAAATATTTGTCGAGTGCTTTTATATCAGTTATAAATATTTACTAGTTGTAACCCAACAATTTTAAATATAACTTTCCATATATATATATATATATATATACATATATATATATATATATATATATATATATATATATATATATATATATATAAATACATATATACGATGTAAATGTCACTTAAAGAGTGTTTAAAACATTTAAACACTTATGAACATTTCATCCGGGCACAAGTCATGTTACATCGGAGTATATAACAAAGGTCAAACACCATTTAAAAAAAATATGTGTATACTTTTAGTATACACAGAATTGTTTGCTATGTATTATTAAACAAAACTAATTATATATATTTAAAACGTTAAGCAATATTAAAGGCCAAAGAATTATGCTTGTCGATTTTTAAAGAACTGAAATGTTACTACTAAGTATAATGAAGCGTCAGGCAAAGGTTCTTTTATAGAATATTAGCAAAAATAAATAGTGAGGCCTGTTTGGACACAATGTTAAGTTGCCTAATGTGAAGGGGTGGTTATAATAAATATAGAAGGGACCAGAGAGGGGTTGTGCTAGGATGAAACGATCGTAAGTGATTAAGTGTGTTAATCACACTTTGATTATCATTTACATCGTCGTTCGGCTCTGTAGTATACTTGATATTTTACATTCAGCTATTTCCATACCAATAACTGGATAATATATATTATTGTCCATATTATATATATATATATATTTACATATATAGCAGCAATTATATATATTTATATATATATATAAATATATATAGTAATAATAATAAAATTGAAGACTAAAATCCAAAGAGGGCTCGATAAGGATAAATATATATCAAATATATAAGAACCGTAGAGCCAATATTTATTAAAATAACAGATTAAAGTTTAAGCAAAGAATCGCTGCTTTCACCCTTAACGGGATCTTCTGAAACTAACAAAGTCAATCTGTAAACGCAGAACTGGATATTTCAAAAAACGTTGCAACCGGAGGAAGACAGGAAGACGATACTTTGGTTCGTGGTAACGTTCGCTGGCAAAGAACGGGGAAAAACGAATAATACGTCATTAAAAGGAGCGGTGAAAAACAATTACGCGCAAAGACAGAACCACGTTTAGGTATCAAAGAGGTCGTAGACTAATGTTCTCTTAGGTGGTGCATAGAGACGTTCTTTGGCAATGAACGAAAACACGAAGATAATAAGTCATATGTGGAGCGTAGAGAACAATAGCACGCAAAGACAAAACCACGTAAATGGTATAGCAGAAGTTGTAGACTAAAATTCTAACTCGGAGACCAAATGAATCTCCGCTACAGAGTTAAGAACAAAGTACATAAATACAATACAGAAGTAATAGAAATAAATAAATACATACACGCAAACAAATACGTACATACACAAGCATACGCAAAACCTTACCATAGGTATACAACCACGCACACATAAATATGTGTGTGTGTGTATGCTTGTGTACAAATAAATAAATAATTATATAAACGTACATAAGCAAATAAACACGCATATAACAAGCGCACACACACACCCACATATAAATACACGAATGCTCGGAGACGTAAGTCAACCAAAACAAGAAGTACACACATACACACACCCACCATACGCACGAACCCGCACACTCACGCAGACGCAAAACTCCCGTATACACATAGCCAAACCCTAAATACCAGAATATATAAAAATTATACGCCATAACAATCAAATGTACGTATGAGAAGGTATACAACCTTCACAAAACATACGGGTAATATATACTTACCTATGCAAATAAGTAAAGGAATAAACAAAACATATACTTAGCTCCCACATCAGGACGTAAAATATCCACGTATAGATCGTACTATCCGTTAGGGTAAAACGTGGGGCTGTAATACAGGAAAGTTTTGTGCAATTTATGTTTACAAGCCGAAATTGCCTCAGATGTTTTGTTTAAGATGTGGTCTGTGGCGTAGAGTATTTCCAGGGCCTCAGCGGCGCAGAGGTCACATGGTCTTTTATTTCTTCCGTTATACGATCTAGCCCTAGCTAGGATCTCCCAGTGTAACTTATATTGGGTGTGGTTGTCTTTTAGACTCCAGATATAAGCTGAAACTGACGTCATATTCCTTCTTAGAGGGCAACGAAAAGAATGGGTATGCATGTAAAGACGCTGCTTGAAACTATTGGCGGTTAACCCTATGTAGGCCCTACGGGACGTGGGTGTTACAACCTTATATTTGTAGACAATGTTACTAGAGAGGCATTTCCCGGATAGGGGGAAATGAGCCCGATTCCTACAATTACAGTTAGTACTAACTACAGTGTTGCACGTGTTCCTACAGCTAGGCAGTTTAGCTAAATTTGAAGCTGTGATGTTATGCGCAAGGTTAGGAGTCATAGAGTAAGAAATTTTAATAGTATTTCTATTAAAAATGTTACTATATTTATGTGTAGGGGGAAAATGCTTCGTAATGATGGAAAGAAAGATCTTAGCTAATTGTGTGGCCACCTCCATATTATATGGTGGGTTAAACCAACAAATGCGACGGGTACTATTTCTTCTAGGTCTATTTTCGTACTCTGTATATGCTACATTATCGACAAATCCACTTCGAGCAAGAGATTCATTGTAATAAGTGGAATGGTCGTTGAACATGCGCTCGTTGGTGGAAAGACGGGAAAGCCTCAACGAAACGTTTCTTACCAGGTTCTTGGTTATGCTGGCGGGATGGTTGGAATCCTTACTTATGTAATTAAGCGTATCATTTGGCTTTCTATACGGCTAATACAACCCATTCAATAAATTGAGGGTAACGTCGAGGTAATTAACGACCGAGAGATTGGTATCAACCTGTATAGAGAGGTTGAAGCCTTTGAAGAAGGCTGTGAGTTCTTTTCTGAACCTGTCGCAAGCACGAGGTCCGCACTTAGTCATGGTCAAAAGACCATCGTCACGGTACAAACCACCGCCCGCGTTGGGGAATTCGTCCTTGATAGAGAAAAGAAGGAAAAGGCCAATAAGATCAGTAACCTCCGCAGAGTCACTGGCGCCCATACTCACGTCGAATGGGGTACTATTGGATTTTTTAATCCAAATAGAGTCGTCGAAATTAATCACCGACTTTCGGGGATTAAGCATGACATCAACTTCGAAATCCTTAACCGCTGTGAGTGTTTTAGCGAAATTGATAGCTCTAAGGAGAAGTGGTAAAGTGATGGAGGAGTAGTAATCGTTGATGTCGAATTGGATAAAACGGCAATGTTCCTTGTTACATATGCCGTTGAACCAATCAATCACCGCGAAAGAATTGTTCACAGTGCGAGAGGGGCGAAACTTCTAATTTCAGGTATAATTCTATCAAGAATCGTTTTACTAAGTCTACCTAAATCGGACTTCGTAGGGTTAATAAGCCGAATAGAGGGGTTGTTCGGAAAATTGGATTTGTGATCTTTCAGGGTAAAGTGGGGAGAAATAGGGTCCAGAGGTTCGGTCCGGTCCAGGATGTTGAGATCAGATGTGATTTTAAACCCAGCATCGTTGATTTCATTGATGACGCACCGATTAGTTTTGCTGTAATCCTTAGTTACAGCATTATGTAGTAGTTGATGGTAAGTACTGCGCTCCACTTGATATAGGTTGCCAGTTTTGTCGGAATGGACGTGCACGGCGTTAGAATCCTTAATAGAACGAATTCTATTCTTCAGGTCTTGCTGGAAGGAATTGCTCCTATTCTGAAATTTGATACTCTGAATGAGTTCCAAGACATCATTTTCGAAGGGTAGCAATGCTGGGTTCCACGGGGGGTTATTATAGGTTTTAAATCCAAATTTATCCTGTTTGTTGTCTACTTTTCGCGGATTATCGAAATAAAAGGCACGCCAACGCAACCTTTTAATGAACGCGTCTGTTTTCTGTATCAGGAGTTTTAGGTATGTTTTCCTGCTTGGTACGGGTATGTTCTTTGTAGAAATATTCAGATGTTGTTTCTGCATGATGAATATAAGTCAGTAGAGTGCTCAACCGAGGGAGCCAAATAGTAATAATAATAAAATTGAAGACTAAAATCCAAAGAGGGCTCGATAAGGATAAATATATATCAAATATATAAGAACCGTAGAGCAAATATTTATTAAAATAACAGATTAAAGTTTAAGCAAAGAATCGCTGCTTTCACCCTTAACGGGATCTTCTGAAACTAACAAAGTCAATCTGTAAACGCAGAACTGGATACTTTAAAAAACGTTGCAACCGGAGGAAGACAGGAAGACGATACTTTGGTTCGTGGAAACGTTCGCTGGCAAAGAACGGGAAAAAACGAATAATACGTCATTAAAAGGAGCGGTGAAAAACAATTACGCGCAAAGACAGAACCACGTTTAGGTATAAAAGAGGTCGTAGACTAATGTTCTCTTAGGTGGTGCATAGAGACGTTCTTTGGCAATGAACGAAAACACGAAGGGTGAAAGCAGCGATTCTTTGCTTAAACTTTAATCTGTTATTTTAATAAATATATACAATATATTAACAAATGGAAACTATATTCATAAAATCATATTTATTTCAGTATACATATTTCAAGGACACCAAAGCAAATTATGGTGCGCTTTCATAATAATAAATAAATAAATAATAAATAAATAATAAATAAATAAATAAATAATAAATAAATAAATAAATAAATAAATAAATAATAAATAAATAAATAAATAGTAATAACCGGAAAATTTTATTTAATGTTTAATTTTGATTAAATGTTTAATTTATCAATTAAATTATTGAGATCTATAAATTAAAAATTGAGATCTATATATTATTAAAAGAATATATATGTACATATATATATGGAATTTTTCTCTCTCTCTCTCTTTCGTCTGCGACTTCACAAAACTTATGTTTACCGAATTCGTAGACCAGACCCCTTCTTCTTCTTCTTCTTCTTCTTCTTCTTCTTCTTCTTCTTCTTCTTCTTCTTCTTCTTCTTCTTCTTCTTCTTCTTCTTCTTCTTCTTCTTCTTCTTCTTCTTCTTCTTCTTCTTCTTCTTCCCCCCGTTAGACCTGTGCGAAATTCCTTCCTTGCTCACATTTCAACCAGGTTTGATGGTCTTTTGTCTCTTGTTCACGATTTCACCGAGTTTATATTCATAGAGATCTGGGACTTGTCTATTTCTTCTCACTTTCCGTTGCTTAAACCATTTTGTTTGTTACCCTAACGTCCCCTTTATTTACGTGTCCCAACGACTTTTTTTAGCCATTGTTCGCACCAACCTGAGGCATATGGCCCTTAAAGCGATGAAATGCCTGGGACGGTTGGAGGGTCACTGATGAAGGACTTACTTTTTCATATGCACCACCATTTGCAACGCGCAGCCATCATTATTATCATATATATATATATATATATAATAAATGTATGTAAGGTTATGTTATTATAACATAACCTTATATACATTTATTATTAATCATCAACCAACAATTAATTATTAATTTTTCAATTAATCAACAATAAAAATTATAAGAAATAACAAAAAATATATGTTTAAAATATATCTAAAACATAAACCGTATTTTACGGTTTACGCTTTAGATATATTCTTATGAAAAACTTTAAACATTAAGACGTTATAGTAAACAAACTTATATTTTAACAGTCACAACTGTATAACAGGTGAATTTATAAAATGTTTGAAATTTATAAAATTATAACTTACTATAAAATAATAAAAGGTTCTCTTATAATCTTAACTTTTTTTTCAACTTAACCTTTATAACATTTAATCCTTAGAGCTATCTAAATTACAAATAAATCAATTAATTTCCCTCACGCTGTATTACTATTACTAAGAAGAGATTTTTCTTCGGTAAAATCTCTGAACATTCCTATATTTTAAACATATATTTTTTGTTATTTCTTATAATTTTTATTGTTGATTAATTGAAAAATTAATAATTAATTGTTGGTTGATGATTAATAATAAATGTATGTAAGGTTATGTTGATGCCCTAAGGACAGACACTGGTCTGTTGGAGACGCAGGACATGGCAGCGATAATGAGGGACAGAGACCGCTGGAGAGAACTCGTCCATGGATCTCGGGAATTTTACCCGCCTTAGATATATATATATATATATATATATATATATATATATATATATGTGTATATATATATATTCTTTTAATAATATATAGATCTCAATTTTTAATTTATAGATCTAAATAATTTAATTGATAAATTAAACATTTAATAAAATTTAAACATTAGATAAAATTCTCCGCTTATTATTATTTATTTATTTATTTATTTACTAATTTATCCACGCTTTATTTACTCCGCGTAATTCATCCACTATATATTTATATTTTCGCTTCATCATCTCATAAAATTACGTTAGTACAACACTCTCTCACTTAGGGTTTTCTCTCTTTCTCTTTCTTTTGTTTTTCTTTTGTTTTCCTTCTTTGGGTTTGCTCTTACTTTCTTTTTTCTTTCTCTTTTTTCTTTTTCTTTTTCTTCTTCTTTTTCTTTTTCTTTTTTCTTTTTCTTTTTTCCCTATTCCAACGGCTTAATTTAAATGTACGGGATTTAACATCTCCGACACTAATTTGCATAATAGACCAATAATAAAATTAGTAACCCCACTATCCGGGAGCTTCCAACCGACATGATCGCATTCTTTAAGGGTATGTTAATATTTGTTTATAAAACTGATCTATATTATATTTTATCTGACGAAAGCGCACCATAATTTGCTGTGGTGTCCTTGAAATATGTATAATGAAATAAATATGGTTTTATAAATATAATTTCCAATTGTTAATATATTGTATTTTTACTCCAAAAATTTGTTGAGTGCTTTATATCAGTTATAAAAATATTTGCTTGT
>OZ024749.1:30691145-30713645 GCA_964016885.1 Eledone cirrhosa | reverse complement strand
ATAAAAGATAAAAAAATAGATCCAATATTGGTATCGAAACTGCACAATTTGTTTTGTTGTTGTTGGTTTTTTTGTGAACAGTGAAAAACTTGGAAGAAACCACTATAAAAAATTACTTTTATATAAATATAATCATATATATGTGTGCGTGTCTGCGTATGCCTATATATATATATATATATATATATATATATATATATATATATATATATGTATATGTATATATATATATATATATATATATATATATATATATATCTTATATAACATCTTATTCTTTGTAGTATTGTAGTCCAAATAAATCATATTATATTAGATTATGTTATATATATGATATATATATATACATTCCAAATTATTGGCGGACGCGAGTCTGTACTCACCGACATCATTGTAATCCAGCTGTTTTTCTCGTAGGCCAATCTCTATGTGTAATCCATTCATTTATGATATTCAAATTCTCTTAGATGTTAAATTATTATTCCACACTTGCTACAGGTTTTTGTTCACAATAAGTTTTCTTTTATTTACGTTTATTCCACTGAAGAAACGAAAACTAAGCCAGTCGTCAATAGTGTTACATTGAAACGATCGTATGGTCATGTTACTAATCAGGGAGATTGATGAGCGTGACTGTTTCTTCTACATTGTTTCTGGCCCCATCGTTTGCAATCGAATACCGTAATCTGATGAAATACCATCAGCTTTCCGTTATGTAAGTCATCGAATCTGTAGTGGTGAAAACTCCTGGCATTCTGACTCCTCCTTACTTCTTTCGGAGCAGAGTTACCGTCCGCAAATGTGAGCTAGGTGACACGGAATGGCGATTTCAACGGATAACCTTCGCTATTCTCCCTGTCAATGCATTCTACATTCTGTCCTCTAAACCAGGGGGCAGCAAACCTCTAGTGTTCTACAGGACACAGAGTTTTCTACCATACCGTTCAGGTACGTATCATTGGAGATATCTATGCTTAAGATGTCATATTACTATAATCTTCTACAGTCTACTTCTTCACCCCTTTGTTCCTTTCTTACATCCCCCCCCCCATCTCTTTCTCTCTCTCTCTCTCTCTCTCTCTCTCTCTCTATGTTATATAATTCATCTCGCACACTCTCTTGCTATATACATCCATTCATGCGCTGATCCACCCATCCTCTGTTTCTTTCTCTCTCTCTCTTTCATATATATATATATATATATATATATATATATATATATATATATATATATATATATATATATATATACGTATATATATATGTATATATGTGTGTATATATTAATAGAGAGTGAGTGAGAGTTAGAAAAAATTGATAGATAGTTAAATTTCTTTATTAGCCACAAGGGCACAAAAGAAGGGGACAAATACAAATGGGGAGTTTACATACAGGTATAAAACTATTAATAAAACAACAAATAACAATTGAAATCCCCAGTAGGAGGGAGGTGTTACACAGGGGTTGTACACACCCCGAAAAAAATGTACAACCCTCATCTCCAGGAGCACCAAGAGTGAGTACTCACCTCCTCTCTTCTTCTTTTTCCTCAACCTACAGGCTTATATAGAGAGAAGGCCCATCCACTCGGGCCATTCTTGCCACATTCATCCACCTTTTATATAATTGGCTGGGGTACAGTACCTCTCTCTCCATCCTGATTTTGAAATTGATTCAAGAAATTAATAGATAGGTAGATGGATAGATAACTTTCTTTTTATTTGCCACCAGGGCAACAAAAGTGGGACAAGTACAAAGGGGGGAGTTTACATGCAAAGGCGTCCTCAATATGGAGGAGCCAATAACAAGATATAAAAGTATAAAAATAAAATAAAATATAACAGAATAAATTGTATAACAAAATCCTCAATAGGGAGGAGGCGCCTTGGGGGGTCGCACACACCCCCGAAAAAAAGTGTGCAACCCTTCTCCTCAGGAGCACAGAGAGGGGGTGCTCCCTTGGTCTTTCATCTTCCTCACCTATAGTCTGATGTAGATTGAAGGCCCATTTACACGGGCCATTCTCGCCACTTTCACCCATCTTTCATAAAAACGGCTGGGGTGCAGCACCTCTCTCTCCATCCTGATCCTTCTTCCGAAATGATATCGGAAGAAACGGACCAGTTGTTGGCCAGAGAGAAAGGTGTCTGACCTGAGTTCTTTCAGACGCGTCCACCATACAACCTCTTTCGCCATGGCTATTACGCACAGAAACACCGCCTCTCCTTCGTTTTTGAAGAGGGGAGGCGGCTTGATCGTTACAATAGACTCGGTCCCACCTTTGACAACAGTTGTTCGACATAGTCCCACAGATCGGCAATGCCGGAGCAGTGTACCAAAGCGTGTGCATCGGTTTCCCCGTCGCACACGCATCTGGGACAGATCTTTTTCGAGGGGTCCCTACCCGGGTGCTCGTGTCTGTAGATCCTTTCTCGAACGGGCAGAGCCCCTCGGTAGCACTGCCAGGCCAGGGACCTCTGGAAGTTATCCATGGGTCCCGGGCTGAATGTTCTACCGAACAGGTTATCCAGTTCGTCTTCCTCCATGCCTAGGGCTTCTCCGAGGGCGTCGTCACCCCTGCTAACCACCAGCCCTCTATAGAATAACGAGGTGGATTCTCCACTGACAGCCGGGTTCACCTGCCAGAGAGCCGTGAGCGCCTGGGCACACTCGCCAGGATAGATAGATAGATAGATAGATAGATAGATAGATAGATAGATAGATAGATAGATAGATAGATAGATAGATAGATAGATAGATTGATTGTAAGATAGATAGATAGATAAGTAGATATATTTCTTTATTTGCCACAAGGGCACACAGGAAAAGTTAGATAGATAGATAGATAGAGTGAGGCTGGAGGGAAAGATACACAGTAAGAAACTGTGTTATACCACAATAAATGTCTATAGAATTGTTCATTAGAGTATTATGTAATATATGAAAAGAAAAGTTTTTGCGAATTACTGCTGTTATATTATATTGTATGGTGTTTTTATTCTTATTATTTTTATACTGTTTGGTAGTGTTGTTGTTGTTATTCTGTTTGTTGTTATCGTTATTCTGTTTAGTGTTGTTGTTGTTAATCATTCTGGTGTTATTGTTGTTGTTATTCTATTTGGTGTTGTTCTGGTTACTGTTGTTTTTGTTATCATTAATATTATTATTATTATTGTTCTTTGAGTCTCAGTCATTGATGTTATTTAACTCGAAAGTTTATTTAAATGAATATGAACCCGCTACCTGCAGTCTCAAACATTCAGACATTCAGTTCCAAATCCTTTTTAACTCCCACTTTAATTTTCTGCCTCTCCTTTTCTTGCACTCTCGTGTCAAATGGGCAGGCTATATCTACAAATTATTATTATTATTATTATTATTGTTCTTTGAGTCTCAGTCATTGATGTTAGTTAACTGGAAAGTTTGTTGAAATGAATATCAAGCCACTACCTGCAGCCTCAGATATTCAGGACGTATCGGAGGTTTCTTGCTGTTCCCAGCAAGCATGCCTTTTGAAGCGTTCCAAAAAGCGTGGCGCGGCCAATTTTCTTTAACCATCCTTGGAAACTTTTTGAGATAGTACCTAGTGCGCCTATGACAATCGGGACCACTTTGACTTCATGGCAGTTCTAAATCCTTTTTACCTCTCACTTTAAGTCCTGGTATCGGTTAATTTTATCACTCTCCTTCTCTTGCACTCTCGTGTCGAATGAGCAGCCCCCCCCCCCTATCAGGCACGATCTTTTTTCCTTGTCCAAAACCACCAGATCAGGTCTATTGTGTTCCAGTTTCTTGTCCGTCTGTATCTTAAAATTCCACAGCACCTTCACCTGATCGTTTTCTATCACCGACTCTGGCTTATGCTCATACCACTTCTCAGAATGTGGTAAATTGTTTACTTTGCATAGGTGCCAGTGGATCACCCTGCCCATCACATCATGTCTCCAGCCCTTATAGTGAGTCTGGGCTAGGTGTTTACACTCGGATACAATGTGAGCCACAGTCTCCTCTCTCTCTCCACAGATCCTGCACAGTGGGCTAGCCTCCTCCTTGTAAATATGGTGTTTCAACCACTTCGTTTTGAGGGCCTGCTCTTGCGCAGCCATTAACATTCCTTCTGTAGCCTTTTTAAGGTCTCCTCTTTTCAACAAGTTCCATGTCTGTGGATTTCAGAATTCTGTTTTCTCAAAGAAGGTACTATGAAGGGATTTTTCCTGAAGGCTGCTCTTTCTCCTTGTTGTTATTTCCTCCTTGGACATCCCCTGGTCTATTGTCTTCTCCTTCAGTACAATTCTGAGCATTGGCTCCTTACTATCAGTCACGTATTTGTGTAGGTTGTTTTTCTCCATCTGAACACAGTCCTCTATGCTGATAAGACCTCTTCCACCTTCAGATCTCCTTAAGTAGAGTCTATCGACATCACTCCTCTTGTGAAACATGTTGTAGATAGTCAATAGCTTCCTAGTCTTCCTATCCATTTCTTTTTGTTCAGCAAGATTTCATCTCAGAATCCCGCACTGTACCTAATAATAGACACAGCTCGGGAATTTACTGCACTTATGGCATTCCTACTGTTCAGATGTGACTTTAATACGCTCCTTATTCTCCGAATGTATTCAGTTCTTATCAATTCCTTCATTTTTTTGTTCTTGATGTCATCAGCCTCCAGAACACGCAAATATTTGTATCCCTCCTCAGTGTCAATGTCCTTTATCATCTCACCTGTTGGTACCTGGATTCCGTTACCTCTGCTCAATTTATCCCTCTTTATCTCAAGGACTCCACACTTACTAATACCAAATTTCATACATATATCATTGCTGAAAATACGGACAGTGTCAACAAACACATCCAACTCCTTCTCACTCTTCCCGAAGAGCTTAAGATCGTCCATGAAGAGGAGGTGATTGATGGTAAGCTCTCCCTTTCTCAACTTGTATCCTGCTCTCACTTTTCGCAGTATAATGGTCAGGGGCATCAGGGCAAGGACAAACAACAGAGGGGACAAACTATCTCCCTGGAAGGTACCTCTCTTGATCTTCACGCCTCCCAAGGATTCTCCAGCTGATGTTAACTCTGTTTCCCAGGACTTCATACTTTTGCCCAACAACTGTCTGATGTTATCTGCCACCCTGAAGATCTCTAGATTTTCGGTGATCCAAGAATGAGACACCATGTCAAATGCCTTTTTGTAGTCTATCCATCCCATGAGAAGACCAGTGTGTCTCCTCTTGCAATTCCTCATTACCATCTTATCAATAAGTAACTGGTCCCTTGTACCACGGAACTTCTTTCGGCATCCTTTCTGTTCGTCCGGTAACAAGTTGTTTGTGTGGAGGTGGTGGTAGATTTCCTCAGACATAATGCTTGTCAACAGTTTCCACATTACGGACAGACATGTGATAGGTCTATAGTTGGTAACATCATTACCCTTGATTCGGTCTTTCATTATCAGAACTGTGGTACCTTTTGTCAACCACTCTGGCACCTCACCTGACATCAAGCAGTCATTGAACATGGTTGTCAGTTTCGGGTGGAGGGATGTTATATTTTTAATCCAATACCCCTGTACACCATCTGGGCCTGGTGATTTCCAGTTGGTTAGTTTTTTGGTCTGCCCCTTAAGAGTTTCAACTGTGATACTCAAATCAGTTTGTTGGTGTGCCTGTTCACTGATCTCCTTCTGTACTGTCTCAATCCACACTGCCTGGTCATTATGTTTAACATCCTGCTCCCATATTCCTCCCCAGAATGTTTTAGTTTGTTCCGCCTCAGGGATCAAGCCGTTGCCTCTTTCTTTTCCTTCAAGCTGTCCAAACAGCATCTTCTGGTTGGTGTCAAACATGCGGTTCTGTCTATACTGACTGACTCTGCTCTCGTATCGCCTAATTTGTGCACTCTTTGCTACAATGCGTTGCTTCAGTTCCTTTATGATAATATTTAGCTTTTTCCTTCTAGTTTTGTACTTTATTTCCAGTCTATTTTTAGTGTCTATGTTTTTTAGTGTCCCATTCAGTAGGGACTCAAGCTTTCCAATGTCATTTCTCATTTCCCTGATTTGACCACTCAGTCGTTTCTTCCACCAAGGCTCTGATCTTTCTTGTTTGTTGTTTCCTCTCGCTTTTATACCAAGTAATTTCCTCACCGTATTTGCTGTTGCTTTGAGGATATTGTTGCACTGGTGAAGGCTCCTCGCCTCAAGGTATGGGATGACTTTGTTTACATTAGCTGTTGTTTCTTTTAACTTTTTCTTGTCTACAAATCTTAGGTTCATAGGTTTCCCACTATCAGTGTTCAATTCATCTACCACTAAGTTTAGGATATCAACCAAATCTTGTCCTAGCTCGTCAGCATTCATCTCCTCAATGGCCGTATCTTTGTTCCAGGTATTATTTATTTCAGCATTCAGATCATTGTCTGCTTCGGATGGTTCCTCCGTTTTCTCAACAACCTCTTCACCTTCATTTCCCACTGGCTCGTTTGCCTGGCATACTCCACTCTCCATTTCCAACCTAATCTCTCTGCTCAGTTCCTCCAGTTCCAGCTCGCTTATCCACCCATTAGTTCTTATTACCCGAGCCTGCCCGGCCAATTTTTGTTCATCTAATTTAAATAGACCAATCTTGTTCTAGAAATTATGCATCCGTTTTCTATAGCGTTTCTCCTTGGGGTTACTCTTCAGGTAACATTGCATAACAGTTCTATTCAATTCTTTCGTCCAGTTGGTTCTGGTCCCTTTCCTTCTTCTTCTTCCTCCGACACCAGCAGTATTTGTTTGACAGCCAGGTCCCTGCAGCTGAGGCAGGGAGCACCTGCTGGGTGAGAGTCTGTCACATGACATTCTATCTCAACTTCACCGTTATTCGAACTGTTTAGGTTCGACATTTAAACACTCTTATCGAGGATTGGTGAATGTATGGTTACATAACCACCGGTGATTTCATCACCTCCGGTGATTTCGTCACTCCCGGTGATTTTTGTGTGGCACTATCACGCTGTAGACGAGCATAAATAAACAAACAAACAATTAGGCGAAAAAAAAACCCAAAAAGAATAAGCATAAGTTTCATTGTAATGTAATGTTTGAATGTCTGACTTAGATTTTCCCCTCCCTTCTCTGTCCGTCTGTTTGTTCTTCTCTTCATTTTTCTTTTCTTTACGTTTTTCGTTGTTGCTGTGCTGCTTTGATTTTGATTTTTGTATTTTTGATTTTTACCGGGTCATCAAATCTGTCTATTTATATATTTTGATGCCTTTTTTTATTAGTGGGGACACTACGATGTAGCAGGAGGTAGTGAGAGAGAATAGCGGCGGTAGTGATAATGAGGCAGTGGTGGTGGTGCTGTGCTAGTAGTACTTAGCAGGAGGTAGTGGGAGAGAATAGCGGCGGTAGCGATAATGAGGCAGTGGTGGTGGTGATGTGATCGTAGTACTGTAGTGATGGTGTTAAAGTTGAAGTAGAAATAGAAGTTGAGGTAACTTGACCAGAGTTTTTAGCGTGGTAGTGGTGGCGGTGTTGGTGGTGAAATTATCTTCTCCGTCCACTTAGCCATTTAACTATTTAGCTATTTAGTCATTTAGTAATTTTGCCATTTTCCTTCTTTTCGACTCTAACATTCCTGATCCAAAATTAAATATTAATATTGTCTATTAATATTGTCTAGTGATACCGCTATCTTCCCCTTTCGTAAGTTAACAGAAGGTAATGGGGGAATAGCGGTGGTAGCAATGAAGGAGTGGTGGCGGCGGTGATGGGATAGTGGTAGCAATGATGGATGGAGTGGTGTCGGCGGTGACTATAGTGATGGCGTTGTCGTTACTGAGTTTTGTTGAATAGACTGTAGTTGATTGATCGTTTGATCGGCGTATCTATGCGGTTAGTCACGTATATTTAATATATGTGTTGACGTATTTTTCTTAATATTGGAATTAAACATTTTGTGAAAACTTGAGACAATAATAATAGTAATTATTATTATTATGCTGGGATTCGTGGTGGTGGTGGTGAAATTGCCGTTATCTGGCTGTTGTATTTAGTGTACACAGAGATGATGGGATAGGTGGTGTATCTAGTTTGTGGTGTTGGTGAAATTGCTGTTATGTGGCTGTTCTATATAGTGTAGACAGAGGGGGTTTTCTTCCATTTATAACCATTTTCTTTTTTGAATATAAAATGTATAATACAAAATTAAATATTTGAGTAATATTATGGAACCGAATTTTTCTGATAGTTGAGTCTGGTGCTTTATGCATCATTTGTACTAAAAATTGTTATTTCACAATTGATTTATGTATGTTAAAAATCAAAAACCTACGGGAGCGATTTCATGACCTTCTATCCACCATGTGCGTCTTTTTCGTCAAACTTAGATTCTGATAGACTAGCTGCTGAACTTACGCCACTGAAATCAACGACACAGCCTCTTCAGGAATTTACCAAGTAATTAAATTAGTATTGCACTAACACGTGTACACACAACATATTTCTCAAGGAAATGCAGCATTATGCAATATTAGACAAGGCTGGCCCTTTGAATTACAGGTACATGTCTCCGTGCCTCCAGATATTTTCTATCTACTAAATTTGTGTACATTTAATATATTTCTGAGGGAGATTTAGCATGATGCAATGTTAAACGGGTGCATGTTTCCGTGGTTTCAGATATTTGCTATCTACTAGATTTTAGTACATTTAATATATTACTCAGGGAGATTTAGCATGATGCAATATTAGAGAAGACTGGTTCTCTAAATTACATATGCAAGTTCTCCGTCATTTCAGACAGTTTCCATCAACTAAATGTGTACACTTTTAATATATTTCTCAGGGAGATTCGACATTGTGCAATGTTAGATAAAACTGGCTCTCTGAATTACAAATACATGTCCTTCTTCGTTCCCAATAGTTTCTATCTACCAAATCCCACTGAGAAAGTTTCAATTGACCAGACGATATGCTAAATAACAGTTGTCCAAGAAAGAAGGGATCGAATCGGCCATCCTGCGTAAGAAGAACAAGGAGGGGGGGGGTAGAAAGAAGAAGAAGAAGAAGAAGAAGAAGAAGAAGAAGAAGAAGAAGAAGAAGAAGAAGAAGAACAACAACAACAACAACAACAACAACAACAACAACAACAACAACAACAACAACAGGAATAATAACAGCAACTACTACTATTAATACTACTACTACTACTACAACTGCTGCTACTGCTACAACTACTACTACTACAACTACTACTACTATACCTGCTACTACTCATACTATTTCTTCTACTACTACTACTACTACTACTACTACTACTACTACTACTATTACGACATAGTTTTATTAACAATGTGTGACTGGGTGCAAATGATCTATTAGCTAACAACGCGACATATCTGTTTTGTTTTGTTTTTGTCTCAATTCCCACAATTCTCATTAATACCATTTAAGAAAGAAATATGTGCAAACAGAAATTTCCTCAAAGCCAAACATTCTAACCCATGTCAATAAGACAAGCTGCATGTTATTAAATAACTCAGTAGAATATTTCCCAACAGAGACATAAAAAAGGTTTATGAGTTGAAAACCGATTGCTTTAAATTAATTTAATGGACAAACCATTGGCAGAAAAACACAATAATGAATAAAGTCACGCTTAAAATGATACAAAAATGTGGTTTGGATTGCATTTGGTAATCAAGTGCAATGTGTCACTTTTAATATATTTCTCAGGGAGATTCGGCATTGTGCAATGTTAGCTAAAACTAGCTCTCTGAATTACAAGTACATGTTCTTCTTCGTTCCAAATAGTTTCTATCTACCAAATGCCACAGAGAAGTTTTCGATTGACGAGACGATATGCTAAATAACACTTGTTTGAGTTGCATTTGGTAATCAATTGCAATGCTGGGTAGAAATAAAGGAATGAAATCAGAGTAAAATTAGAGAAAAACAAACGTAAAAACTAATTACAGTTTTACCTAGTATTTAGTAATATTTCGGGGTTAAGAGCCTTCATAGTCGAGGGGTCGATGACTTAACCGGCTACCCTACTAGATCCTGGTCTGGTGAAGAGGATAAGTAGAACCTAAGCACCACAGAAAACAAGAGCGCTGCGATACGTTAAATACTGGATTTCATCAGAAAGATTTCAAAGTTCGGTGTGAGGTCGCTCCTTATGCAGCAAAATGTACCTTCGCCAGGTACCACCCAGATTAGCATAATTCCTTTCTCCTATCTAAATATCCTACTCCTATATATATTTCCTGTAAACCCCTTTAGCTGCATAAATTATATTATAATCTTTCCTATTTTACTAGCATTAGATGCGAACCTACATTTCATTTTCATTTTCCACCTCACATTTGCTCCTGTCCAATCTCTAATTATTAGTATCATAAGTCGCAGCATTTTTTAGTAATTAGATCCCCAATATATCCTTTCCTTTATGACAGTCTAGTAAAAAATTATTATTAGTCATCAACTTTTTGACACTTCGACCAGTGAAATTCAATACATTTCCTACTTCTTCCACTGACTTATTAATTTCTTATTCGCTACTTAACTATATAGTTTAACTGTTAATAAATCTCCTTTATGGGTGTATACGTCTGCATATGTATCTGTATATATGTGTATGAACATAAGCGTGTATATACAAGCGTAAAGATATATATATATATATATATATACCAAAAGAGCCAGGACCCCGACGGATGAGCTACGGCCCTTTCGACAGCTAGATCCGAACTAGATTGGATCTAGCTGTCGAAACGGTCGGAGCACAGCCGTCGGGGTCATGACTATTTTCCTATTACCCACTCAACTACCCTAAGTATCGAGTACTCCGGTGCGTTGTGGTCCACCTGGTCTCTCACCCCACTTTCTTTGTTATATATATATATATATATATAACTATATATATATATATGTGTGTGTGTGTGTGTGCGTGCGTTTGGGTATGTATGTATGTGTGTGTATGCATATATGATGATTACTATATATCTGTGTCAACTATCCTTCTTAATAAGGCCCTTATTTTCCCTATGTACAATACGAATATGACTAGGGACAAAGTGGTCATAGTTTTAGCCGCCAGACGCTCAATAATATTGTTTAATAACGAGTACTGGACAGGCAGAGCTAGACCTAATGATTTGGATATAATCATGGGCTCGAACGAATCAGCCCAAGTTACAGAACTTGGCAGAATCTATCTCAAGCACACCCTGCACCAGGAATGTGTTAACCATCAAGGTGGATTATATAGAGCCGATGCTCATTTAATCGCAAAGGATTTCAAGGATCAACAAATTGAAAGAAGAAGGAAAACTATAAGATCCTTCTTTAGGCGACAGGGCCTTAAAATTACTCTTGATTTAAATTTTAAATTAGCTAACATTCTAGGCGAAACATTAGACCTTAATTCTGGCTTGTATGAACCTTTTCATAAGGTTAATGATAACCTGAATTACAGCAACAGACACTCGAATGACTCTAGATCTATCATTAACTCCATAGTTGGCAATGTGTCTCACAGGATCTCCAAAATTTCTTCCTCTGATTCCATTTTAAACAAGCACGTGGATTACTATAATGTAGCCATCCACAATCCTGGCTATAATGAAAAAATAAATTTCCATATGGTCAAACCAACCTAGAGACGGAGTTTTCGCCCCACTAGATGTTGGCAGCAATATGGAACTTCAAATTCTAGGAGCAGAAGTAATCATGGAAAACCCTACTCAACTGTTAACTCTAAACACGGATCGCTGGACAGTACAAAATCTAAACACTCCCACTCCAGTTCTTATCCGCGGTATAATCTTCCTTATAATGAACTAGTAATCAATAAATAATATACACAGTTCTTTAAATTGCTGGATGATAGATTTCCTCCAAACACACAGGTACCATAAAATCCTGAATAGAAAAAGAGTCCGCCTATCCTACTCTACCACAGCCAACATTAGAAGCTTCATAACAGGATTAAATAATTGTTTCTACTTTTGGCACAAGGTCAGCAATTAACCAGTTCATTACTGGTACTTTATTTTATCGACCTGGTAAGGATGAAAAGCAAAGTTAACTAAATAATTGTTTCTACTTTAGGCACAAGGCCAGCAATCACCCAGTAAATTACTGGTACTTTATTTTATCGACCCCGTAAGGATGAAAGGCAAAGTCAACCTCGGCGGGATTTGAACTCAGATCGGAAAGGGAGGTAACTATGCTGGAAAGCATGGCGTCCGACACTCTACCGATACTGCCAATCCACCGCCCTAAACAGTTAACTAAATAATAAACGCCTCCGAATGTTTGACAATGATATGCTACCTGACCAGAAGCATATCTCTGATTCTACAGTCGGAATGACCATGACAGCAATTTCCCAACCCTCCACATCGAACGGATGGACCTTTTAACGGGCATGCGAACCAAACGCTGCCTCCTAATACCACCCTTAATGTGAGTACGAATAATGACCCTCTGCAGTATGCACAGACGCAGAGTAACTGTCAGCGTCCCAATATTTGTCCTTAAAAGGAATGTGCATGCACAGTAACATTATTTAACAATCAATGTGTGGTTGAAACTAATTTAAGGATGTATAGATATGTGGTTGCATCCCCCAATCCAACTTGTTTAAGCTGGTATGTGCACTTACATTTCGTATAATGACTA
Organism: Eledone cirrhosa; assembly: GCA_964016885.1. Taxonomy (NCBI): domain Eukaryota; kingdom Metazoa; phylum Mollusca; class Cephalopoda; order Octopoda; family Eledonidae; genus Eledone; species Eledone cirrhosa. The sequence continues at coordinate 30,700,975 of OZ024749.1, read as the reverse complement.
AGCTGAGTTACTCGATCGACCTCGTCAAGAAAATCTGGGACTTGAAACAGAACAACACGGATTACACTGTTTCCTTGTCCGTGTTAAGATACACATTTCCATACCAGAAGGAAAGCCGCTCTTGTGACCTTTGTGTAATGGAGGTAATGGTAATTATGTCTAGCTCTGATCTGTTAAACTCTCGCCAGGACAGAATTATTAATTTCGAACATAGTAATTTACGTACCTTCGGCAGGTATCACCCAGATTAGCATAATACTTTTCTCCTATCTAGATATACAACTCCTATATATATTTCGTTTATACCCCGTTAGCTGCATCAATTAAACTTTAATCTTTCCTAATTGTTAGTATGTTAAGTCGCAACATCTTCTACTAATTAGTTCCCGATGTATCCTATCATTTATGAGTCTAGTAAAATACAATTATTTCTGTCATCAACTTTTTGACACTTTGACCAGTGAACTTCAATCCCCATCCCACTTCTTCCACCGACTTATTGCTTTTTTTATTCGCTACTTAACTAACTATATTTTAACTGTTAATAAATCTCCTTTATGGGTGTCTATGTCAGCATATATATATCTGTATATATGTGTATGTATGTATGTGTAAATGTTATATATATATACTATTTCCGGTCAGCATGGCTTCATTGGAAATTTAGACGCTGGTCTGAGACTTTTACTTCCCTCCGAAGAAGAGATATTATCTCGAAAATTAAGGACATTTAAATAAATTCAAGGTGAAAGACGAATTCTCATCAATATCTTTCACTATTGCATTCTTTTTTCTATGTCCATATCTGCATTGTCTTGGCCTTATTACACATATTCTAACGTTTATACCTCATTACACAATGCTTCAAGTGAACTATAACCTCCTCCTATATATATATATATATATATATATATAACATATATATATATATATATATATATATATATATATATATATACAGGGGGTGTAACTAGGATATATATATATATATATGCGCATATGAGCGTATATATGAATATGTATATATGTATGCGTGTGTGTGCGTGTGTATATATGTATGTGTATGTATGTATATATGTGTGTATATGTGTGTGTGTATATAAATATGTATGTATCTATGTAGGTGTGTATATATATACATATAGTTAAGTGTATAAGTGTGTTTATTTACTAATATTACACCCTTTAGTTTTTGGGGGTTTTTTTTATCTTATCCTAACTCATTTTAAAAATTATTTTTGATTATTTTGTTTTATTTACTTCCCTTGTCCCTCCAACTTATATCTTTTCTACTTCACCTCTATCAGGGTAGTTGCCTTTTAATCCGGGTGGATAGCAGTAAGAATATTTTACTGCCAGATGCAACGACCTCATCTCGAACTTTGGAAGCTTTTTGATGAAATGGAGTATTTAATGTATTGCTAGTGAATGGGCATAATGATAATATTACTATGCAACTTGCACTCGTAGATTGATACTGCATTGAAACATGTGTTGAAGAATGAACTTTCATTAAATTCTTCACTTCTATTCAATACTTCACGCCTAATCGTTTGTTTATCCTATACATTTATATATATATATATATATATATATATATATATGTGTGTGTGTGTGTGTGTGTGTGTGTGTGTGTGTGTGTGTGTGTGTGTGTGTGTGTGTGTGTGTGCGTGCGTGTGTGTGTGTGTGTGTGTGTGTATATATAGTTAGGGAAGCAGAAAATTGCTTATTGCGATCCAGTTCTTGGGTAAGAAAGCCAGTTTCATGAACAACAATTATAATTGAGTGGCTTAATTTGCAGTATAACAATATAAGGTTGCACTTACAATTGAAAAGGTCGTAAATACCTGGATAAAATCCTTCTCTTAATGCTTACTTGTGTTTTCTCTTTTATATATATGTATATACATATGTATATATGTATATGTATATATATATATATATATATATATATATATATATATATATATATATATATATATATATATATATATATATACATATGAAGAGAGCGACACACATTTACATATATATGTATATATATATATATATATATATATATATATATATATATATATATATATATATATATATATATATATATGTGTGTGTGTGTGTGTGTATAACTATGTATATATATATATATATATATATATTTATATGAAGAGAGCGACAGAGAGATGCACACACATTATATATATATATATATATATATATATATATATATATATATATATATATATATATATATATATATATATATATGTATATATATATATATATATATATATATATACATATAATTAGTATGACACTATCACCTAAATGCCAAGTAAATAGCTTAAGGTATCAGGCTCAATTACAGAGAGGAATTGATCTAATGACGAGAAGTCAGATCGGTCTTGGCAATGTTCCAGAGTTCAATACAGGCCATTAATGATTGGAATTCCTAATTTACCGATTTTCTTGAAGCTTAGAGCCGAGAATAACAGATCAGAAGTTCTGGCTGCGCAGAAGTTTCTCTTCTTTTCTATTATTCCTTTTATTCTTCTTGCCCCTATCTCTACTGACTGAAATCAGGAAAAAGATCTGCAAAAAATTGCACACACAGACACACACATCCCCCCCCCCACACACACATCCCCCCCCACACACACACACATATATATATATATATATATAGTTTTAATATAGATGAGATTCTACAGGACTAGAACTGTTTCATTCTTTAGAAATCGTCAGGAATCTGGATTTCCAAAATAAATGTTGTGGTATGTATATATTTTCAGGTGGTAGGAGAGGGTGGGGAGTGGGATGGGTAGAGGTCATTGGTTGAAAGAAAAGGGAATTCATTAAAAGCTAATTCTTTAAGGCTATAATTTATATTTAGAGTGACAAAGGCAGAAAGGATTCTATAAACAAGTTCAGATTGGGTTGCCACTCCTTATTTTTAAGTTTCTTAAATGCCTATATTTCAGGTGTCTATAATATGGTTGGGGGTCGGTCATGGTTGATGGATTTGCAACCCAATCTGAACTTGTTTATAGAATTTTATCTGCCTTTGTCACTCTAAATATAAATTATAGCCTTAAAGAATTAGCTTTTAATGAATTCGCTTTTCTTTCAACCAATGACCTCTACCCATCCCACTCCCCACCCTCTCCTACCACCTGAAAATATATAAATACCGCAACATTTATTTTGGAAAGCCAGATTCCTGACGATTTCTAAAGGATGAAACAGTTCTAGTCCTGTAAAATCTCATCTATATTAAAACTGTTATACTCTGATATGTATTGAGTACCTTACTTACTGTGGTTACCTCCGATTCAACCCGGAATAATTTACTATATATATATATATAAACGGAAAAAATGAAACGAAATTTCATTTCCCACTCTTAGTACGGCTGTTACTTAAATATAAGTATGTACACGTACATACATATATGTATACAGACGCACGGTAGTATGTATATATATATATGTACGTATGGATTCACCGAACATTTATTATAATGCTCGGTGTGTTTATAAACAAACATCCCGTATTAAGCCGTAGTGTCTAGCAACCATCGTTGCTCTTTTGTTCAACACTGACAAAAGAACGCTGACTTGTTTCAAACTTATTATCTATCATCAGCAACGTATACCTTCCTGCCAGATTGTTGAACGTATATACTTACCTTATGCATATTAACGGCCGAGCAGCCCAATTTGCATATCGATTGGGTTAATCGGCCGGGTGCTCCATTTTCTCATATTTATATTTTTTCCTCAGCTGCGATTGTCTGTTTCTTCCTTACTGCTTCCTCTCTCTTTATCTCTCTCCTCTTTTTACCGCCTCTGCCAGTCACGATCTCTCTCGGCTGGTCTCTTCCTCACACTTCCACTCACTCACTCTCTGATTCTCCCCTCTCTCACTTCCTCCCGTTTGACCTGTGTGAAACCCTTTTCTCGCTCACATCTCACCCCTGTCGGATGGTCTGTATCTCTCGCCATGAATTCACCAAGCTTAAGCTTACAGATTACATGTGCTTGTCTCTTCCTATCTTTCCGTTGCCATACCATCGTTGTTTGTTTACATGTCTCGCTCGTTCCACCCTATTTTACTTGTCCCAATAACTTTATTTGTTATTGCTCGCACCAACTAGAGGTATATGATTTTTAAAGCGATGAAATACCAATGAAAGTTGGAAGATCACTGATGAAGGACTAATTGTATTCATATGTAACCCATGTGCAACCACACAGGGGTCCATTTTTCTCATATTTATATATATATATATAGGGTGCCCCCCCAAATGTATACTCAATTACCTGTGCAGGTAATCAAAATATGTATACATATACATATATATATATATATATATATATATATAAATATATATATATATATATGTAACGAAAATAACAGATCACCAAGGTTGAATGATAAAAATGTTATGTCATACTTCTGCAAAGGATGTTGTTTTAAAAGATTACATCAGAGCTTTAAATAGGTGAATGCCTTATACTGCTGTATCATCAACTCATATAATTTACCTAGTATATATATATATATATATATATATATATATATATATATATATATATATATATATATATATATATATATATATATATATATATATATATATATGAAGTATTTACTTAGTAAAGGTAAAGGAAAAGAGATTGCTCTATATATATATATACATATATTTAAAAAATTTTGTCATTTTAGAAGCCTCAACAATGCAGATGGGTAAATCTTCGGGTAACAGAATCCGGTGGTGAAGAGAGAGAGATGTAAGGGGAAATGTAGAATGAGACGTATAGTGTTCTACTATTATACACACACACATACATACATGCACACACATACATACACACACACACACACACACACACACACACACACACACACACACACACACACACACATACACATACATATCTGCATAGAAGTACATACATATATATATATATATTTATATGTATGTACTTCTATGTAGATATATGTGTATGTGTGTATGTGTGTATGTGTGTGTGTGTGGGTGTATGTGTGTATGTGTGTGTGTGTGTGTGGGTGTGTGTGTGTGTGTGTGTGTAATAGTAGAACACTGGAGGGTTATACCGGAGTAGTAGAGCACTCAGTCGATAGGACGAGTTTCGTAGAAGTATTTCCACTACAGTTAATTCACCATATAAGCTAATTTAATTACGAAATCACGCTGCCTCGAGATGGTTTGCGTAACCTTGGCATTGTAACACCATAGCAAAGACTAACTTATTATTACCTGAAATGAGGCCACAGATTATATACAGAATTAGTCGTGTAGGGGCAATAATTGAACAAATCAATTAGATTTATAGAATTTAATAATTTAATAACAGATTTATAGAATTTAATACAACTGACAATAAATTGAAAATCACATTATTAATAAAATTATCAAATTTATCAAAATAATTAGGGTTATAAATAAAATTATTATAACTAATATCCCCCAATGGACAATTCAATCAATTAATAAAACATATGTATAATATATTTATGGGGGCGGGTGCAAGTATGTTTTTGTATGTGTTTGTGTGTGTGCCTATCTATGTGGGATGGGGTCTGTGTGAGTTTGTGTCCGTGTAGGTGTATGTTTATCATAATTTAATGGCCACAATTGTAATGCTGAGATTAAATAACATCAATGATAAGAATGACATCAATAACAACAAACTCAATGACCCGATGAGGTAGGTAACTCGGCATGCTGGAAATAGCAGCGAAATCTCTTTCAACTTGTAGTCTACGAGAACGAATTGGATGGACGCATTATGCAATTTAGTCCTACATACGCTGTGCCTGAAAATATTACAGTTTTGAAGACTGGAATATATTTTACCATAATACTTCAAATAAATACCAACGACAATATCTCAATAAACTCTAGGAATTGTTGGCGCTCCGAAAGTTAGTGCACAAAATATTAACGGAGAATCAAAAGGAGGAAAAAAAACGCTTCGACGTTATTAAATTAAACCTCACCCCGTTTTATATAGACGTCTAAATGAGGATTGGGGAAGGGCTATTGTTCCTCTTCCTACAATACAGCCATGCACAAACAAGTGATAGGGGAGGAATTTCAAGTGGATATATTTTTACTAAGAGAAAACCTGGGTTTGAGTATGATTTAGGGACCAGGCTTTCTGAACATTTTACAATTATGCATTTCATTAATGTTCGAGAGTCAGCTGAAAAGTTCATAGGCTGGCCTAGATGCTCTCATGTAATGACCAAATGAGGTTTATTCTTCAACATAATCCACGGAAAGAAACAATGCAGTTATTAATATATGCTAGATTTCTCAGCCCTAGCATCAATCCTTTACAGAAGAAGAAGTGTTTTGTGATATTGATTGCAGGGTTATATATTTATGAAAAGGAAGCTTAAAATCGAATTATTTGATTGGGAAAATATTTGATATTGTCACATGTTATGATGGTTGAAATTACTGTAATTATTATATTATATTATATTATATAGCATATTAAGGTGGTGGATTGGCAGTATCGGTAGAGGGTCGGACGCCATGCTTTCCAGCATAGTTACGTCCCTTTACGATCTGAGTTCAAATCCCGCCGAGGTTGATTTTGCCTTTCATCCTTACGGGGTCGATAAAATAAAGTACCAGTAATGCACTGGGTATTTGCTGGCCTTGTGCCTAAAGTAGAAACAATTATATAGTATATTAACCATTTATCTCTCGAGCAAGATATTCACAGACCTGTAATATATTTATCGTTGTTATTGGTGGTGTTGTTTATGGTTTTGTTGTTGTTGTTGTTGTTGTGTTGTTGTTGTTGTTGTTGGTCTTCTTCTTCTTATTATTATTATTCTTTGTCGTTGCGTATGTAAATGTGAAAATATAAGTGTGAAGTTGTATGTATTTTTCAGTATATATACTGAAAAACCGTACGGACACACAGACACAAATACACTCTGAAACACAAAAACAAACCCTCATACACACGAACAACCTCTCATACACGCTTATACAAATATTCATCTGTATACTACACACAGACACTCATCTGAAAGACAAGATAAAGTAACTAGAATAACATGGAAACTAAGATGTGACGCAGACAGAAATGGACCTCGAGTTTCTCCTCTAAACGGGACAAAATTTACCGCAAGTATATAAAACGTCTGTCCCAAGTAGAGAAGCAAAATCTTGAAACGAAATAGAGAGGCTTCAGTAGAAGCTAGATAAAGTAGATAAATTCAACTGGTCATGTGAGATCTTCCATGCAAAATTCAGAAGCAAATTAGCTTATAAATTTAGAAGGACTTTAAATCTATATATTGAGATCAGAAAAACTAGAAATTCCCACGATATCCATGATTACCTGAAAATACCCATTTAAGTAAGCACTGAACTGACAAAAATTGCATAGTCTGTCAGGTAAGCCGACACATAAATTGCACAAGAAGTATAATATATACAATAAGATGTACAATGCAGAAACACAACCACGGCACAAATAGGAGAAACGAATTGTACAAGCGTCAGTTGAAATATTTATAGGATGATCAAGACGTTCTCGTGGAACGATCATATATGGTGTATTTTTCAACATAGTCCCAGGAAAGAAATAATGCAGTTATTAATAAGAAGAGTTGAAATGAAATTAACGCATGCAGGATTTCTCAGCTCTAACATCAAGTCTTCATATTCAGCCTATGGACTTTTCATCCAGACTGAGTCACCCACGAAAGAAACAAACACATGCTCACACATCTGCATATATGTAGTTATTTGTATATGTATGTGTATATATATATATATAAATATGTGTGTGTGTATGTATATATATGTATATATATATGTATATATGTATATATATAGAGATATAGATATGTGTGTGTTTGTGTGTGTGTGTGTGTGTGTGTGTATTCATATTAATGCATTTTTAATTGCATAGGTCTAATCCAGCTCAGAATGACGTTTGAATGCAGATGGTGTACATTTCATGTACACAACCACCCACCCAACAACACAAACACATATATACGTACGCTCGCACACACACGCACACACACATATATATATATATACACATGCACACACCCCACACACATACACACATGTACATGCACACACATGTATATATATATACATGTGTGTGCGTGTTTGTGTGTGTGTATGTATATATATATATATATATATATATATATTTAGCGTGTGGCTGAGTGTTTAGAGAATTGGATTCGCAATCGTAAGGTTGTGAGTTCGATTCCTGGACCAGGCGATGCGTTATGTCCTTGAGCAAGACACTTTATTTCACGTTGCTCCTTCTACCTGGAGTTGCGACCGATAGATAGTATTAGCAATTGGAAAGACCAACGGAAACATTGTTTCCTCGGTCCGATTTGACGAAAGTCGATCGTTCCAAAAAAAAAATATATATATATACATATACACACACACACATAGAAGAAATAACACTCGAATGAAAGACACTTGTTCAATAACATGCCGGAACATTGATACACATAACATTATTTTGTTAACTTTGATCCATACCATTATTTCTTTATTTCTCTATCCTTATATTCCTATCTAAGTTTTAAACTTAGTTTTATATAAACCCTTACATTTTTACTGAACTTATTTATAACTGAATTTTTCATGCGTTTCTGATCTCTTATTTATAATACGTATGTAATTATATTTTCTATGTTTTTAAATATACCTACCGCAATCTTATATCCATGATTCAAATATAGAGCAAATATCCAAATTATAAATTATTATAAACATTATTTTGAACAATGAATTATCCATGCATTTATTATTGTTTTTCTTATATCTATATGTATTTAACTTTAACACGTAGAACTTTATTATATAAAATTATAACCGTTATCATTTACCTAAAGTATACTGTATCACTAATACCTAATATAAATCCATATATAACTCCCTGTATCTTTCTATACATAATTTTCAGTTAACTTCTAAATTTCTTGATTATTGTTACTTTGAGCTAAGAATAATTAATATATTTACACCCGGTTATATATAGGTATATATTTAATTTTAACATGCCTCAATCTATTATTTTATTTTTATTTTCGTTATCATTTACCTAAAATATACTGGCTCATTAATAAATATATATTTATATGCATAATCGTTATTTAAATATTTCTAACAATAAATACTTCAAAAGCTTTACATACCTATTACGTTGACATTAAAGATTACATTTAGGAAAATATTTACCTATTCATTAAAGATTACATTTAGGAAAATATTTACCTATTCATTAAAGATTACATTTAGGAAAATATACAACAGTGTAAACTTTCCTTACTGATGGCCAGCTAAATCCTTTAAATGTTATCGTCAAAAAAAAAATTCAGAAGCTTAGAAATGTTAACACACTTATAAAATTTACAAAACTAATATATAAATAACCACCAATTTAAAAAAAAAAAAAATCTTGATTCTTCACCCTAAGATAACATAAATTAAATATTTTCAAACTTAACCGTTTAACTTTCGGGTAAACAATCTCCTTCTGCATACATTACGCCCCTCATCTTTCCATCTCTTTTCCAGTGGCTCTCACTGACTGTTATAATTCATGAAATGCTTTCCTATATAAATTGTAGTATCATACATATTAAAATTTCGATAACTGGTACATTAAGTAACGTTTTTCTTACTCACACATTCTCTATTGAATTTATTACGTTTTCGCATTTTCTCTTTATTAGGGTATAAATGTTAAATTTTCTCTCAGGTTAATCACTACATTGATTAAATCTTAACCATTTAACAT
>OZ024749.1:30683645-30686145 GCA_964016885.1 Eledone cirrhosa | reverse complement strand
GAGAGGAAAGGAGTACAAGCTCTTCGTACTCCTGGAGATGAGGGTTGCACATTTTTTCGGGGGTCTGTGTTACCCATATAAACTGTCTCCCTCTATTGGGGAAAATCGACTAACTTTTAAATTCCATCTGTGATAACATTTTACACGTTTTTATTGTATGTAAACTTCCCCCTTTGTATTTGTCCCCTTCTTTTGTGCCCCTGTGGCTAATAAAGAAATATATCTATCTCTCTCTCTCTATATATATATATATATATTTATATAAGAAACCACTGTAATACAATATGCTATGTACCAATATTTCAAAGGTCCAGTGTGTGTCGTCGAATCTCCCTGAGAATTATATGAATGATATAATTGTCTGTATAATACTCAGTCATTTACATTTACTTTAGTCTCTAGTTCGTAGTGTTGAACCAAATTAAACACTTGTCGTTGAGACCTTCCATGTTATATGTCCGTAGGCATGTGTATGCTTGTGTATGAATGTCTCTGCATGTGTTTGTTCGATGATTCTGGATGTATGTGTTCATATATGCGTGCATGACTGTGTGTGTGTATATTTGTGTGTGTCTGTGTGTCTCTATGTGTGTGTATATGTATAGGTAAAGCACGCGGTTATTCTAAATAGCCTCCCCCATGCTCCAACTTCTTTCCTAATTGTTTGTTTTCCTTTCTCTCTCACACCCACGTGATCTCTTCTCATTGATCCATCTTCCGCTCTCAGTTCAACTGTCTCTCCCTCCAGCTTCAAATCTCATTGTATTCTCCGTCTGTGATGCATTTTGTCTACTAATGGATTCCATTGTACCAGCCTTAAAATATTTATAAATTTATAACGACCAACCTATCTGAAGCACAGGACATTACATTTTGAACAATAATCTATTATTTCAGATCTTGACTGCTTTGAATTTTCAAAGATATTACTCTTCTTGTTTGTCGTATATTCGTTGGGTTCGTTTTAAATATATCTTAGTGGTAAAAGAAACAGGGAAATAAATTGTGGAAAGCTGTAGTTTGTTTCAATTAAATATATAATCTTGACTTAAGAGACGGTTTGTCATGAATGTAAGGTGATTTTCTCGAGGCTCACACCTGTGGAAACAAGAATGCTGCAAAATGATTATATTTTAGAATTAGGTCTTTGAATTTGATTGTCTGGCAATTTGGTCATGGTAGTCTAATGGTTAAGTCAAATTTACTAAAATGGTCTCTCTTGACTGGCCATTAAGAAGATATGAGTCACAACATGATAACCATTGGGATCTATGTGTGAAATGTGTAAATCTACAACAAATACACTCCTTTTCCTTTCTCATCCTCCCATCTGTCTCTCAGTCTCTCGCTCTCTTTTTCGCTTTCTGATGAGAGATATGGTCTAAAACATCCAAAGAACACACACGAACTTCAAACACTTTACATTTTTTCAATAAAAAACAATTTTCTCCGATGAAAGACTATTAATTCCAACTTGTATATTGATCGTAAGAAAGTGTGATAGTGTGGAATTAATTTAATTCAATAAGTGACTACAGAATGTATTTTAAAATGTGTGAGAGACGTCTGCAATGACCTGAGCTACACACAACTCAATGTCCTAATTACTTAAAATTAATTAAAGTTATCAGTTGAAAGAACAGCTTCTTTTCATTTCACTGTCTTATCGACTAAATTATCAGTAGCCTGAGACACTTTTTTAATAGCTGTGGTTTTGTTCTCGTTTCGAATCTACTACCGGGCAATCTAACTGTAATTTCTCCCACTTCCAGAGAGTACAACACATATAGTGCAACATATATAGGTTCACTGTCTGATTAACAACTACATATATTCCTGGTTTCTCCCCACCCCTTTTTTGTTTATTTACATTCGTTTGTATTATATGTTGGTCTTTCTTTCAAACATTAACTCTTCCCTTCTTTATTCATTTCCGATGGAGGTCCAGCGTCTAAAACGTTAAAATTGTTTAACAATTATTTTACTAGTCTATTAATTCACGGAATTTCTCTTTATTATATAAAAAAAATAATTACATTTTTTTTGTTATTAGAGTTTTAGTAGTGAAAGTTTTGAGAAATTAGCAATGGGAAGTTATCAGTGCCTAGAATGAGGACATATTCCGAGTAATTCTGACTGATATTTGAAGAACTTCACAATAATACTAATGGATTCTGTTTGGAGGATACGGCTCTTTTAACTTTATTCTTCCGCAATAGAAAACGCGTGGAATAAACGGGAGGTGGGTGGGGATTAGTGGTTAGCTGTAGGATTTATGATAATAACCTCATGAGTACAGTTCCTAGTGTCGTACTTTTGTTTAGTTTTTTTCGAGAGCAAGACATTCCTTTTCACGTTGCTCCAACTCACTCACCTGACAAACCTGCAATTAAACAATGTGTCCCACTGAATCCCCAGGAGAATTACGTTCAGAGTCCTCGTGCCTGTGGAATGCTCAGTCACAGTCACTTGGACTTCAATTTCCAGAGCGGGCTGTTAC
>OZ024749.1:30661145-30673645 GCA_964016885.1 Eledone cirrhosa | reverse complement strand
AATTTAGGGCAGTTGAGGCGCAAGCTTGTATCTTTTCGATTAACGGATCCATGTTCAATAAGTTCCTTTTGTATCCCTATCACCGAATACTTAGACAACTTAAGGGCAGTCAATTTTGATGCAATCTTTTGACTAAACAGACTTAATTATAGATTATGTATATATATGTTTGTATATGTATATGTGTATATGCTTGTCTGAATATGTATGTATAATTATCTGCGTTTGTCAGTGTGAATACATACCTGCTTAGCACGCTCTCAGAAAAATGTATATCTATAACTTTCTCAACATCTCTCTCTCTCTCCCTCTCTCTCTCCCTCTCTCTCTCTCTCTCTGTCTCTCTCTCCCACTGTCTTTCTCCCTGTCTCACTTTCTATTTCTCTCCCCCCTCTCTCTCAAGCTGGCTCACTTTCTCTCTTTATATATATATATGTCTGTGCGTGTATGTTTATATATGTATATATATATATATATTCAATTCCAGGGGTCCAGGTAAATTCTTTGGTTTGACTTGTTTAGAATGCATCGGTTTTTTTTTTGGGGGGGGGGGGGGCTTCGGTGGCTGATGGCTTCTTATATATATATATATATATATATTGTTATACTTGGGGGGGGGGGTCATATTTGTGTAATATTGCTAGAATTAATAACAGAACACAATCACTGTTTGGTTGGTTTTCGCTTTTCATGATGTTATCTGGGTATTTTTGAGAATATTCTATTTTCCTTTCTTGTAGTTTTTTCTTATTCATCCATTCTAATTTCTTATTGAAATGCCTATTGCATTCGTTTCGGGCGTATTTCGTTTCACGTCGGATGACGCTCATGAAGTCATCCCTTTCGTTTGGTGTGGTGAGATTTTGAACCCCCTTACCGTTAATGCGTTTCTGTCTGTAAAGTTCGTTGACTTTTGTGTATGTTGTTCTTTTCATATTAACTGTTATTGTGTGTTTTAGTCGTTCAGCTTGTGTTTTGTTCAATAATAAATTATTTACTTGTTTTGATATGTTTGTTGTGTATATTTTGGAGGAAACACAGTGTTTTAAGAAGCGGATTTGTTCTGTTGTTATTGTAGTTTTTATATAACAGAAAACAGTGTCTTTCAATAACCTTTCAGCTTGGCACAAGCTAATGCCATAACGGCGATGAATTAGTTTTGCGAGGTTTTTGATATGAAATCGTGTGTCGAAACAAATATTGTTATACTTGGGGACGGTCATGTTTGTGTAATATTGCCAGAATTAATAACAGAACACACTCACTGTTTGGTTGGTTTTCACTTTTCGCTTCTGTGTCTTTTATATCGGTAATCTAATTTATTCGGTCCTCAATGTTGCCATTGACTGACCGACGGTCAAAAATAATACAGATACAATGTAGACACAAACACATATATATAGTTTATCAAAGTTCTTTCGTTGCACATCTGCAACATCGTCAGTGGTGCTATTGTTTCCTCCCGTTACATTGTATGTTTACGCCATCTTTATTTAGTCTGTTTATATATTTATTTATTTATTTGTTTGTTTGTTTATTTTATTTTGTCTTCTTTCCGCATGCGTTTGCGTGTGTGTATAGTGTTTTGTTTGATGTGTGTTCGTGATTGGGTGACTGTGTATCAGTTAATATATTCTATCTTTACTAGTGTGTATGTATATGTGTTTATTGTTATTGTGCTTGTGTATGTATTTATTTATTTATTTATCTATTTATTTATTTATTTATACTTCTCTTAGGTCAGTGTTGTTTGTGTGGGTGTTGTTGTTATTCCATCCATTCTTGCTGTTTAGCCTTGGCCTTCTAAGTTCTATTTCACTGGCCTCTATGATTTGCCTATCTGCTGGGTCATTTCTATGTTTAGATATTATTCTAATTTCTATGTTGTCTATGTTACCGTCGTGTTGTTGTCTTGCATGTTCGTATAGTACTGACCCGTTTTTTCGTCTTTTAGTTCCCCCCAGTGTTGGCCTATCCTTTCACACGATTTCTTATAAAAAACCTCGCAAAACTAATTCATCGCCGTTATATATATATATATATATATATATATATATATATATATATATATATAGTGCAAATTTATATGGGAACAAAACAGAGGCAGACAAATAATATATATATATATATATATATATATATATACATATATATACATATATATATATATATGTATATACATATATATATATATATATATATATATATATATATATATATATATATATATATATATATATATATAAATGTATAAGAATTTACCTGGACCCCTGGAATTGAATATGTATATATATATATATATATACATATATATATATATACATATATATATATATATATATATATATATTTATATATATACATATATAAACATACACACACACACATATATATATATATATATATATATATGTATGTATATAAATATGTATGTATATATATGTATGTTTATATATATATATATATATATATATATATATATATATATATTTGTGTGTATCTGTGCCTGTGTCTGTGTGGTGTGTCTGTGTGTGTTGATGTGAGTGTGTGTTACACTTCTTGTAGTTGTTACTGCTGTTATTTAGCGAATGTTTAACCAAGCAATTAGTCAAGAGTTTTTACATTAAACACGTTTACATGATGTATAATACGGCTTCATTGAAGTTTATAAATAATGTATAGGTATACATACTTTTCTGTGCGTATGTATGTGTATGTGTGTGTATATATATATATATGTGTATGTGTATATATATATGTGTGCGTGTATATGCGCGTTTGAGTTTTACATATAGATGTTTATACACACACACACACACAGACAGACACACACATATATATATATATATATGTATGCATAAACATATTTATATATATATATATATATATATATATATATATATATATATATATATATGTAAGTATATAATTATATAGATATATATATATAGAAAGAGAGAGAGAGAGACATATAATGTATATATATATACAAATGTGTACGTATATATATATATATATATAGCAATAATTATTCCTCTCGTTAGAATAATTATTAAATAATTCCCTTTTATCTCTTAAATAACACATTTCTTTTTTATAAAATATGTTATGATGTTATTTTTTTTAATTTCATTTAATTAAGTCAATTAAAAGCAGATAGGTCGTACTTAATTTGTTGGTGTGTATTTTAATTATATTCTAGGTTTTTATTATATTTTTATAAATATACTTTTTTTTTTCTTTTGTATTTCATTGCAGTTGCTTTTAATTTTTTATGCCCGACTTAAGCTTTATATTTAATTTCGTAATTTGTTGCAAATAAATAATGTTGCAAATTTATTCGAAATGCGCAAGTGTTTCAACTGAAATAAAGTAAACATACGTATTAATATTAGATGAATTCACGTCTGTGTGTTTAAAGTGTAGGTTTTGCCACCAAGTGACACTGGATTCGATTCAATTGCTTGCTTGGGATATGTTGTTTTAGTGATATATATATATTTATATACTGTTAAGGTTGAAAGCAGCGATTCTTTGACTAAACTTTAATCTGTAATTTTATTAAATATTTGCTCTACGGTTTTTATATATATTTATATATATATATAATATCCTCATCGAGCCCTCTTCGGATTTTAGTCTTCACATTTATTATTTTTACTATTTTTACTGTATACATAATATATATATATATATATATATATATATATATATATATATATATATATATAGAAAGATTTGAATGGATACAGTTTAGTTGAAAGGAATTTATTGACACGTGTTTCCATAACAGTTACATAACCTAAAATAGCTGCTATCTACAAACTTTTAGTTATGCAGACATTCAATATTTCAATGTTATTATTTACTGTCATTTCATCAGAATAATATTACTGAGGACCTATTTAGTTTTTATAGAAAATATTAGGAGGGAGGGGTGAAGTTGTTAGAAGAATAGTTGAAGGAGTGGTTTTTCGATAGCAGTGAGAATTCTTGGTGGCAGTGAGTAATTAGATACCCATCTGTTGTTTTGACATTTTTTATAGAATATATTATTGGTTATTTTTCTAAATCTATAGAAGGATTAGAGATAGTAAAGATATGCGTGGTTGGTTTTGTGTTTGCACTTAATTAACATTCAGACTTAAATTTTTCTTTCAAGTGTACGTATCCTTTCACCCACGCATTCACACACAAATATATTTGCACACCTCTACAAAACACATATACTCACAATTCACATATTCATACTTACATATATATACACATGCATACACATATATATACACACATGTATTCATGTACATACATACGCACTCATGTGTATACATTTTCATACTCAACTTATCTTTATATACACACGTATAGACACACACATATATACATACTTACTCTGGTCCATGTGTACACACATACACATACATACACATCTATATACACATATATACATACATATACACATATATATATATACACATATATACATATATATATATATATATATATATATATATATATATATATATATATATATATATATATATATATATATACACATATACATATACATACATATATACATACATATATATGCACTTTAATACATGAATACACTTACATCTAACTATACACATCAAACATATATATATATTTACTTATTTATATACATTTTCACATATATATACATACTTATGGACGTTTTTAGACACATTCATTATCGCATATTTGCACCTATTCTCATCAGCATATCTTTCCATTATTAGTGTGGTAATTTAAGGTTATTAATATATGTTGAGAAGAGATTGTTTTTATATTTTTCTAACTAGATTAAGGTTTATATAGTTGGGGGATGTCCCTCTTTTATGTAATATTCGGCTTGTAGTGGGAAAAAAGGGTTTTAGTTCTGTGACGGCAGAATAATGTTCGTTCAATTCTGTTATTCAGCAGTTTCTTCTTGTGTGTGATTATGTAATAAATCTCGAGATTACACAATTTGCAGAAATTTTGGCTCCTGGAAAAGCTTTGGGTTTTAGCTAATTTCTCCCATTTTAGGGTAAACTTTTGATCGCTATCCCTGAGCGTCCAAGCTTTTTCTGCTAAAGTTGTTACATTTCTTTGGCTCTGGTGTTTTATTGAGTAAGAATGCCTATACAATCGAGATTTAAACGATGTTGCCGTTGATCCCACGTAATACCACTCGTTGCCCCCGGATTTAATGGTACACATATAAATAATATTTTTTTCCAGGCAGTTATTGCCGAGGGGGCAGTTGTCAGGATAGGTGCAGTTACAGTTGTGTACGTTGGGTTTTCTCTGGAGTAGTATTGCGGACGAACTTAGGTGTGGTTTATTTATGTTCTGTAGTGTATTGTCTACTGTTTTTTTTGTGTTCTTTGTACTTAAGTTCTTAGTGTTTTCGTTTAACCTTCTAGTATTGATCTTTTTTATGTGTTGTTCAAGGTTTAACGCTGTAGAGTATGACAGTCTTATAGTGGTAGGGTTTAGGATTTTGTGGTATTTGTGTGATGTGGGAAAATGTCTTTTAATTATTTTAAAGAAGAGTACTGGTAAATTTGTACTAATGGAACTATTGTGTTCGGGGTTATACCATAAGTACTCTTTGCATCGCTTTCTATTAGTTTTGTTTGTTGGTTTACTGGTGTGCATACTATGGTAGTAAGTGTGGTTTGGTGTTGTGTTATTATATCTACCTATGTGGGATTTATTTTGGGCGTTTTGATTGTTCCCATCTATGTACTCTATTTTGTTGAGGTAGCCTGCTTTACTAAGGGCGTTATCGTAGTACTCGGCGTGTTCCTTAAATACTTGTATGTTAGAAGATAGACCCGAGATTCTAAGGGAAATATTTTTAGGGATAGATTTAATTATAGAGATGGGGTGGTTAGACCCAACATTTACGTATTTGAGATTTTCATTCAATTTATGAAACGGTTTAATCAAACCAGAGTTTAAATTGAGTGTGACATCCAGGAAGTTAACTACTTTAAGGTTGTATTCATATGTTATAGTTAGTCCTACTTCGAGTAGTAGTTTTCTTATATCTTTGCGTAGTTTTTCTAGTTTTTGGTTATTAAGGTTTTTAGCTAGGAGGAGAACATCGTCGCGGTATATTCCGCCGTGGAGATTGCTGAATTTTTCCTGGAGTCTAAAGGCGATAAATAACCCCACAATATCAGTTATTTCCGCCGAATCGTTAGAGCCCATTGTTATGTCAAAGTTAGAGGGTCTATCTTTACGTACCCAATAACTGTTCTCAAATTTGACTATAGTTTTCCTAGCTTCTAATATAATCTTAATTTCATCGTTTGTAAGGTCAGAGTTATCCTTAGCAAACTTAATGGCTCTATTCAAAGTTTCAGGTGATATCGATGAGTAATATTCATCGATATCAAACTGGATAAACTTAGATTTATTATTATTGCTAATGCTATTAAACCATCTTATTGCTTCTTGGGTCTTCCCCCAGAGTTTAATGTTAACCTTAGCCTTAATTTGGGGGATGATTCTATCTAAGATATATTTGCTTATTTTACCTATATCTGATTTAGAGGGGCAGATTAATCTAATTTTAGGGTCATTATCAAAGTTTACCTTGTGGTCCTTAAGATTGAAGGTGGGTACCGCCGGTAAGAGTGGTCCTGTCCTATCTTCGATTCCGAGATTTTTCACTATTTCGCATGCCTCATCATTGATGTGCTTAAGGGTTACTTCACTCGTTTTTCTATATTTTTTATGTAATTCTTTTCGAATGAAGTTGTTGTATGTAGTGCAATCCATAGTGTACAGGTTTGATGTTTTGTCCGCTTTTACTACAATTCCTTTGGTGTTTTTAAGGTCGTCCAGTAGTTTTTTTATATATTTCTGTAATTTGCTGTTGGTGTTGCGTCCTTTGAATTTAATTTTAAGGATTAAGTTCATAAGGTCCTGCTCAAATGCATCTAATAGTGGGTTGGTGGGTGGGTTTTTACAAGTCCTAAAACCGAATTTGTTGTTTACACCACTTTCTAATGTTGAGTTCATACGGCTTCTATCATAGTGGAGCGTTTTCCACCTGACACGTCGAATGAATTCATTAGTTTTTTTAATCATACTCAATAAATATTCCTTTCTACCTTGGGTTGGTATGTTTTTGAGTGACATATCCAGGTAGTGTTTTTCCATTGTTGTGGTTGCGTTTGCTGTGTGGGTTGCTCGACTTTACAGGAGGTAAATATACAGTATTTTCCGTTGTATTGTAATATAAATATTACACACAGTAGATTATCAGCTCACGTAGAGTTTGCTCGACGGTTCCAGTTGTAGTTCCAAAAGTAATCCGGAGAAAAATAGAAAGATTTGAATGGATACAGTTTAGTTGAAAGGAATTTATTGACACGTGTTTCTATAACAGTTACATAACCTAAAATAGCTGCTATCTACAAACTTTTAGTTATGCAGACATTCAATATTTCAATGTTATTATTTACTGTCATTTCATCAGAATAATATTACTGAGGACCTATTTAGTTTTTATAGAGAATATTAGGAGGGAGGGGTGAAGTTGTTAGAAGAATAGTTGAAGGAGTGGTTTTTCGATAGCAGTGAGAATTCTTGGTGGCAGTGAGTAATTAGATTCCCATCTATATATATATATATACTATCCTTATCGAGCCCTCTTCATATTTTGTCTTCACATTTATCATTTTTACTATGTTTACTATATATATATATATATATATATATATATATATATATATATATATATATATATAAAATATATATATATATATATTTATCGTTTCTGAATTTGTTTAGCAAGATTCTTTATCTGAAAACGTGTGTTGAAACCGATATTGTTATAGTTTGGGAGGGTCATGTTGCCAATAAGAAACACACGCACCAATTGCTTTCACTTCAATTTATTATAAATTAAATTTATAAATTCCAGAATTTATAAATTTCCGGTTGGTTGGTTGGTTTCACAGCCGGACGGTTGATCATATATTGTCAAACTTCTTTCGTCACACATTATGTGACCTCTTCAGTGACTGGGGATTATTTTCTTTGTTTTGTGTCTCTCCTTTGTTCTGTCCTACGCCATCTTGTTTTGGTGAGCATTGTGTGCTTAGTTTGCGCATGTGTTACATCCGGGTGTCTGTGTGTTTTTATTTGTTTATTTATTTGTTTATTTACATGGTACTGGTTGGTTGTTTGTTCTATGTGTGTGTGTGTTTTCATTTTGTCCTTAATTGTAAGTTGTGATGTTGCTATTCCATTCATGTTTTCTATTTAATTTTGGTTGGAGTTCGTTTGTGTTTATTGCCTCTCTGATTTGTCTAACCATTGCGTCTTTTCTGTGTGTAGATTCTATTTTTATTTCTATGTTCTCTAATTTGCCCTTATGTTCTATTTTACCATGTTGATGGAGTATTGATGATTCTTTTTTATCATGAAACTCTCGCCAGTGTTCATTTAACCGTTCTCCTATACTACGAGCTGTCTCACATATGTACACTATATTCTTATCTTTACATTGTCCTTCAGTACATCTTATGCTATATACTACATTTCTAGTTTTACAGTTAATATGGGGACTTAGTTTACAGATTATGCATTTCTTATCTATACAGGGAGGTCTTTGAAAAGGGAATGTATTTCTAATAAGTGTGTTTATGGAGGTACCTGATCGTTCTACTATCTTAATATTAAGTTTAAGTTTATATAGATCCTTTCTAAATTTGTAAGCTAATTCACCTCTAGGGGTTGTATTGATGAACATTACACTCTGGTATTTATTGCTATCATTCCATGAGTTTATTCTATTAACCTTATTCCTAGTTCTTTCTATTCTATTCCAAAATTTGCTCCTATACAAGGGGCAGGTCCCATTCTTTATATATATACATATATATATATATATATATATATATATAAACATGTGTATATATATATATATATATATATATATATATATAGAGAGAGAGAGAGAGAGAGAGAGGGGGGGGGGGAGATGTATATCTATATATATAAACATATATATATATTTATATATTATAAATGGTCTTTTTGTCCATTCACACCACCATGGGTGGTATAGCTTTTTTTCTGTTTTTCTGTTTTTCGGTTTTTCGGTTTTTCTGTTTTTCTGTCTACACCATGCGGTATTGCCAGTCGTCTAATATATGTTGAGAAGTGTAGTTCATATCATTTGTTCCCCCTGTTGATAAGCCACCAAAGATATGATTCTACACTTAATGTGTGGTGAAACATGCTTTAATTCTTGTTTATTTTCCATTCTGTTCGTAGATTATATGATTTTCACTCTGGTGGTCTTATTTCCCCTATAATTGTACACACATTTCTTTGTGTGCTTTTCTCTATATACTGTCTTATATATACTATCTATATATATGGTTATACTTTGGGAGGGCCATGCTTCTAATAAAAAACACACGCATCTGTTGGTTTTCACTTCAATTTATTATAAATTTCTAGTTGGTTGGTTCGATAACTTGATGGTTGTGTGTATATTGTGAAAGCTCTTTCGTCACACACTCTTTGACCTCTACAATGATTGGGGTTTTATTTTGTGTTTCTCTGTTGTTCTGTCCTACACCATCAGAACAAAAGAAAGAGACCCAAATAAAATCCTAGCCACTGTAGAGGTCACAGAATGTGTGACGATAGAGCTTTGACAATATATAAACAATCATCCGGTTATTGAACCAACTAACCAACAGGAAATTTATAATAAATCGAAGTGAAAACTTTGAGTGTATTTGTTCTCAGCGCTACACATAACGACGTTTTAACTTCGCTTTTTTCCGTTCATTGCCAGGGAACGTCTTCACAAACCAAAGTATTGTCTTCCTATTTTCCTTCGGTTCCAACGTTTTTCGAAATATTTACTTCTGCGTTCACAGATTGATTTTTTTGTAGTTTCAGAAGATCCCGTTAAGGTTGAAAGAAGCGATTCTTTGCTTAAATTTTAATCTGTTATTTTAATAAATATCTGCTCTAGGGTTATTATATATTTGATATATATTTATCCTTATCGAGCCCACTTTGGATTTTAGTCTTCACAATTATTATTATAACTATATATATATATATATATATATTAGAAATATTTAGGATTTTACGTTCACCCCTGGATAGAACTGTTCATTCCGTGATGTAATGTTATGAAAAGCACTCGACGTAATGCAACTCAACTATCTGTGTTGAGTATTGATGGTGGAGTTAATTATTATTGAGTAAAATGACAGGAGGCTGGACTGGTGAAATTCCCTAAAGATGCACCTTTCAATGCCCGGGTTTTGCAGGAAACCCGTGGCATCATTCTAATTTTCAGCCCTTTGGAATGTGTCTACTATTATTATATGCCTTTAATGGATACATTTCGTAACAGCTGGTGATGTCACCGGGCATTGAAATGTGCATAGTGTTTATAATAAATCTTTAGGTAATCTAATTAGTCCAGCGTCCTGTCATTTTAATCAATAATATATATATATGTATATGTATTTTTCACTGGGAAAAATTTGTCAGCATTTTCTTTTCCTTTTACTAATATACGAGAATAGACCTAGAAGAAATAGATCCCGTCGCATTATATGGTATAACCCACCATATAATATGGAGGTGGCCACACTATTATCTAAGATCTTTCTATCCCTTATTACGAAGCATTTTCCCCCTACACATAAATATAGTAACATTTTTTTATAGAAATACTATTAAAATTTCTTACTCTACGACACGACTTCTAACCTTGCACCTAACATCACAGCTTCAAATTTAGCTAAACTACCTAGCCGTAGGAACACGTGCAACCCTGTAGTTAGTACTAACTGTAATTGTAGGAATCGGGTTGATTGCCCCCTATCCGGGAAATGCCTCTCTAGTAACATTGTCTACAAATGTAAGGTTGAAACACCCACGTTCCGTAGGGCCTACATAGGGTTAACCGCCAATAGATCCAAGCAGCGTCTTTACATGCATACTCATTCTTTTCGTTACCCTCTAAGAAGGAATATGACGTCACTTTCAGCTTATATATGGAGTCTAAAAAACAACCACACCCAATATAAGTTACACTGGGAGATCCTAGCTTGGGCTAGATCGTATAACGGAAATAAAAGACCTGTGACCTCTGCGCCACTGAGGCCCTGGAAATACTCTACGCCACAGACCACATCTTAAACAAAAAATCTGAGGCAATTTCGGCTTGTAAACATAAATTGCACAAAACTTTCCTGTATTACAGCCCCACATTATACCCTAACGGATAGTACGATCTATACGTGGATATTTTACGTCTTGTGGTAGCTAAGTATATGTTATGTTTATACCATTACTTATTTGCATAGGTAAGTATATATTACCTGTATGTTTTGTGAAGGTACGTATACTTTCTCGTACGTATATTTGATTGTATATGTTATGGCGTATATGTTTATATTTTTTGTTATGTGTATACGGGAGTTTTGCGTCTTTGTGAGTATGCGGGTTCGTACGTATGTTGGGTGTGTGTATATGTGTACTTCATATTTTGGTTGACGTAGTCTCCGAACATTTGTGTATTTACATGTAGGTGTGTGTGTGCGCGCTTGCTATATACGTATTTATTTATTTATATACGTTTATTTAATTATTTATTTGTATACACGCACACACACACATATTTATATGTGCGTGGTTTTGTATACCTATGGCGAGTGTTTTCGCGTATGCTTGTGTATGTACGTATTTGGGCGCGTGTATGTATTTATTTCGTTTCAATTACCTCTGTATTGTATTTGATTTACTTTATTCTTAACTCTGAAGCGGAGATTCATTCGGTCTCCTAGTTAGTATTTTAGTCTACGACTTCAGCTATACCATTTACGTGGTTTTGTCTTTGCGTGCAATTGTTCTCCACGTCCACATATGACGTATTATCTTCGTTTTTTCCGTTCATTGCTAGAGAACGTCTCTATGAACCACCTAAGAGAACATTAGTCTACGACTTCTTTTATACCATAAACGTGGTCCTGTCTTTGCGTGTATTTGTTTTTCACCGTTCCTATCAATGACGTATTATATTCGTTTTTTCCCGTTCTCTGCCAGGGAATGTTTCCACGAACCAAAGTATCGTCTTCCTGTCTTCCTCCGGTTGCAACATTTTTTGAAATATCCACTTCTGCGTTTACTGTTTGACTTTGTTAATTTCAGAAGATCCCGTTAAGGGTGAAAGCAGCGATTATTTGCTTAAACTTTAATCTGTTATTTTAATATATATATATATATATATATATATATATATATATATATATATATATATATATATATATATATATATATATTGTCTGTGGTTGTGCGTATGCGTGTTTGTGCATATGTGCTGATGTGTATAATATTTCTTCT
Organism: Eledone cirrhosa; assembly: GCA_964016885.1. NCBI lineage: Eukaryota > Metazoa > Mollusca > Cephalopoda > Octopoda > Eledonidae > Eledone > Eledone cirrhosa. The sequence continues at coordinate 30,661,237 of OZ024749.1, read as the reverse complement.
TTTTCAGTGAGGATATTCCACAGCTTTTGTTTCAATATGGAGATTTGAAATTGTAAAAAAGAGAACGTTTGAAAACGAATATTACTTGATAT
>OZ024749.1:30651145-30656145 GCA_964016885.1 Eledone cirrhosa | reverse complement strand
GTCCGCGCATTGCCTGGAGACTTAACTGAGAATAGACTCCCTGATGACGCAATGAATTCTCGACAGTTGGATTACGTAACTGTCTTTATCCCATTGCAGAAACTAATTAGTTGGAGTGAAAATTTAAGTAAGAAAAAAAATTTTTTTTTAATTTTTTTAAAAAAATATTTTCTTATTTTACGTCCTTTATATTATTGTTCTGCATTCTCCTGCATTGAACCACCTAGGTACTATGACATAACCTGTGTATTTGCTGGCATGGGCGTGCATCTGTGCGCTTATGTTAGTTGATATATTAAATTATCTATATATATATATATATATATATATATATATATATATCAAGAAAGAAGAGTGACATGGTTTGCTATACAATAAGGGCTTTATTCACATTGCTGAAAACTGTTTCTCTGAACTGGTAGTTTTACATGCTAAAGTCATCAGTATACTCTATTTCTAACTTAGATTGATTTTGTCATTGTTTTAACTACTTACTATCTAGCTAATTTATTTGAGTAGTGTTATTATTGTTCTGATTTAATGCCACTACTATATATAGTAGCCATGCCTGTGTATATCCTTCATTCTCACATGCTCAGATGAATAGACTGGTTATAACAATGTATTGGTGATCGATTGACGCAGAATCAGGCGGGTGGAGATCTCTAGACCTACCAGTTCAGAGAAACAAGTGAATAAAAAAGATCCTGTTAAGGTTGAAAGCAGCGATTCTTTGCTTAAACTTTCATCTGTTATTTTAATAAATATTTGCTCTAAGGTTCTTATATATTTGATATATATTTATCCTTATCGAGCCCTCTTTGGATTTTAGTCTTCAAATTTATTATTATTACTAAATATATATATACATATATATATATATATATATATATATATATATATATATATATATATATATATATATATATATATATATATATATATATTATTGGTGCTCTGAAATACCGATGTATACATGATTGTATGTATAATATATTTGGCAATATACTGTATGTTTAATTTAAAACATTTCGAAGATCATTCGCTATGAGCTTTAAATTAGTCACTATGTCACTTATTTATTTTCGGCACACTCCACTGCCTTTATATATATATAAAATGAATATAAAAGTTACGGGCGAAAGAGGGTAATATCCATCATCAGTTGTCTGCTAGGAATCTTCGATATTTCTTCGCGTTGGAGACAAGATATCTCAAGCTAGGGCGATCAATAACTAATATAAGTAATTGGGATAAAAAAGTGTGTTTAGAAAAAAATACGTCAACAGACACGAAAAGTAAAGCCACGTGAAGAGACAAACCTTTTTCGGACACAGGTCCTGGCATGTGTGACGAGAGAGAGCAGACCCGTCTTGACTGTAGCAGTGTGAGCGAGAAAAGAGGCTGCTTACAGTGGCGGGCGAGCGATGAGGTGAGCTAGGGGAGAGAGTGTGACTAGCAGAGACGGAGTGAGTGAAAGTAATAAAAAGCGAGAAAGAGATAGTTATAGTAGCAGGCTAGCATATATATATATATATATATATATATATATATATATATATATATATATATATATATAGAGAGAGAGAGAGAGAGAGAGAGAGAGAGAGAGAGGGGGGCGATTGTAAAGTGAAAGAAAGGATACGAGAGAGAGATATGTGTAACATAAAGTTTCTTATAGAGATTAAGCGCAAAAAAGCTGTATGTGAAAGCTGATGCTCAGAATTAATTACGGTTACAAACGATCGGACGGGATTTCAAACCTTGTCCACCAATGGTAGATGCTACATTATTCACGACGCAACAAAGTTTGTCGAAATCTGGAAACTTGCAATTAGAAAGAAAACTTCTTAATCATTCCCTCATTCTACGGCCACACAGTGTAGATATAAATATAGTAAATATGAGATATACCGGGGAACGTCTGGCAGCTTCCTCCTCGCACAGGTCGCCATCGAGAAATCAGGTGTTATTGGTGACAGTACAGTTGAGCTCCCCCGCAAGATCGGAATTTCGGCAGCCCGTCTGAGGAAGGAGCCCCACGAGGTGGGTGGCTGTTGCAGTGGGTGTTGCTGGCTGTTGCCTGCGGTAATGCCTCTGTGGACTTGTTCGCAGAACGCAGTCCCTCTACCACCGCACCCTAGGCCCGAGCCTATCCATCCTTCCCATGAGTCTGTGACACTAGAGTTCTTGCCATTCCCTTCCCAACCCGTTTTCTCTGGTTTCCATTTTTATTTTTTCTCTATAATTTCCTATTTTACATCCCATACTTCTCAATCTAAATATTAAAAATGGAATTAATATGTCTAATCTAATCTTATCTGGCCGAGTTTACACTCACAAATAAGAAGACCCAGGGCCGCCCCTAGAGGCATTGGGTTTGGCGTACTACATATTTGTTTCGGTTGCTGAATACAATCAGAGGTCGCTGCTTCTCCTGAAGGTCAATAGTTCTCTTCTAACTCGAGTGGGAGCTCCTTTCCATTGTCAACTTTCATTGATCATCTGCAAAGCTGCATTGTTCTCAGAACCACTACATCAGTCTTTCGATATGTGCAGCTGGAATTACTGCCATCCATTGATTTGTCAGGATCTATTCTGTTTATTCTTCCACCCTTTGTCAGGTTTTCTTTTCTTCCTACAGGGTGTCTAAAATCACCCTACTCACCAAGTAAACTTGGTGGCGTTGCCTGTTTAGTTGCCGACGACCCGACCATGCGACAGGGTGTACTGGGTTACATGCTACAAGTAGCATTCAAGAGTGACCTCATTCAAAATATGTCTGTAAATTTCAAACCTTCGAAAAAACAAATCTTTTCCTTATTTTTTATATTCGATTTTATTTATTCATTCTTATATTTAAATACAAGTATTTTAAAATGTCTTGAGATAATTCTTTTCTTGAAAAAAAAGAAGTCTCTTTTTATTTATTTTTATTCTTTACACCTTCTTTGACAGCATACGGGATAATCTTCTTTGGGGTATAATTGTTCCGTTTCCCCACAGTTCAGTAAAACTAAACCGCACCTAATATGAAGAAATTGAAAGTGGAGAGTGATATAAAAAAGAAAATCCATATTGATATTGTAGTTGTATATGGTATATTTTTCTTTAAGATGACACGAAGATTTCGGGAGGTTATCTCTACTATTTCTAACTGGAAGCGGGACAATGTAGCGTCTCCTACGTAAATATTTTGAAGAATTTTAAAAATTTTAATTGAATAAATAAACGTTTTTTTAATCGCCTGAAAAATATTACATTCATCTGACTATTCTAAAATTCATACACCAGTAACCTGACAATAGTCGACATCCTAACCTACAACACTAAATAGACATTAGTAAATTACCTTTAGTCTGTGCGTTGCTTCATCAGAAAAGCAAATGATTATATTGAAACCTGAATGTCAGGAATGGTGGGAGCATTTTCCAATGGTGGGGAGGGGGGGGATTAATTTGATCAATATTGTTATAGTAATTAGATTAGCGTTTTGCACTATGAAATGGTCTGAAAACTTCGATATTCGATAAAAATAACATATACATAAACTGTAGTGCATATCCTAATATATGTGTGTTTAGGTAGTTTGAGGAGAAAATATAATTATTTGAGGGGGTATGCCCCCCCCACCTAATCCCACGGCCACCTGTGTAAATATAATTTGAAAAAAAGTATGCTCTGTGACCTTTCTTAAGGGGTTAATATATCGACATTCTTCGCATTTAGTAAGAAACTGGTATTATACCCAATTTATTCATCTCCTATATACATGCTGGGTACACAGGCATTAGGACGTGTGTTTTCCTGCCAGCGACATATCAAACATATCGATTTTCATCTGAGGATACCGTTCTCATAATCAACAGCAAATGCATGAAGGACATCTCGATTGCATGGAGAACCATGGAAATAATTGTTATGATTACACGATATATGTAACCTCAGCATCTTATTTTGTTATATATATATATATATATATATATATATATGTATATATGTATATATGTATAGATTGCGTAGGACTTACCTCGCCCTCCAACGCCATAATGACCCGGGGAGGTAGACAAAGGCTGATGCCCCCCACTTGCCGATTTTGTAAGGAGTAACCCCTGCTTACAAAGGTAGACGTAACTTTTTTTGTCTTTTTTTTTATGTTCCTTTTTCCCCCCATCTCTTCCTAGTCCTTTCACCCCAGATCTCCTTCCTCGTCTTTTTTTCACCTTTCGCCTACCCCGATGCAGCCCATCGGTCCTCTGTAGCCTCAGTAAGATAGCCCCTAATTTTAAGATAGAATCGACCGATTACGCTTTTTATAGCAGATGTGTTAGACCCCAGTAAATTTTTTTCTTTCTGGTTGCTGCTCCATTTCTGTGGTTTCTAAATTTCTTAGTGGTATTTTTGTATTAGTATTTTTGTAGTAGTATTTTAGTAATTTGGTTCTCAACTTATTAACCTGTCATTGTAAGATAACATTGGCTGATTACTAACTATCTATAGCAGTGGTGTTAGACCCCCTGTAAAGCCGGCTTTATAAAATTCTTTCACTACAATCTCGTATTTAGTATTTTTTCTCCACCTATTAAACTTTTTTATAGCTTAGCAATACTAATGAGAGATTTGGTGATTGTGGAAATGGAGTAGTAACCAGAAATTGTTTTTTATATATTTATTTCGTTATTTTTATAATAGTTTTCTTTTACTCTCTTTCGATTTACCTATTCTTTCAACGCCCCCTTCTCCTTCCTCTTCTTTTTTCGACCTTTTATACACTATCCTTAGAATCTGCTGTATAGATTTCACTTACAACATTGACTGGGTTTCCGCCACTCCCACTTTTACCTACTGGCAAGTTCAGCCACCCCTACCTCCCACCAAATGCCATGGTAGATTCATCTGTCTTTACAACAAAGTTTTCACCAATACTTTTGACAATTACTATCTTCCCATATAAGGAAATACTCCCTGAGAAGTTCGGCTATTTATTTACCAGGCTAAAA
>OZ024749.1:30633645-30646145 GCA_964016885.1 Eledone cirrhosa | reverse complement strand
GCATACATGCATATAACAAAATACTGGGTTGTATGAATGTAACAGGGAGACGTGGTCTGTGTGTATAATATTTAATAAACAATTTGTGGATATATAGTTGACATGTCAATGAATAGATAAAAGAATGAAGCAAAGTTATTAGTTACCGCTTGGTTGCCAGGGTTACACACGCCTGATCAAAGACTCCTGGCGAAAGCCAGGAGGCACCTGACCGAAAAGGCGAATGAGAGAGAGGGAACTTACAGTTGTTAGTTTTATAGGGTTCTGACCGGAAGTTACAGAAAGGGTTCTACTTCCTGTCTAGAGAGCCTTAATCTATTGGGGTTGTGAGTGTCACAACAAGGGAGGCAACTCCTGCTACATGCATTTACGCACACACATATTGGTTTTAAGTCGCAGCAGATATATAGGCATAAAATTAGTAATGATAAGGGATAACAACATATTGTAACAGAATTACATTATTGTCGGATTGGCAGTATCGGTAGAGAGTCGGACGCCATGCTTTGCAGCATACAGTTACGGCTCTTGCCATTCTGAGTTCAAATCCCGCCGAGGTTAACTTTGCCTTTCATCCTTACGGGGTCGATAAAATAAAGTACCAGTAATTCACTGGGTGTTTGCTGGCCTTGTGCCAAAAGTAGAAACAATTATTGAATCTAATACTAGCTAAATAACCCGGCGATGCGTGGGTTAATGCTATTCTTATTCTGATTAATAAACAATAAATATGAACGCATGCTATTTTTTCTAATAATTATTTCAAAATATCTATATTTTGTTTTAAGAATATCAAAATTGTAATGATAATAGAATTTAGAAATGAATATCTGTCAATCTTGAAGCACATTAGAGTAAACAATTTTCATTGCGTAATATTTCTTGCCGTCCAAATGAATCAGTTGTTGCTACACTCTCACACATATACACACCCCACATATATATGCTAACGCTGACACACATAGACATACATTCATGCAGACTCACGCATAACTTTTCCTCTCATTTTTGTCAGTTGCTACATATGTGTAGATGAGTGGGTGTATTTAATCACGTACCTAAAGAATGCGCAAACACACTCACAGACACATACATATTCATATACAAAATGTGAGAAAGACGTGACGTTTTCTATTGTTTTAATGCAAATGAAAATAAAAATTATCACGCATACACTGACACACACATACACACACACATACACTCTCACATACATATACTAAAACAGACACACACAGACATACATTCACTCACAGATACACTCTCACATACATATACTAAGACAGACACACACAGACATACATTCACACACAGATACACTCTCACATACATATACTAAGACAGACACACACAGGATACACTCTCACATACATATACTAAAACAGACACACACAGACATACATTCACACACAGATACACTCTCACATACATATACTAAGACAGACACAGACAGACATATATTCACACACAGGTACACTCTCACATACATATACTAAGACAGACACACACAAACATACATTCACACACAGATACACTCTCACATACATATACTAAGACAGACACACACAGACATACATTCACACACAGATACACTCTCACATACATATACTAAGACAGACACACACAGACATACATTCACTCACAGATACACTCTCCCATACAAATACTAACACAGACACACACATACATACATTCACACACAGATACACTCTCACGTACATATACTAAGACAGACACACACAGACATACATTCACACACAGATACACTCTCACATACATATACTAAGACAGACACACACAGACATACATTCACACACAGATACACTCTCACGTACATATACTAAGACAGACACACACAGACATACATTCACACACAGATACACTCTCACATACATATACTAAGACAGACACACACAGACATACATTCACACACAGATACACTCTCACATACATATACTAAGACAGACACACACATACATACATTCACACACAGATACACTCTCACATACATATACTAACACAGACACACACAGACATACATTCACACACAGGTACACTCTCACATACATATACTAAGACAGACACACACAGACATACATTCACACACAGATACACTCTCACATACATATACTAAGACAGACACACACATACATACATTCACACACAGATACACTCTCACATACATATACTAACACAGACACACACAGACATACATTCACACACAGATACACTCTCACATACATATACTAAGACAGACACACACAGACATACATTCACACACAGATACACTCTCACATACATATACTAAGACAGACACACACATACATACATTCACACACAGATACACTGTCACATACATATAGTAAGACAGACACACACAGACGTACATTCACACACAGATACACTCTCACATACATATACTAAGACAGACACACACATACATACATTCACACACAGATACACTCTCACATACATATACTAAGACAGACACACACAGACATACATTCACACACAGATACACTCTCACATACATATACTAAGACAGACACACACAGACATACATTCACACACATATACACTCTCACATACATATACTAAGACAGACACACACAGACATACATCCACACACAGGTACACTCTCACATACATATACTAAGACAGACACACACAGGCATACATTCACACACAGATACACTCTCACATACATATACTAACACAGACACACACAGACATACATTCACACACAGATACACTCTCACATACATATACTAAGACAGACACACACATACATACATTCACACACACATACACTCTCACATACATATACTAAGACAGACACACACAGACATACATTCACACACAGATACACTGTCACATACATATAGTAAGACAGACACACACAGACGTACATTCACACACAGATACACTCTCACATACATATACTAAGGCAGACACACACAGACATACATTCACTTACAAATACACACTCACATACATATACTAAGACAGACACACACAGACATACATTCACACACAGATACACTCTAACATACATATACTAAGACAGACACACACAGACATACATTCACTCACAAATACACTCTCACATACATATACTAAGACAGACACACACAGACATACATTCACACACAGATACACTCTCACATACATATACTAAGACAGACACACACAGACATACATTCACACACAGATACACTGTCACATACATATAGTAAGACAGACACACACAGACGTACATTCACACACAGATACACTCTCACATACATATACTAAGACAGACACACACAGACATACATTCACACACAGATACACTCTCGCATACATATACTAAGACAGACACACACAGACATACATTCACACACAGATACACTCTCACATACATATACTAAGTCAGACACACACAGACATACATTCACTCACAAATACACTCTCACATACATATACTAAGACAGACACACACAGACATACATTCACACACAGATACACTCTCACATACATATACTAAGACAGACACACACAGACATACATTCACACACAGATACACTCTCGCATACATATACTAAGATAGACACACACAGACATACATTCACACACAGATACACTCTCACATACATATACTAAGACAGACACACACAGACATACATTCACATACAGATAGACTCTCACATACATATACTAAGACAGACACACATACATACATTCACACACAAATACACTCTCACATACATATACTAAGACAGACACACATACATACATTCACACACAGATACACTCTCACATACATATACTAAGACAGACACACACAGACATACATTCACACACAGATACACTCTCGCATACATATACTAAGACAGACACACACAGACATACATTCACACACAGATAGACTCTCACATACATATACTAAGACAGACACACACAGACATACATTCACACACAGATACACTCTCACATACATATACTAAGACAGACACACACAGACATACATTCACATACAGATAGACTCTCACATACATATACTAAGATAGACACACACAGACATACATTCACACACAGGTAGACTCTCACATACATATACTAAGATAGACACACACAGACATACATTCACACACAGATAGACTCTCACATACATATACTAAGACAGACACACATACATACATTCACACACAAATACACTCTCACATACATATACTAAGACAGACACACATACATACATTCACACACAGATACACTCTCACATACATATACTAAGACAGACACACACAGACATACATTCACACACAGATACACTCTCGCATACATATACTAAGACAGACACACACAGACATGCATTCACACACAGATAGACTCTCACATACATATACTAAGACAGACACACACAGACATACATTCACACACAGATACACTCTCACATACATATACTAAGACAGACACACACAGACATACATTCACATACAGATAGACTCTCACATACATATACTAAGATAGACACACACAGACATACATTCACACACAGATAGACTCTCACATACATATACTAAGACAGACACACATACATACATTCACACACAGATACACACTCACATACATATACTAAGACAGACACACATACATACATTCACACACAGATACACTCTCACATACATATACTAAGACAGACACACACATACATACATTCACACACAGGTACACTCTCCCATACATATACTAAGACAGACACACACAGACATACATTCACACACAGATACACTCTCACATACATATAATAAGACAGACACACACAGACATACATTCACACACAGATAGACTCTCACATACATATACTAACACAGACACACACAGACATACATTCACACACAGATACACTCTCACATACATATACTAACACAGACACACACAGACATACATTCACACACAGATACACTCTCACATACATATACTAAGACAGACACACACATACATACATTCACACACACATACACTCTCACATACATATACTAAGACAGACACACACATACATACATTCACACACAGATACACTCTCACATACATATAGTAAGACAGACACACACAGACGTACATTCACACACAGATACACTCTCACATACATATACTAAGACTGACACACACAGACATACATTCACGCACAGATACACTCTCACATACATATACTAAGACAGACACACACAGACATACATTCACACACAGATACACTCTCACATACATATACTAAGACAGACACACACAGACATACATTCACTCACAAATACACTCTCACATACATATACTAAGACAGACACACACAGACATACATTCACACACAGATACACTCTCACATACATATACTAAGACAGACACACACAGACATACATTCACTCACAAATACACTCTCACATACATATACTAAGACAGACACACATAGACATACATTCACACACAGATACATTCTCACATACATATACTAAGACAGACACACACATACATACATTCACACACACATACACTCTCACATACATATACTAAGACAGACACACACAGACATACATTCACACACAGATACACTGTCACATACATATACTAAGACAGACACACACAGACGTACATTCACACACAGATACACTGTCACATACATATACTAAGACAGACACACACAGACATACATTCACACACAGATACACTCTCACATACATATACTAAGACAGACACACACAGACATACATTCACACACAGATACACTCTCGCATACATATACTAAGATAGACACACACAGACATACATTCACACACAGATAGACTCTCACATACATATACTAAGACAGACACACATACATACATTCACACACAGATACACTCTCACATACATATACTAAGACAGACACACAGACATACATTCACACACAGATAGACTCTCACATACATATACTAAGACAGACACACACAGACATACATTCACACACAGATACACTCTCACATACATATACTAAGACAGACACACACAGACATACATTCACACACAGATAGACTCTCACATACATATACTAAGATAGACACACACAGACATACATTCACACACAGATAGACTCTCACATACATATACTAAGACAGACACACATACATACATTCACACACAGATACACTCTCACATACATATACTAAGACAGACACACATACATACATTCACACACAGATACACTCTCACATACATATACTAAGACAGACACACACAGACATACATTCACACACAGATAGACTCTCACATACATATACTAACACAGACACACACAGACATACATTCACACACAGATACACTCTCACATACATATACTAAGATAGACATACACAGACATACATTCACACACAGATACATTCTCACATACATATACTAAGACAGACACACACAGACATACATTCACACACAGATACACTCTCACATACATATACTAAGGCAGACACACACAGACATACATTCACACACAGATACACTCTCACATACATATACTAAGACAGACACACACAGACATACATTCACACACAGATACACTCTCCCATACATATACTAAGACAGACACACAGACATACATTCACACACAGGTACACTCTCCCATACATATACTAAGACAGACACACACAGACATACATTCACACACAGATACACTCTCACATACATATACTAAGACAGACACAGACAGACATATATTCACACACAGATACACTCTCACATACATATACTAAGACAGACACAGACAGACATACATTCACACACAGGTACACTCTCACATACATATACTAAGACAGACACAGACAGACATATATTCACACACAGATACACTCTCACATACATATACTAAGACAGACACACACAGACATACATTCACACACAGGTACACTCTCACATACATATACTAAGACAGACACAGACAGACATATATTCACACACAGATACACTCTCACATACATATACTAAGACAGACACACACAGACATACATTCACACACAGGTACACTCTCACATACATATACTAAGACAGACACAGACAGACATACATTCACACACAGATACACTCTCACATACATATACTAAGACAGACACAGACAGACATATATTCACATACAGATACACTCTCACATACATATACTAAGACAGACACACACAGACATACATTCACACACAGGTACACTCTCACATACATATACTAAGACAGACACAGACAGACATATATTCACACACAGATACACTCTCACATACATATACTAAGACAGACACAGACAGACATATATTCACACACAGATACACTCTCACATACATATACTAAGACAGACACACACAGACATACATTCACACACAGGTACACTCTCACATACATATACTAAGACAGACACAGACAGACATATATTCACACACAGATACACTCTCACATACATATACTAAGACAGACACACACAGACATATATTCACACACAGATACACTCTCACATACATATACTAAGACAGACACACACAGACATACATTCACTCACAGATACACTCTCACATACATATACTAAGATAGACATACACAGACATACATTCACGCACAGATACACTCTCGCATACATATACTAAGACAGACACACACAGACATACATTCACGCAGACCTATTACTTGTCAGTCACCAATTATGTATATGTTTGTGTAGAGATCCATCTTTAAATCCTAATATGTGGGGAGGTAGTCCGATTCTGGAGGATAGTTCACCACTTCATTGTGATACGCGACTGTGACGACAGACGTGGAAATCTGAAGATTTTCCTGGAAAAGACACCATTAACTGTTCGTTGAGTTTATTAACAGGGATGTTTTTTGGACCTATTATTGCTCATTCCTATCGCCAATTGTGATTTTTGTAATTTACTGGTAAGTTCGGAAACACTTGGTCGTTCAGTTCCTCCACACAGTTAACGATGGTACAAAATGGCCAGACGTCAATTTCTCCGGCAGCGTCGAGAGGCACCTTGCCATCGCCAAGTGTCAACATGTCCTGCGCAAACCTGGCGGACAAGTGGTCACCGTGTATTTGAGCTCTCGTGTTAGTGGTAAGAGTCAGGGTGGCGCCACAATGGAGAAGGATTTAAGGCACGCCTGGACTTCATCTGCCCTGGTGTCTTTGGGAATGACGGGAAGTGTCTGTCTGAAATCACCGGACAACAGAAGCGTTACACCTCCCACTGGAGCATGACAATCTCTGATATCTTTAAGGGTTCTAACTACTGCTTCCAGAGCTCCTTTGTGGGCCATGGTGCACTCATCCCACACAATGAGATGACACGATTTGAGGACCTGACACTGGTCTGAGCTTTTACTGATGTTGTAGGTAGTCGTTTCAGATGTTACTAAATTCAGGGGGAGTTTAAAAGTAGAGTGCGCTGTCCTGCCACCGGGAAACAAAGTAGCAACGATCCCAGAGGAAGCAACAGCTACCGCGATATCCTTATGCTGCCTAAAATTATGACCATACTCGATAACGAGGGGGCTGCCATCATACCTTAAAATACATATAGTTCTATATATTATTATTATTATTACTTTCTTAGTAAAGGGTGTCATAAATGATACAAAATCAAACATATCACACTTATCAAACATATGCCTTGTCTCTAAACACAGCTCAAGATAGAATTCAGGGAATAAAATCGAGCATTAGTCAATATAAGAAAGTGAATGAAATATATTTATACGCACATAAGTGTGCATTAAGATATATCAAAGCTTAAGTCTAGAGACAATCTGCACTGAATGTAAGAATACGTAATTCGTTTAGCATCTTATTAAATTTAATAAAAAATTAAAACAAAATACCTGATAACGATCAATATATATTCTCCACAAAATCAGAATAAATTTCACCAAATAACGGCGATATTAGATAATTTGAAACGGATCATCTAATCTCTTCAATACAGGGTTGAAAGTGGCTAAATCTACATGAATTTATGTAATCTTACATTCAGTGCAAATTGTCTCTAGTCTTAAGCTTTGATACATATTAATATACACTTATGCGTGTATGAATATATTTCATTCACTTTCTTATATATCTAAATAGGTATTTATGTATATACATATATACATATACATATATATATATATAACGAAGGAAATGTGGTAAGGAACCAGGTGGACCATAACGCACCAAAGTACTCAATACTTGAGGTAGTAGAGTGGGTAATAGGAACCAGTAAGACCCCGACAGCTGAGCTCAAGCCGTTTCGACGGCTAATTCTGGACTGAATTAGCCGTCGAGACGGCTTGAGCTCAGCTGTCGGGGTCTTACTGGTTCCTATATATATATATATATATATATATATATATATATATATGTATATATGTATGTATATATATATAATGTGCACATATATACATATATGTATATACAAGGTATATGTCAGACGAAGAGCATCTAACTATGTATCTATGTAAGGACCTGACGCCAACAATACATCCACCACACCACCACAAACGCCGCTACCATAGAGAAAGGCACCACTACCAGACCCCCACCCACACGCCAACCCGTCTACTGACAATCCACAAACCTCACACCACAGCGCATCCCACTAAATAACCTTAACCACCACCATATCATCACATCCACCCCCACATACACTACACGCCAAGGCCAACTCACCACCACCACACCACAGCCCACCTCATCCACAGACCGTCACCAACATCTCACCATCACACCCACCCCCATATACACTACAGGCCAGTACATCGCCTTGATCCTTCTCACCAATCAAAACAACTCATTTTGTCAAACTCTTGAAACTCTGACTTTACCACAGCATGTATTTCATTTTCTCATAGCATTTTAAGAGGGTCCGTCGAGCTGCCGATTATTGAGTCGGGTAGGATCGATATAGATCGAACCTTGAGCTGATCAGTGGCGAAACGCGCGTCACCTATCAATAAATGCAATGAAGGAATAATCAATCGTCCTTTTTATCCTTTCTATATTTTACACTCTGTATAGCTCTACACATCATCACAGAAGTGAACCTAAACATTGAGTGCTCACCCGGGTGAACCTGCAGTAACTCCTAGTTACACCCACTGGATATATATATATATATATATATATATATATATATATATATATATATATATATATATATATATATATAGGAAAAGAGTCAGGACACCATCGGCTGAGACCGGCCATTTCGACAGCTACCGATTTTTATGTTTTTCAATGTACAGGGTAAACCACCGGTGTATGGAATCTATAAACTACTACGAAAGGTGAGTATATACACGATCTGAGACGATCTCATAAACAAATGTATATATATATAAACATATATATATGAACATATATATACATAAACAATCATATATAAACATGGTACCCTTGATATATATATAATAGAATAAATATGGTTTTATAAATATAGTTTCCATTTATTACTATCATTGATATATACATATATATATATATATATATATATATATATATATATATATATATATAACGAAGGAAATGTGGTAAGGAACCAGGTGGACCATAACGCACCAAAGTACTCAATACTTAGGATAGTAGAGTGGGTAATAGGAACGAGTAGGACCCCGACGGCTGAGCTCTGCTGTTTCGACGGCTTTCAATGTACAGCGTCCAGAATTAGCCGTCGAAACGGCTTGAGCTCAGCCGTCGGGGTCCTACTCGTTCCTATATATATATATATATATATATAAGCGGTCTTTTTGTCCATTCACACCACCATGGGTGGTATAACGCACGGTTTTTCTGTCTACACCATGCGGTATTGCCAGTCGTCTAATATATGTTGAGAAGTGTAGTTCATATCGTTTGTTCATCCTGTTGATAAGCCACTAACAGTATGATTCTACACTTAATGTGTGGTGAAAGATGCTTTCAGAGTGTCCATGGAATATAGTTATAAACAATGGTCTGTACACTTTAATTTATTCTTTTAATTCTTGTATATATTGCATTCTGTTCGTAGATTATATGATTTTCACTCTGGTAATCTTATGTCCCACATAATTGTACACACATTTCTTTGTGTTCTTTTCTCTATATACTTATATATACTGTTATACAAACTCGTATATATACTCTTATATATACAGTTTATATATATTGTTACACTTTGGGAGGGTCATGCTGCCAATAAAAACACACGCATCTGATGGTTTTCACTTCAATTTATTATAAATTTCCAGTTGGTTGGTTGGTTGGTTCGATAACTGGATGGCTGTTCGTATATTGTCAAAGCGCATTCGTCACACATTATGTGACCTCTACAGTGATTGGGGTTTTATATTGTGTCTCTCCTTTGTCGTGTCCTGCTTCACCAGAACAAAGGAAAGAGAGAATATAAAACCCCAGTCTCTGTAGAGGTCACAGAATGTGTGATCAAAGAGCTTTCAAATATATAAACAACCATCCGGTTATCGAACCAACCAACCAACCGGAAATTTATAATAAATTGAAGTGAAAACCAACAGGTGCGTGTGTGTGTGTGTAATAGTAAAAGGTATAATTGACACATCTTCGTCTACATATATATATATACATATATATATATATATACATGTATATATATATATATATATATATATATATATATATATATATATATATATATACATATATATATATATATACATGTACATATATATATATACATATACATATATATATATACATATACATATATATATATACATATACATATATATATATATATATATACATATATATATATACATATATATATATATATACATATATATATATATATACATATACATATATATATATACATATACATATATATATATATACATATACATATATATATATATATATATATATATATATATATATATAATCAAAAGATGTTGATTTAAAACTGCACTATCCACAAGTGTTTTTTAACCTTCATATCATGTCTTCCTATTTTATCTGATGAAAACACAAATGTTATTGCATGATGATATTTGTTTTTGAAATGCGCATAATAAAATACATGGAACTCTTTTAACCATCTTTAGATCTTATATATTATATATACTCCAGTCCTACAAACTGTAGAGTGCTTCTTATCCGATATCTGCATTGCTTTAGTGTACTACAATAAAACTCACCTCTTACATTATATATATATATATATATATATATATATATAATGCCTGTGTATGTGTGTATGCGTATTTGTGTATATGTGCTGATGTATATAATATTTCTTCTCATTCAGTGCGGATAAGCCACAGCTTTTGTTTCAATATGGAGATTTGAAATTGTGAAAAGAGAACGTTTGAAAACGAATGTTACCTGATCATTTTCTGACGACAACATAAACTTTCTTAAAAGAAAACCTACTACTTTATAAGATTTATTAAACCAACTTGAATAAAGAGATACTTAAAGTCTTCTTTTCTTTTTTTGGGGATAAATCTCGGCACCTTCAAGAAAA
>OZ024749.1:30578645-30628645 GCA_964016885.1 Eledone cirrhosa | reverse complement strand
TACCTGGAAGAGGGACAATGTAGCGTCTCCTACGCAAATCTTTTTGAAGAATTTAAAGAATTTTAATTGAATCAATAACAATTATTTTTAATAGCCTTAGAAATATTACTTTCATCTGACTCTTCTGAATTTCATACACCTGTAACCTGACAATAGTGGGATTACCGGTTTAGTCGCCAGCGACCCGACAATGCGACAGGTTGTACTGCGTTACATGATACCAGTAGCACTCAAGAGTGACCTGACACATCGATATGCGATAAACATAGCATGTACATAAACTGTAGCGCATACCCTAACAGATGTGTGTTTAGGTAGTTTGGGGAGAACATATAATTATTGGAGGTGGTATGCCACCCCCCACCCAGTCCCACCGCCACTGTGTATATATATAATTTGAAAACCATTATGCTCTGTGTCGTTGCCTAATGGGTTGATATATAGCATTTGGTAATAAAGAGGGAATACACCCAATTTATTTATCTCCCGTATATATATATATATATATATATATATATATATATATATATATATATATATGTATATATATATATATATATATATATATATATATATATATGTATGTATATATATGTATATATATATATATATATATATATATATATGTATATATATGTATATATATATATATATATATATATATATATATGTATATATATGGGAGATAAATAAATTGGGTGTAATCCCTGTTTATTACCAAATGCTATATATATCAATCCCTGATTATTACCAATGCCATATATATATATATATATATATATATATATATATATATATATAACGAAGGAAATGTGGTAAGGAACCAGGTGGACCATAACGCACCAAAGTACTCAATACAGGGTAGTAGAGTGGGTAATAGGATTGACGGCTAATTCTGGACTCAGTCCATAATTAGCCGCCAAAACGGCTTGAGCTCAGCCGTCGGGGTCCTACTCGTTCCTATATATATATATATGAGCTCCGGCTGTTTCGACAGGCTAGATCTGTTCAGCCGTCGGTGTCCTGAATCTTTTCATATTACATTCTCTATTGCCCCACTCATCGAGTACTCCGATGGGTTATGGTCCACATGGTTTCTTACCACACTCTCTCTCTCATATATATATATATATATATAGCCGGAGTATCGCTAAAAAGCTTTCTCCTATATTGAATTTATATATATATATATATATATATATATATATATATATATATGGCCAGAGTATCGCTAAAAAGCTTTCTCCGATATTGTATTTATCTATATATATATATATATATATATATATATATATATATATATATATATATATATGTCCGTGCCTCAATGTACGCGCGGATAGTCCGCGCGTACATTGAGGCGCGGACACGCGCATATTATGCATATGCATAACTATGTATACAAAATCTTTGATCACTCCTCGTGACAGAAAAGAAAAACAACAATTTTTAATTTTTAGAATTGTTTGATATGGCACTACTGCTATGCTTTCATCACATGCCCATATAAGGACTATACACCTTAATAAGTTCAGCTTCATTATTACCATGCTAACACTACTGGTTTAGTTCAGATCTATGTCGAAACGGCCGGAACTAAGCTGACGGGGTCCTGAATCTTTTCCAATATGTATATATAATTGTGTGTTTGTGTGTGTGTGTGCGTCCTTGGTCGTGCCTTTATTTGTATATGCATAAGTGTGTGTATTACTTACGATTCACAGTGTGCTCCATCCGTATGTATTACTTTTCCTTTAAAAGTGAAACCTTTCACACATTCACATCTACGGCAGCCGTCAAGATAATAAACTTCATGGTATTTAACTCCAACCGGGCACTCTATAAGAAATACATAAAGAACTAGATAATTCTGTTTCTATCTATTCCTCTCTCTCTCTATCTATCTATCTATCAATATATCGGACGCCATGCTTTCCAGCATAGTTACGTCCCTTTACGATCTGAGTTCAAATCCCGCCGAGGTTGACTTTGCCTTTCATCCTTACGGGGTCGATAAAATAAAGTACCAGTAATGCACTGGGTAATTGCTGGCCTTGTGCCTAAAGTAGAAACAAATATATATATATATATATATATATATATATATACGATATTAATAAATGGAAACTATATTTATAAAACCATATTTATTTCATTATACATATTTCAAGGATACCAAGTTAAATTATGGTATGCCTTCATCAGACAAAATACAATATATATATCAGTTTTACAAATAAGCATTGACGTACCCTTTCAAAATGCGACCATTACTTTTGGAGGACATCAGGATAGTGGTTTGTTTATATTATTTTAGTAAGTCTTAGTGTTAAGGACAATTACAAAAGACAGAGAGAGAGAGAAAAGCGTGGAGAAAAGACGGAGCGAGATATATATATATATATATATATATATATATATATATATATATATTATTCCAAATGAAAAATATTCTCATAATCAAAATATATGCTTTATTATATATATTTCAAAGGTACTGTGTTGTTTTTTTCAGTACGTCCTCTTCAGATAAAATATATGATTTGATATAAGACATACCGCTACGGTTTTGATTATTCAATTCCAGTATATACATATATATTTATATATATATATATATATATATATATATATACATATATATATTGTATATATATATATATATATAGATAGATATATATATAGATAGATATACATATACATATATATATATATATACATATATATATTGTATATATATATATATATATAAACATATATATATATATAAATGTTTTATCCCGGGTTCAATCGAGGGTAACCACAGTAAGTAAGGTAGGTACTCAATACATAGCAGAGTATACATATTTAATATAGAAATGGCTTCTACAGGACTAGAACTGTTTCATTCGGGAGAATAGGATCACACACAAATTCCAAGAACATAATATCCAGGAGAATTATATTTTGTTAATGTTTGTCATTCCTTACTCCCGCTCAGGTACCACATGTCAGTGGTGGTAAGTTAACCAGTTTATGGTCTAGGCAATGTTCCGGACATATTTTCTAATGAAAATACCTCACTATGATTTTCAAATAATTTACAAAATCATCAATTACTGAATATAACAGAATATTTCATTACACATTTGGTGCTTCAGATTTTGAACTATGTTCTATCCAATAAACTAAATCAATTTATGTCCTAGACGAGTTCTAATGTGTGATAATAAAATACTAAATATTTATTAAATATATTTGGCTGCTCACTTGAGACTAATGTTCAAAGTTTATCACAACTCAAAACTTTATAAACAATGTTTACAAATGTCCGAGAAAGTATTCTTGGTCAATATTCAAACGTAATAGATATGACATAACAAAATTAAATAAACCCAGCGTCTCTTATCCTGTCGTGGGACAATTGTCTGGAATTATTTTCTGTGCAAAGATACAAGACTCAAAATATGTAAAATTAAATATATTAAAAAGAGGCTGTTGGTTTATCAACGAACCTGTTTCTGGCACAATCCTGCCATTTTTAGTAACAGACCCCGTACAGCCGAGCTCTTCCACAAGATCGGATCATCAGCAGCCCGTCTGAGGAGGGAGCCCCACGAGTTTGTGTGACTCTTGTAACGGGTGTCACTGGCCATTGTCCGCGTAATAGCTTTTGCGTTCTTGTGTGTGAGGCTCAGCATTTCTATCCCCTTTCCCTAGACCTAAAACCACCCAATCACCCTCCCCCTTCATCCTTTCCTTCTCTTCTGCGACACAAGAGGTCTTGTCAACCACTCCCCTCCCCTTTCCGTTCTTTTTTTCTTTCTTTTTCTCTTTTTTGTCTATATTTCCCTGTTCCTTTTTTCTTTTGTTTCCTTTTCTTTTCTTGTTATTATTGCCGTTATTATAGATGTCATTATTATTATTATTATCATTAGTAGGGTGCTGGTCTGGCAGTATCGGTAGAGCATCGGATGCCATGCTTTGTAGCATAGAGTTACGGCCCTTTCCATTCTGAGTTGAAATCCCGCCGAGGTTAACTTTGACTTTCATCCTTACGAGGTGGAATAAATAAAGTACCAGTCACGCACTGGAGTCGATTTAATCGACTTTCCCCTCCCCCAAAATTAGTGGCCTTGTCCTATATAAGAAACCATTATTATTATTAGTGTAAAAAAAGGGCGGTCAATTGGCAGTACTGGTAGAGGGTCGGACATGCTTTCCAGCGTAGTTACGTCCCTTTACGATCTGAGTTCAAATCCCGCCGAGGTTAACTTTGCCTTTCATCCTTACGGGGTCCATAAAATAAAGTACCAGTAATGTACTGGGATAATTTGCTGATCTCGCGCCAAAAGTATAAACAATTATTATTAGAGTAAATAAAATTCTTTAAATTGAAAAATAAAAATAAATTTTAATTGGGAACCGATATTGTCAGGTTTCACTGATTAAAAAATTATTTCAAAATTGTATCAATTGTGTGTGTTTGTGTGTGTGTGTGTGTTTGTGAACATATAATTATAAAACTGAATTTCTTACTTTCGCCGTAGGTTTGACCAGTGAGTGCCACCTCCACAAGAACAGCAAGGAGCACTAACTTTATAATATTGCATGAAAGCATACTTAGTTGCAATTGTAGAAGTTAGCGTAGAGTTTAAATAATTCTTCGGTGTCTTTTCAACGTACTTGTGAAAAAACATCTGCATAAATCACATTTATATAGAGAGCATTGTATTTTGTGTGTGTTTGTCTGTGTGAATGTGAGTATGCGTGTTGGCAGGATGTGTGGTATATCTCCCTCTCCATCCAGCTATCATTCCCTCTAATTCTCTCTCCTTCTCTCACTTTCAATATATATCTCTATATATCCTATATATAATATATATATATATATAATTTATGTAAAATACCACGTGAACGATAACCACCCAGAGTCCGGTACTTAGGGTAGTAGAGTGGGTAATATAAAAAGATAGAGGATCCCAACGTTTGAGCTACGGCCGTTTTGCCAGCTACATCAAAATATAGCTCTGAAAACGGTCGGAGCTCAGCCGATGGGGTCCTGAATCATTATATATATATATATACAGTATATATAAGTTTATCCCGGGTTCAATCGGGGATAACCACAGAAAGTAAGGTACTCAATACATAGCAGTGTATACATATTTAATATAGCCATTTATCTATTATATATATATATATATATGTGTGTGTGTGTGTGTGTGTGTGTGTGTGTGTGTGTGTGTGTGTGTGTGTGTGTGTGTGTGTGTGTGTGTGTGTGTGTGTGTGTGTGTGTGTGTGTGTGTGTGTGTAAGTGCGTGTCCTTGTGTGTGTGTGCACATGACCATACGCTTTAAAGTTTCGGTTCTATTTTGGAAATAACAACCATTGAAATAAAAAAAATTCACTATTCAATATCGAGTGAATGGAACAATTGTCTATACTGACGGATTATCAAACGAAATCCTATTTAAACCATGAAGAAAACAACTGGCAGTGTCCGTGAAATCTAGGTTATATTATCCAACTTCAATTTCTTTCTATGGAATGTCTGTCAGATGTTCTCTACTCAGAAACGATCTTACAAAGAAACATATTGAGCTTGAAATACTCTTGTCATGTCACAATTAAATGGGAAACAAAAGGAAGGATCGAATAGGGAAATAGAGAGAGAAAAAAAAGGAGAGAGAGAAAGAAGAAAAAGGACGGGAAAGAATGGGATAGCAAGAGCACTAGTGTCGCAGAAGAGAGAGGAGGGTGAATTTTGGGCTTTGAGCCTAGGCAAGAGGGCTGAGGTGCTGCGCCCCGATGACAAAACGGCAAAAGCATTCCCGCTGGAACAGCAACACAATTTCGCGGGGCTCCCTCCTCAGACGGCCGCTCGCCGACGCCCCGAGCTTGGTGGAGGTGCTCGGCAGTATGGGGTCCACTTACGATTGGGGTTTCAACGGCGACCGGTGCGAAGTGGAAGCGGGCGGACAAACCCCGGTATTTGTTTATTTTACGCTCGTCTGCGAGGCGGTTAAAAATATCAACAACAGCAACATCAACAAAGAGAAAACTGCCGTCCTGTATCTATCTATTTATTTATCTATCTGTCTATCTGTCTGTCTATTTATCTACATGTCTCTCTGAATATTTCTCTCTCTCTCTCTCTCTCTATATATATATATATATATATATATATATATATATATATATATAGTAATAATAATAGATTGAAGACTAAAATCCAAAGAGGGCTCGATAAGGAAAATATATATATATCAAATATATAAGAACCGTAGTTATTTTAATAAATATATATATATATATATATATATATATATCTGTATAAATATAAAGCTGAATTTTCTGTGTGTGTGTGTGTGTGAGTGTGGACAATTTTTAATGAGAGCTCATATATTCTAAACCATTCTTGCGTTTTCTTTGAAATTTTTTACTGAGCTTCTCCGTGCACAGAACCTGTACATGATCAACACAGGCTTTCAAAAATCGATATTGGGGCCTTTGGAGACATTAAAAAAGTTTCGGTTATTTGTGTCAATTTTCGTGATTAAGTAAGATAAGAGTTATATTTCGTCAATACAATAGGAACTCATTTTTGATGTTGTCAAAAATTTTGATTATTACTATTCGGCAGATTTGGATTTTACTTTAATCTTTGTACTTGAAACAAAAGGTACGCTTCCTTGAGACTAACAATATCATTTTCTATATTTCACAACCAGCAATTTCTAACAGATTACTAAGTTAAGTTATAGATTTGACATTGTATAATTTATCGTTTCAAGCTTGCTGTTCATACATTATGTAATGTCATAACGTTTACAATATTATGCTTAAATCTATCTAAAGGATGGTTTATACATCAAAGACTTAAAATTATTCAATTTTTTCGCATTGATTAGACTACGTTTCTGACACATAATTTAGTTATTAACTTACATACCCTGTACATTTCGAACGTTCTACCGCTACATGTACTTCAAATACATTTTACAATTAATCTTTATTTTTACATTCGATTGAGTTATATCATGTCTACTTTACACATTTCCTTTTGATGCCTCGTGGAAAATAAAGAAGTTGCCTCAGCAGATTGTCGACCGGTGTGGTTAAGGAAAAGCAGCGTCGTGCTAATGAAACTGAGGCGCAGAGGACAACTAGATTATCCACATTAGCTGCCTACAACGCAAGACTCAATACTTCGCATTCATCACATCGATACTCAGTAGAAAAACTTGCAAAAAATGCACAAACCACTGCTGCTTCACGATCAAATGAGTCTACAGAGGAACGCGACTGCTGCCTCGAGAGCTGCAGAGACATCTGAACAGCGTGCAACTCGAACAAAACGCAATGCTGCCGCCACTGCTGCCTCGAGAGCTGCAGAGACATCTGAACAGCGTGCAACTCGAACAAAACGCAATGCTGCCGCGACTGCTGCCTCAAGAGCTGCGGAGACACCTGAACAACGCATACGTCTCCAGGCTTCCGATTGTCCTTATCGTACTGCTGCGATAGTTTCTGAAACATTGGTTGAAAGAACTAGTCGACTACAAACAATTGCGCATCATAAAGCTGTTCTGCTTGGCGTATCAAAGCCTACAAGGAATAGATGGGTTTTTAAAGCCTTTCATTATGAACCCTCTGAAAATTATGCTGACCACAAAGATATTGCCATTGGTCGTATGTCCAAAATCTGTCTACACTGTAAAGTACTAACTTGGCCGGCAGAGCCTGTTGGTCTATGCTGCTCAAATGGAAAGGTTTATCTGCCCAACAACCCTGAAACTCCACAGCCTTTAAAGTCTCTTCTGCTTGGTGAGCATCCATAATCTCAAGATTTCATGAACCGAATACGGGCATACAATTCTGCATTTCAAATGACAAGTTTTGGTCATAAGCCCATATCTTATGGAAACTTTAATCTCACTTTTACCATTCAGAGACAGACGAACCATTTAATCGGTTCTCTTCTACCAACAGATGCTTCTCATCATAATTTTCTTCAGATATACTTCATGGGACCAGAGAGAGAGCAAATTGCAGGTAAGGCTGCTGTTGCTCCAGGCACATACACGGCTGTTCATGGCCCTCTTCAGGAAATGCTTCATGAGCACAACCGGTATATCAACCAATTTAAAACGGCTACTCAACGACGCCGGGCAGACAATGCCAACTTTAAGGTTATTAAAAGTGACAGGACTCTTGTTGGGGAACATCACCACTGTTACAACCGACCCGATGAGGGAGGTTGCTGTTTTGCTTTGAAATCCCAATGCAACACTTTCCAAAAGAGATATCTTCCTAGAGTGGCAGGACTCCCGTCTTAAGAGGATCAATGAATTAAATCGAGCCTATGACGCCCTTTAATACTCCTTACTCCTTCCCTATGAGAGGATGGATACAGTCCTGATATGCCTACCATTGTACCTACAACACATCAAACAGCACAGCCTCCAAAAATGGTTTCCCAGATGAACTTCTAGTTACAGATGGTTCGAACGAACAACTTCAACAGTCTTCACAGAGCAGGGGCTTTTCTGAATCAGTATTGTGTGGATATGTATGCTAAGGTAGGATTTACTCCCCCTTGGGTCATGTGTACCTATACTTTTTATTAAAATCTTTGCATAACCATCCTATTCCTTACCCTTGCAGAATGACTCGGAATGACTTCTTTGGATTTGCCATAATCTAAAGCAGCTCCATGCAGATGAATATGCCAAGGTTCGAGACGAGGTTAATAGCAATGACAATGTAACTGCTTCTGAGGTTGGTCTTCGAATCATCCTGCCATCGTCATATACAGGCGGCCCAAGGTATATGCATGAAAAGATGCAGGACGCTCTCATATACGTTTGTCTTTACAACCACCCTGACCTTTTCATAACGTTCACATGCAACCCCAAATGGGAGGACATCCAAATGAGCTTACTTCCGGGCCAACGACCAGCAGATCGCCATGAAATCACTGCTCGCGTTTTTCATGTTAAAGTTCGTAAAATGATTGATTTGTAAAAGTTTGGTGAAATTTTCGGGCCGATCAAATGTTTTATGTATACTGTTGAATGGCAAAAACGTGGTCTACCTCACGCCCACATCTTACTCTGGCTACAAAGCAAACTTCGACCTTCTGACGTGGACACAGTCATAAGTGCAGAATTTCTAATCCCAATGAAGACCCCCCAGTTGTACGAAATCATTCGAAAGAATATGGTTCATGGGCCATGTCGGCACTTTAATTCTACGTCTTCATGCATGGCAAACGGAAAATGCACTAATAAATTTCCACGAAAGCTTTTGGCTGAGATGATCACAGGTAACGACGGTTACCCATTATACGGCAGAAGAGCTCCTGGACATGGCGGTTTCACAGCAACAATCAAATATGGTTCTAACCGAGAATTTACAATTGACAATCAATGGGTTGTTCCACATAACAAGATGCTATGCAAGACATTTATTGCGCATATTAACGTTGAATATTGTAACTCAGTTAAATCTAGACGTTCCTTTTGCAAATACGTCAATAAGGGATCCGATAGAGCCGTCTTTCAAGTGGCAGAAACAGGAACAGCAACTGCACTAACGGATGAGGTAGAATTGCTTCAAATAGGGCGTTATATCTCAACTAATGAGGCCGTTTGGGAAACGTTAGGTTTCCCTATACACGAGCAATTCCCCCCTGTTCAACATCTCAGTGTTCACTTAGAGGACAAGCAGAGACTTTACTTCACTGAAGAAACTTACATCATCAGGTTCTTGCCCCACGTAGGACAACTTTGACTACACTTTTTAGAACTCTGTACGCTTGGCTCCTACGCAAAATCTCTTCTGTATGTTGATGTTCTTTCATTATTATTCTGGGAACCACTCAACTTGCTTATGGCAAAGAAGAAAACAGGGCCGACATATCGATTCAGATCCTGCCATTTTTGAATGTGACACAATAGGACGCGTCTATACTGTTCATCTTCGACTACTGCTTCAAGTTTTATGTGGACCAACATCCTTTGCAGCTCTTCGCATAGTGGACGGTCAATTATGAAGACATTCAAGGACGCTTGCTTTCAACGGGGACTCACCGATACGGACAACCATTATGAGAGTACACTTGAGGAAGCGTCTCTCCGTTGATCTCCGTCAAAGCTTGGCATCTATTCGCCATTTTGCTGGTTTTCTGCAACTTTGTTAACTTTGTTGTGGTATAAATACAGGGACCACATGTGCCACGATATATGGCTTCAAACCTGTCAAGCTACCGAAAATTCCACCACTGCTTTTACCCCCTCTATGTATAACGCTGGTCTAATTACCTTGGAGGATTTAGTTGAGGCAAATGGAGGCCAACGTTTGGAGGCATACTGCCTCCCTTCTCCGGATAGAAACCAAGAGCAAACTTTTAATCGATTCCTCCTTAGAGAAACCAGATACGATAAAACAAAGCTTCGACAATACGTAGCTGTCAACGAGCCTCTCCTTAATCCAGATAAAAAATCTGCATACAAATCCGTTCTAAACAAGGTATACAGCAATACTGGCGGGATTATCTTCATAGATGCACCTGGAGGGACCGGTAAAACATTTCTGCTTAATCTTATTCTTACTAAGGTAAGGCAGAATGGCGACAGTGCACTTGCTGTTGCCTCTTCCGGTATAGCTGCGACTCTTTTAGAAGATGGGCGCACAGCACACTTGACCTTCAAGCTGCCACTGAACGTCGTCCATCAAGAGAATCCCATCTGCAATATCTCACATAGTTCTCACGAAGCTGCTCTGTTAAAAAGCTGTAAACTAATTGTGTGGGATGAGGCAACCATATCCCATAAAGGCACTCTTCAGGCACTAGATGCCACAATGAAAGATCTTAGATCTAATGACAATATATTTGGAGGAGCCAATCTTCTTCTCGCAGGTGACTTCAGACAGACACTTCTCGTGGTACCAAATGAATCACCTGCTGATGAAGTGGACGCCTGCTTAAAAAAGTCCTTTTTTTGGCAGTTTGTTGAGGTACAATTAATATGCGATCGCTATTACAAACTGTTCGTCCGTCTACGCCATTTTCAACTCAACTCCTCCAAATCGGCGATGGTCAACTTGAGTCCGACGACAATGGATACATTGACACTTCTACCATTGGCCGCTCAGTTTCAAC
Organism: Eledone cirrhosa; assembly: GCA_964016885.1. Lineage (NCBI taxonomy): Eukaryota > Metazoa > Mollusca > Cephalopoda > Octopoda > Eledonidae > Eledone > Eledone cirrhosa. Next base: position 30,617,496 of record OZ024749.1, on the reverse strand, counting down.
GCCCGATGACTTATGTTCTTCAGTTTATCCAAATCTTTCAACTGAATTCATGAATCCTGATTGGCTTTGTGAGAGGGCTATTCTTGCACCCACAAATGCTGCTGTTAAGCTGATCAATCACGAAATAGTTGGTCAGTTTCCCTCTATTCAACGCTGTTACAAGTCAGTTGACACTTTTACAGACTTTGATCAAGTGACCAACTTCCCAACAGAATTTCTTAACTCTCAGGATCCTTCAGGACTTCCCCCTCACGAGTTGTATCTAAACGTTGGAGCTCCTGTTATTCTGCTACGTAATTTTTTCTGAGACAATCTAACCACATGCACATAGTATCGGAGCTTTGCTCTCTCAATTCAGAAAAGTAGCAGCTCTACCTTGAGTAATACTTTTTTCTCCGAGCTACGCACTTTATCGAGTAACGTTACTCCAAAACCCCTCGGAGGAACGTATTCTGTGTGTCACTACCTACCCAGTGAGAGAGAGAGAGAGAGAGAGAGTGACAGAGAGAAAGAGTAAGAGAGATAGGAGAGAGAGAGCGTATACTGTGGAAACAAAAAAAAAGGAAACAATAGATGGTTTTATACTTTCATTTATTCATCCGTATAATTCAATAGAACCACTTTTATTTACGATGTAGTACAGTGGGGGTGGCAAAAGTCACTTCTTACCTATCTTTATTAATAAAACATTACAAATTTACTCAAATCTATTTTCTTTTATATCTTTAAATTAAATTTCATAATTGGAACTTGCGTTTATTCAACTTTAATCTATATATCTTGTGTTATCCACAATGTCTTATCTACCCACAACGGATGAATGATGTATCAGTCCAGATTTTAATCTAGGCATTTTAGTTCACAGCAAGCTGGATAGTGAGCGTCCGGATGAGCCAGTACAATATTTTCACAGTCGAGTGAAGCACTGCCGCACCTGCGAAAAATATAAATAAGATTAATACAGAAATATGTACAGAATACGAAACTGCACTATCAGTCTCCTTATGGGATTCCCTTCTCATCCATTTCGTTTCGGATTCCAATCCACTTTGTAGAAGTTTAGGCAAGTACGTTTAACTAAGGATTTGACCTTCTCCGAAAGCAATGTGTCACACAATACCTGTTAGGATAACCTTTCATCAATGGAAAATGGAAGACAGACCAGTAGTTGATTGTGGGACAGTTCTACATGTTCGGGATTGCCTCGGTCAGACGTTTTCCCAGCGACCTGAAAGCAACATAATACTACAATTGACACCTTAATCTGGCTCACCAACCTCGTTCGGTCTCTCTAACCATTGTTCATATGACATGCCACAGGAGATCCTGACCAGACAGCGTTGTATGTTGTTCTGTATGGCACGGTCAAACGTCTTCTCGGCAGCCTGGAGGCAATCCATATTACTGAAATTGAGACCTTAATCTGGCTCACCAACCTCGTTCGGTCTCTCTAACCATTGTTCATATGACATGCCACAGGAGATCCTGACCAGACAGCGTTGTATGTTGTTCTGTATGGCACGGTCAAACGTCTTCTCGGCAGCCTGGAGGCAATCCATATTACTGAAATTGAGACCTTAGTCTGGCTCAACAATCTCGATCTGTCTCTCTAACCATAACGTATGTCATACAGCATGAAAAAGTCTATTGCCTCGGTTTGGCCAAGAAGAAACCTATAGCCTAGGCTAGACGAACGCCGTCTTCTAAGTGATATTTAAAAGACGGAAACTTTGTAAAAACCTATGTGTGGCCGTGATGTGTTAGAGTGTGCAGTCCTCGAAAGGATCAACAACTGCTACCAGTTAACAAACCAGATAACAGTTTGTTACTGATAGGTCCAGTGGTGTTTCAGAATCATTCTCAAGTCGAATATTTTATCTTTGGAGGCTCGAACCTGACGAATACCCAAGCGAAATTTGGTGGAGCTCGTTAATCCGCTCGTTTTGATATCTTCGTTAAAGAATGAGGGTGAATATAGTGACTGAAATTTCTATCGAACTATCGAACTGTTGCACTAGTAGTTACTGCAACAGATAGGAGAAACCAGTAAGTTCCCAGACTTGTGGATATGATACTGTGTCCCAGACATGAGTGGAACAAACAGTGATGCCAGGGATCTAAATACTCGTAAGTGCTTTTGAATATATATATATATATATATGCTAACAGAATAACTATGAAGCTTGTTCCCTTCCTTCTACGGTTAGCTATCCTCTTTGTTGTTATCTTGTTTCACTCGCTTTACGCGTTTTAATTGTCCTAATAACTTAATTTAGTTATTATTGCACCGACGTGAGGTATATGATTTTTAATGCAATGAAATATCTATGATCGTCGGCAAATCACTGATGAGGGACTTATTTTATTACATGTTATCCATGTGCAACCAGCAGTATTCTTCTCCCCATTTTTTCACATATATTTACCTACTGCGATTCTGTTTTTTTCTCTATCTCTCTCTCTCTCTTACTGCTCCCTCGCTCTCTCTGTTTCTCCTACTTTCTTTCGCCCCCTCTGTCATGTCAGTTAACTCTTCCTCACACTTCCACTCACTCACTCACTGTTTCTCCTCGTCTCACTTCACCCCGTTCGCGACGAAATCATTTTCTCTCTTTCTCACATTTGAATTCGCTCCTGAAAGGTCTTTTTTCTAAGCGCTCATATATTCACCTAGCTTATGCTAACAGAATAACTATGAAGCTTGTTCCCTTCCTTCTACGGTTAGCTATCCTCTTTGTTGTTATCTTGTTTCATTCGCTTTACGCGTTTTAATTGTCCTAATAACTTAATTTAGTTATTATTGCACCGACGTGAGGTATATGATTTTTAATGCAATGAAATATCTATGATCGTCGGAAAATCACTGATGAGGGACTTATTTTATTACATGTTATCCATGTGCAACCAGCAGTATTCTTCTCCCCATTTTTTCATATATATATATATATATATATATGTGTGTGTGTGTGTGTGTGTGTGTGTGTGTGTAGTAATAATAATAAATGTGAAGACTGAAATCCAAAAGTATGTAAATATATGTATATGTACATATATATGTGTGTGGGGTGGTGTAATCATAAAGTACAAGCCAGCAGGTTAGAATTTACTTCATTTATTATTGATATCTCAGTGATATATATTTCGATGGTAACTTTTATGCAAAAGTTAAGATCTCACCCGAGAGCTAGTAGTTGAGCAGAAAAAAACCCAGAAAATACAAGAAAAAATAAAAATGACTCTTTTCTCGATGCACTGATATTGGCTGATGCTTGATGTTGATTTACCAACATATATATATATATATATATATATATAAATATATTGCAAAGTACACTATATATACATTCATATATATATCACTATTTCAGAGCACCAATTCTAATTTTCAATTTCTGCTGGACCGACGACTGCTCTGTATAATCAGTTCCTGATTATTACTGGAATTCTATAAGAATCCAACACACATAATTTTGAGCAAACAGGGAGAGTAGTGAGCTTTGATAAGTACCCAGAAATACGAAACAGAGTTCTGTCAGCTTATCGCCCCTTGTTTGCTGAAAATTTAAGTAAGCGACATTGTCGCTACTTTAAAGCAATAGCGTATGGTCTTCAACATGCTTTCAATTAAGCATACAGTGTATTGCAAAATACACAATATATACATTCACAGAAAAGTTCCAGGACTGATGTCACAAAATATTTATTTCAAACCCAAACTTCGCACTAAAAGTTTTCTCCTTTAAAGTAATCCCTCTGGAGTATGTAACTGTAATCTTAGCTCTCTGCAGCGATCAAACTTGTTTCTTCATAATTTTATATACATGTCTTCTGTTTCAGGTCGTCAAGCAATGAGCGCAGAGTAACGAACAAACTTGAAGTTTCTGGTACGGTTGTGGAAAACTCCGTCAGAAGCAAGTGTATGGAGATGAGACGATATCACGCTCACGTGTTTTTGAGTGGTGCAAGAGGTTTAAAGAAGGACGCGAGGACATGGAAGATGACCCCAGGAGCGGAAGGCCCCCAATAACCAGTACAGTCGTCTGACTGTTCGACTGATGGCAAATGAGCTGGGCATGAATCGGGACAGCGTCTGGAAGATTCTCACTGAAGATTTGGATATGCGGAAAGTCTGCACGAAGATGGTGCCAAAACTGCTGAACGATGGCCAGAAGGGTCGACGCATTCAAGTGTGCCAGGACATCCTTGAGCGTCTTGAAACCGAACCAGACTTGCTAGGGACAGTCATCACCGGTGATGAGTCATGGATCTTCGAGCACGACCCGGAGGGGATCCGTTTCGAAGACGCGGACGACATCAACAAGGCCGTGACGACGGAACTGCGGAGGATCCAGGAAGAATCCTTCCAGGAGTGCATGCAAGCATGGCAGAAAAGGATGGAAAAGTGCATTAGACTCCAGGGAGATTACTTTGAAGGAGAAAACTCTTTGTGTGAAGTTTGGGTTTGAAATAAATCTTTCATGACATCAGTCCTGGAACTTTTCTGACACACCTCGTATATATCGCTATTTCAGAGCACCAATTCTAATATAAATATATATATATATATAGTAGTATTAGTAGTAGTAGTAGTAGTAGTAGTAGTAGTAGTAGTAGTAGTAGTAGTAGTAGTAGTAGTAGAGGTGCAATTCAGCAACATGTGGTGGTGAGTCTACATGTGAAAACACATATCTGAGGAGGTTTCGATTCCAGAATCAGGATTGAACATATCTAGCTTCGTTTATTCCTATTTGCTGCTATATATATTTCAGTGATAGCCATTATTCAACAGCTATGACCTCATCAGGCAGTTAGAACTTGAACAGAAAAAGACAGGAAAACATAATGTTGTAATGGATTTTACATTGTAATTCATTGATATGTTCAGATCCAGAGTGTGGTGTTAGTCCTCTAAGGAACTGAAAGCATATATGTTGAATAATGGCTATCACTGAAATATATATAGAAGCTAATATGAATAAAAGAAGCTAATTTTAACCTGCTGACTTCCATTTCTTGTTTTTGCATTACTCCAGAGTAAACACCTGTGCACAACGTTGAGTGCTCTATCCTGCATACTGAAGTATCGGTAAACAACCAACACACTTAAAATGATATATATATATATATATATATATATATATATATATATATATATATATGCGTGTGTGCGTGTGTGTGTGTGTGTATGCGTGTATGTGCTTATGTGTGTCTGTGTGTGTGTGTAGTGTTTGTGTGTGTGTATGTTTGGGCGCGTATTTGTGGGTATGTGTATTTATATGTGTGGGTGTTTATGAGCACGAATACCTCTGTTTTTGTATGTGTGTACACAGGGGTTGGTACACGCGAGTAAGTGCGAGTATGTGTGATAAACTGTGTATTACTTACGATACGCAATGCTCCATATCTTGGGATTTCTCTCCAGTCTCGGGATTCATTAACCCTTTATAGCATGTACAGCTTATGCATCCATCACGGTAATAAGTAGTGTTGTGGGCAACGCCATCTTCACACCCTAAAATGAAAAGAATAAGGAATTAAAAAGGATCTACGCCTTACAATGGCCTCAGAAATAGAAATGAAAAAGAGTCGATGATACAGCATGGCCTCAGTCCCTCGGATTGAACATATAATAGTACAATAAAATAATTGTATAAGAATATATTTCTTTGAGATTGTATATATGTATACAAACACACACATACACAGCCACGCACATAACACACACGACATACGCGCGCACACACACACATACACACGCGCACACACACACACACACACACACACACACATATATATATGTGTGTGTGTGTGTGTATCAGGGCAGAAGCAGTTTGAAACTGGTTACAGCATTACTCAACAGAGTACTCGAGACTTGGGGTAGTAGACTATGGCTCCTGACTCCCTTCTCTTTCATATATATATATATTTATAATGAAAAATAAAAGTTACGGGCGAAAGAGAGGAATCCATCGTCAGTTGTCTGCTAGGAATCATAGGTATTTCTTCGCGTTGGAGACAAGATACCTGAGCCTAGGGCGAACAATAACTAAAATAAGATATTGGGATGAAAAGGGGCGGAGGAGACATCAGACAACTGACGATGGATATTCCTCTCTTTCGCCCGTAGCTTTTATTTTTCATTATATGTAGATGCAACCACACAGCCCGCCATTTTATTCATATAAGCTTCCTTCTTCGGTATCCTCTCTTGTTGCTATCCTCTCTCTCTCCCCCTTCTCTCTCCTTCTCCCTCTTACCTTCGCTCACTCCATCTGCTAGTCACCTTCTCTCGGCCACCTTGCCACTATAACTATCTCTTTCTCACTTCCTCTTACTTTCACTCACTCCGTCTCTGCTAGTCACCCTCTCTCCGCTAGCTCACTTCCTCCATCGTCCGCCACTGTGCGCAGTCTCTTCTCTCGATAACAGTGCTACATAACGACGTGTCTTTTTTCTCTCTCGTCAAACACGCCAGTTCTTACGTTCGAAATGAGTTGTTGACTTAATATTTTTCCTATTTTTCCTCTCTTTACGTTGCTTTACTCTTCGTGACTGTTTACATGTTTTTCTCCCCCCCCCCCCCCCCCATGTTTTATCCCAATAACTTATTTTAGTTATTGTTCGCCCTAGGCTGAGGTATCTTGACTCTAACACGAAAAAAATACCTATGATTCCTAGCAGACAACTGACGCTGGCTATTCCTCTCTTTCGCCCGTAACTTTTATTTTTCATTATACTTAAATGCAACCACACAGCTCGCCATTTTATTTATAAATATATATATACACACACACACACACACACACACACACACATATATATATATATATATATATATATAAAAGGAAAGTGCCAGGAACCGTCGTCTAATTCCTTAAAAGGTTTATTATACTATGATCATTTCAATGACTGGGTTCAGTATGAATCCGGTGACGTCATCATGTATTCGAAATATAACAAAGGTATATAATTGACAAAATCCATGGGGCTGCAAAAAGAGAGACATTTTAAGGAATTACACCAGTCCTGTCTCCTGTTATTTTATAATAATTAACTCCGTACTCGCACCACCAACTACACAAACGAAGACTGGTGAGTTGCATTACGTTGAGTTCTCTCCATAATATTACATCGAGGTTGACCATACGGGATGACCAGTTCTGTCCAGTTGTGAACCAACAAACCTAAATATATATATATATATATATATATATATATATATATATACATATATGTGTGTGTATGCATGTGTGTATATATATATATAGGTATTTATGTATATATTTAAATAAATCGATATATCTACACACACACACATATATATATATATATATTATATATATATATATATATATATATATATATATATATATATATATATACATATATACATATGTACATATATTATATATATACATATATACATATATTATATATATAATATATGTACATATATTATATATATACATATATACATATGTACATATATACATATATACATATATACATATATATATATAAATATATACATATATATATATAAATATATACATATATATATATATATATATATATATATACATGTATATATATATATATACATGCATATATATATATATATATATATATATATATATATCAAATTACGTTTATTATAAAAAAGCCTTTGTGAGCCCCTTTTTTTAAGTAAAAAGAAATTCAAACACACACACACACACACAAATAAATATACATATCTTTACTTTCTTTATTCAATAGAAAATCTGAATTCTGACACCCCAGCGAACTAACCATATTCACTGAACCAGAACAATTCTCCCATCCCATTTCTCTTGACCATTATCTTTTGCTTGTCATAAAATTCTCTAAAAAGGGTACAGAATAGATTTCCAAATAAGGGCGCGAAAATTTAATGAAAACTTGTTCACGTGACAGCCATAATTTCATTTATAACCAATCAAATTACGTTTATTTAAAAAAAGCCTTCGTGAGCCCCTTTTTTCAAGTAAAAAGAAATTCAAACACACACAACACACAAACACGCACACACACGCACACACACACGCGCACGCACACACACACAAGCACACAAATAAACATACATATCTTTACATTCTTTATTCAATAGAAAATCTGAATTCTGACACCCCAGCGAACTAACCATATTCACTGAACCAGAACAATTCTCCCATCCCATTTCTCTTGACCATTATCTTTTGCTTGTCATAAAATTCTCTAAAAAGGGTACAGAATAGATTTCCAAATAAGGGCGCGAAAATTTAATGAAAACTTGTTCACGTGACAGCCATAATTTCATTTATAACCAATCAAATTACGTTTATTTAAAAAAAGCCTTCGTGAGCCCCTTTTTTCAAGTAAAAAGAAATTCAAACACACACAACACACAAACACGCACACACACGCACACACACGCACGCACACACACACAAGCACACAAATAAACATACATATCTTTACATTCTTTATTCAATAGAAAATCTGAATTCTGACACCCCAGCGAACTAACCATATTCACTGAACCAGAACAATTCTCCCATCCCATTTCTCTTGACCATTATCTTTTGCTTGTCATAAAATTCTCTAAAAAGGGTACAGAATAGATTTCCAAATAAGGGCGCGAAAATTTAATGAAAACTTGTTCACATGAGAGCCATAATTTCATTTATAACCAATCAAATTACGTTAATTAAAAATAAGCCTTCGTGAGCCCCTTTTGTTTAAATAAAAAGAAATTCAAACACTCATATATGAAAAAACAACCTGCCCCCCCCCCCCCCCCCCCCCCGCATTGTTTGAAGAACTTTGTAACGCGAATGGCGCGAAATTTATTATAATCATTGACCAACCAATCGAATTACTTCTCGAATAACCTGGCATTTCGAGCCATTTTTTTCCATATAAAACAAGTAACATTCAGAGACCAACCAGATGTGAGAAAAACCACAGACCCTCCATCTCAACTCTACTTTTGAAAAGCAGAAGAACTGCGAAAGCGGTAAAGGAACCAAATAAATATATATATATTTCTTAAAAATAAGACGCCAGTTGCATTTTCGATTTCACCTTTTTTTCTTTATACTTTCACTCGTGTAGGACACCTCGGTTATTTTTCATTTTGTAAAAAAAACCTCACTTTCTAATATATATATATATATATATATGGAAAGTTATATTTAAAATTGTTGGGTTACAACTAGTAAATATTTATAACTGATATAAAAGCACTCGACAAATATTTGGAGTATATTTACAATATTAAATAAATGGAAAACTATATTTATAAAACCATATCTATTTCATTATATATATTTCGGGGATATCATATTAACAATATGCTATGCCTTCATCAGACAAAATACAATATAAACAGTTTTATAGATAAATAGATTCGGTATGTCGAATCTATTTATCTATAAAACTGTTTATATTGTATTTTGTCTGATGAAGGCATAGCATATTGTTAATATGATATCCCCGAAATATATATAATGAAATAGATATGGTTTTATAAATATAGTTTTCCATTTATTTAATATTGTAAATATATATATATATATATATATATATGTACATATATATATATATATATATATATATATATATATATATATATATATATATATATATATATATATATATATATGATGGCTGAAAATTCTGCTAAGAGTATGGAAATCGACTGCCAGATCCAGATGTCTGACGCTCGGACATGGTTTTTCAAATCCGGCTCGAGAGTCTCACTCCTTCGTACACTGACAACAACTATAGAACTCCCTGGCCTGAGGTCTTGCATCGGGTTGCCTGTGAAGCCTCACAATACCGTGGAGATTATAGTTCAATGCTTCTCTTTGAACATGGCTGCGACTGTAGCTCCTGATTCCAGATTTGGTAAGGCAAATGTTTCCACACTCAGGGCACTTCAGCTAAATATATATATATATATATGTATGTGTGTGTGTGTGTGTGTGTGTGTGTGTGTGTGTGTGTGTGTGTGTGTGTGTGTGTGTGTGTGTGTGTGTGTGTGTGTGTGTATTTGTGTGTGTTTATTTGTGTGTTTGTGTGTGTGTATGTCTGTGTGTGTGCGTAAGTATGTGTACATATATATATATATATAGTTTTCTGATTTTGAACTATAATTATGAAAGGATGCGCCAGGGATATATAAACTTAGGTGTACTTTATATTACTTAAACTATATCAAAACTAAGCAAATCGCTCCGTTGTTACTCAGTGTTTCACAATTGCATCCGATTAAACGTCGCATACTAATCTCGAGTACATCATCAATCTTCAGCCTTTATGAAAAAGTATAAATCCTCGCCTATTTTATGTGTATCATTTTAGAAAAGATGTTTTATGTTTTCATTTTCCATTTCATGATGTAGTATGATCTAGGGGAAGCAACTCTTATGGGAAACATTTAATTAACCAAATTTCTATATCAAACAAATAGCAAATGCATCTGACGAATAATTATGAGAACGTTTGCTGTGATGTGATTTACATGTTAGTTTCGGAGGACATCGGTCTGTTGCTTGACGTCAATGGTTCCTGTGTTTTCTTGGGGGCGAAGAAGGGAATAGGTGTATTCCTACATTTATCTGGAAATACATAGTACACTGTATAAATGTAGATTTATATCGGAGACCAGAAACAGCACAACTGGCCAGATGGCTATATTGATTAATGTGGCTTTATCTGTAGTTAAGTTGCCTTTTCTTAAATATTGTATAGCGATTTATAAAAAATATAGGTATCGATCTAAGTTAGGGCATAGGGTTGAGTGGTCATTCTGTTGGTAGATTGCTCAATTTTTCTGCTTTTTGAATTAGTTTGGGTTTGGTTCACAAAGGATTGGATAAAATAATCGACCTGGTTTCCAGACAGCTTACTCTTCTCACTCTTTATGTTTCAATTTCAGATTTTATTTCTCATTCTATCTTCTAATGAAGGACTAGAGTTCAAAACATTAAAACACATTAAATTCACTTCTAATAACCCTGTGATAATCAAGCGAATTTCACTCCAGAATTAAAATTAATATTAAAACCCTACTTCGGTATTGGGTACACTTTCCTCACAGCTGTCAACCACACACAGATATATATATATATACATACATACATATATATATATACACATCACAGAAAAAAGAGAATCAGTGTTGCGACGAAAGGAATTTATTGGACATATTACAATTGTTTCACGGGCGACCAGCTCGAGGCACGATCGATATGGTGATCAAACATGACTCTGAAATCGCGCGGTCGTCGGATATGTCTCGATTCTACGAAGCAGATTTTCCTAATGTCCTTTAACAACGAATTTCTTCGTTTGTTGATTTAGATCCTGTTGTTGTCATTCCATGACTGGTCAAGAATTGTACACGTCACCGGTATTTCTAGCCACTCATGGTTGCCCACTTCTTGATTCTTCTCGTTCTCCACCTATCAAACAAACTTTCTTCATGTATCAGAAATACTACTGTGGTGTGAGAGGGGCTGTAATCTTGAACGGCTGGCATCACTTCGACATCTTCATTGCCCTTAGGTGCCTTTGTCTACATCGGTCAATTACACAGCCGCAATTATGCTGTATGCAGCATTTATCATAAATAATGTTTTGCGGGAATTAAAAAAACAAAACAAATCATAGGGATATCTAGTATAACATTTGTAGGACACAGCCTTAGAATACCCTCCGCCATACATATTTCAAAAAGAAAAAGAAAAAGAAAAGAACTGTATCAAGAACATTTTTAAAAAACATTTTTAAAAGAGAGCTTTCAACAGCTTTTCAAACAGAAGGGCTATATCAAAGGTGTTTTCAACAGATAAACAGCCAATTCTACACTCACACACTGGACTCGGGGGAGCGCGCATAGCCAAGACGCTGCACGGATGACTTTCCATGGATTTTTCTTTTCTCATCTGTCTATATATGTGCGGCGTCTTGGCTAAGTGCGCTCCGCAGAGTCCAGTGTGTGAGTGTAGAATTGAGTGTTTATCTGTTGAAAACACCTTTGATATAGCCATTCTGTTTGAAAGGCTGTTGAAAGCTCTCTTTTAAAAACGTTTTTTAAAAATGTTCTTGATACAGGTTTTTTTCTTTTTCTTTTTCTTTTTCTTTTTGAAATATGTATGGCAGAGGGTATTCTAAGGCTGTGTCCTACAAATGTTATGCTAAATATCCCTATGATTTGTTTTTTTTAAATGATCCGCATTTGTTCTCGGTATGGTGAAATGGTGAACTAACTGTTGTGGAACATATGTATATAACCAAAACACAGTCACCCAAACGCGAACACACACTATACACACACGCAAACGTGTAAAATAAATAAATAAATAAATAAACGGATAAAATATAAATGGCGTAGATATACAATACAATATGAGGAACATAATAGTACCACTGATGATGTTGCAGATGTGCAACGAAAGAACTTTCTTAGACTAAATATATGTGTTTATATCTATATTATATCTGTATTTTTGACCGTTGGTCAGTCAATGGTAAACATTGAGGACCGAATAAATTAACTGTGGAGGTATAAAAGATACAGAAGCGAAAGCCAACCAAACAGTGAGTGTGTTCTGTTATTAATTCTGGAAATATTATTACAACAATATGTCCCTCCCCAAGTATAACAATATATATATAAGCAGAAGGGATATTTAGTTTGTTGGTAATTCAACAAATATAAATGTATATAACTGATTCAGACCACTCGATAGATTTCTAGAGTAAATATTCAATGATATTAAATAAATGGAATCTATATTTATAAAACCATATTTATTCTATTATATATATTTCAAGGGTACCAAAACCTTTGGTACGCTTTCATCAGATAAAATACAAAGTGTGTTTTATAGATTTTGACATAGCCAAGGAACATCAGTTGAATTTTCCTTGGATAGTGAATTTAAAGAACGGATTTTTCAAAATTGTTAGAACGAGTATGCAAATGAATATGTAAATGAGGTTGATGTATATGATTGAAAAACCGTTATTTTAAACGCTATGGAAAATTTAGATATATGTTTATATTAGTAAGAGAGAAAGAAAGAAAAAGGAAAAGGAAAAAGAAAAAGAAGACGACCACATATATACGTTAATTTTGGGGGAAAATTTGAATATTTACCTATATTATGTATATATTTATATGGAGAATTATATTTGTAAGTATTTATCTTATTACAATATTGTAGTGGGTTAAATACATAAATATATATATATATTTTAAATGGAATAGAATGAAACGAAATTTCATTTCTCACTCTTAGTACGGCACTTACTTAAATGTAAGTATGTATGTATGTATACGTACATACATATATGTATACAGACGTACAGTAGTATGTATGTGTGCATGTATGTATATATATACATACATGCACACACACATATATATATATATATATATATATATGCACGTATCGGTTTACCAAACATTTATTATACTGCTCTGTTTGTTTGTTTGCAAACAAACAAACAGCCCGAAATACGCCGTACAGTGTTTAGGCAACCAAGTCACCTTTTTGCTCAACACTGACACAGGAACGATGTACTAGTTTCAAGCTTATTAGCTATCGTCAGCATCGTATACCTTCCTGCCAGATGGTTGAACGTCTGAAAGTATATACTTTCTTTATGCATATTAACGGCTGAGCAGCCTAATTTGCATATCGAGTGAGTTCAGCCGGCCGGGCACCCCTAAAACTATAAATGGAATAGAATGAAACGAAATTTCATTTCTCACTCTTAGTACGGCACTTACTTAAATGTAAGTATGTATGTATACGTACATACATATATGTATACAGACGTACAGTAGTATGTATATATATACATACTACTGTACGTCTGTATACATATATGTATGTACGTATACATACATACATACTTACATTTAAGTAAGTGCCGTACTAAGAGTGAGAAATGAAATTTCGTTTCATTCTATTCCATTTATCGTTTTCGGTGTGCCCGGCCGACTGAACTCACTCGATATGCAAATTAGTCTGCTCAGCCGTTAATATGCATAAGGAAAATATATACTTTCAGACGTTCAACCATCTGGCAGGAAGGTATACGATGCTGCCGATAGCTAATAAGCTTGAAACTAGTACATCGTTCCAGTGTCAGTGTTGAGCAAAAAGGTGACGTGGTTGCCTAAACAATGTACGGTGTGATACGGGCTGTTTGTTTGTTTACAAACAAACAAACCGAGCATTATAATAAATGTTCGCTAAAACGATTCGTGCATATATATATGTGTGCATGTATGTATATATATACATACTACTGTACGTCTGTATACATATATGTATGTACGTATACATACATACATACTTACATATATATATTTTAATAATAGCATATGTATTAGTATTAAAGAGATATAGATAATTTGCAATTATTAGTTGTTTATAATATGAGTTACGAGGGAAGATGATTTTGTGTTTTATGTAGATAAATAATTAAATAAATAAATAAATAGGTAGTTCAAGTTTTAGGTGGTTGTTTATAATATGATTTACGGGGGTGTTGATTTTGTATTTTATGTAAATAAATAGGTAGTTAAAGTTATGAATTTATATATTTGAATATCTTGTTCGGCATTGAGAATGTTTTAATTTAACGGAGTTACGTATATAATAATATAATAAGTTTATATGATTGAGAAAGGAAAGATAACTCCAATTTTGTTTGTTAATCGATAATTTTTAAGAGTTAATTTTTAAGTGTGAGATTAATTAATTATTTAGTCGAAAGAAGTGTGAATGTTTGAAAATCGTCGTGAATAGGATAAGTTTTTATAATGCCAGTTAATGGTTATTAATCTACGTTTAAAAATATCTTTGGAGGGTGTCATTGGAAAAATATAATGTAAGAATTAAAGAATTTATATATATATATATTAAAAGAAATTGTTGCTGAAATGTGAAAGTGTTACAAATATTAGAGATATTACCATTTAGAAATATTAATATATTAAAATATTAAAAATTTAAATTGTTAAAGAAGATAGGATCATTTTGAAGGTTTATAGGAATATTATAAATTGCACATAGTTCTGAACGTGGAATTTTGGCGATGTCTGCAAGAAGAAAATAATTCTGTCCTGAGATTAATAGAGTTTAGACAGTTAATTATATAGAAAATGTCTTCGATAAACAATTTACAGAATTTTGATAAAGCCATATTTCGGTACGCAGGTGCTTTGAAAATCGTTTTCCAAGATATTGAATAGGAAAATTCAACTGATAAGGTATGTTCCTTGGGTATGTCAGAATTTATAAAACACATATATATATATATACATATATATATATATATATATATATATATATATATATATATATATATATATATATATATATATGTATGTATATGTATATATATATATATATATATATATATATATATATATATATATATATATATATATATATATATATGGAAATAAATAAATAGATATGTGTACGAGTATGTATATATGTATCTATGTAAAACCACTTACCATATTTCCTATATGTTGCGCTGAATGCTAGTTGAACGAGAAATGCCAACACTAGAGATTTGATCAAGTAGGAAGACATCATTTTCTGTTGATATAACTTGAACTGTCTCTTTCTAAGCTCTCAATGAATGTGCGAGAGGTTTTAACACGAATGATTATATAGCTGTCTATATTTATATAGATAAACACACACACACTTACATACATACATACACACACACACACACACACACACACACACACACATATATATATATATATATATATATATATATATATATATATATATATATATATATAATGTGTGTATATGTGTGAATATGCGTGTTTGTTTTGGTGTGCCGGTGTGTGTGTATGTGTGTTTGTTTGCAACTACGTGTTATAAATCGACATTACACGCAGTACTTTATTGGATTTGAAGGTCGCCCTTTAGTTTTACGTAGTAACAGATGTATAACGTATGTTGACAAAGAAAACTGCATGTATATACATACATACATACATGGTGGCTGCCAACTCGTTTACGAGTACGGCCACTACTTTATATCCATGTAGGAGAACCCCTACGGATGCGCTGAACGAATGTGACTTTTAAGTCCAGCCAGCGACTTGAAAACTCTGGTACAAACACTACACTAATGACAATTATTGACACAGTGCAGGGCCCATGGTACCATGTGACGACAAATGCAGAGAGATCTCCAGATATAAAGCAATGCCTGTGCCGTGAAGCTTTTATAGTGAGCAAAGGCAATGCACAAAGCCAGTCCCACTCTCTTAACCAAGATGATATTTACCAAAAAGAAGAACGAGTCAACATCATTGGATACCATCAGGGCTGCAGGTGTTATATCAGAGTTTTCCTTCTCCTAGAATTCTGCCTTGACGAAGGCTAAGGGGTCATCATTGTTGACCAAACATACATACATACATACATACATACATACATACACATGCACATACATCCATACATACACATTCGTACATGCATACATACATACACGCACACATATATACATTCATACATATATACACATACATCTATACATACATACACATATACATACATACATTTCATACGCACGTATGTACGTACAAAAGTACATATATACAAACGCTAGATTTGTACCATTGATAATTTGGGAATTTGGCTATACTGTGCATCGGGGCAAATGAGGAGAACCAGGACTCGATAGGACCTGAAAAATCACAGCTAATTAGGAACTTTAAATTACAGTGCATTAACGAAACTGCGAATATGTGTAAAATATTCTAGAAATATAGTGTTTATTAACTGCATTTACACATGTTTAGATAGAGAAACTTATGAATATATGCACTCTTCTTCTTGTCCCACCACTGAACCAGTGTTTGGCGCACTATGGCGTTGCACGCTGTTTCATCTCGGGCGAGATGTCATAATTTTGCAGCCTTGATGTTGAAATTGTCAAAAAAGAACCTCTTTTAACGACCTCTGGCACGCTTCCCATGGATTTCCCCGCTAATGGAAAGGTCTTCCAGCATACCCTAGGAGCATTAGTTGTCTATTTTTAATAGTGATCAGTATCTCACAATCTATCCGCACTCTCTTCAGAACCTCTTCATTATTCATTCGGTCGACGTACGAAATCCTGAGTATTCTGCGATAGAAATACATCTCAGTAGACTCGAGGTATCTTCATGTATGATTCGTGAAAGTCCGTGATTCGCAGGCGTAACGAAGTGTTGACCAAACACGAATTTTCAATTTTGTGTTACATGCACATATAACTCAAAACATATCTATTCACATATACAATGATAACCATACTGACACATCTATATATAAGCATGTGTGTCTACCGCCCGCTCGTCCGTCCGTCACACAATGTGTGTCAAAGGAAGGAAGGGAGTGGTGAAACAACTATAAACAAAAGAACCGCTGGCGTTCCATTTACTACGCTGTGTGTGAGTGTATGTGTGTGTTTGTGTAAAAGTATGTGTGTGTGTGTGTTTGTGTAAATGCATGTGTGTTTGTGTGAATGTTTGTGTATGTTTGTGTGAATGCATGTGTATTCATATGAATGTATGTCTCTGAGTGTGTATTTTTGCCCGTTTATATTTATATACTCATACATGTAAATGTCTGCATATGTACATACTCAGACGCACAAACATATACACATAAGCATCAATATGTTGAAAAAATTCTAATACCTACAAATTCCTACTGAGATACATACATATTTAACTAATAAATTTCGTCTACATTCCAATGAAAGAGACTTGGTTTTGTGTTAGAAACAGGCTCTTGATATTGGTGACGAATGAATTCATAACAATAATCCAGAACCAAATACAACTAAGAATAATTTAGCAGTTCGTTGAGAAGGTTGTACATGGATACTTGAGACTGATATCGCAGAGCATGGTGGTAAAAATCTATACTAAAACACTGGTGTGTAGTTCCGACACATTTGTAATATACCATCTTCAGAGAGAGACTAGGTTTGTTCAATGTGATGTTCACGGGGCTAAACAACAATAATAGATTCTTATATAGGCACAAGGCCAGCAATTTTGGGGGAGGGGAAAGTCGATTAAATCAACACCAGTGTGTGACTGGTACTTTATTTTATCGACTCCGTAAGGATGAAAAGCAAAATTTGAACTCAGACCATAAAGGGTCCTAGCTATATGCGGCAAAGTATGGTGTCCGACTCTCTACCGATACTGTCAATCCACCGCTCTAAAGGGCTAAACAACAATAAAAACAACAATAACAACGGAAACAACGACAACAACAACAACAAAAAGAAGTTTGCCAACAAGATGACGTCGACAACGATGACGTCGAACAATTCAACAACAATAACAACAACGACAACAACAAAACAGCGACAGCCGAGATACAAGCAAGTGAAATGCAGTTTTAAATGTTCAATTATCGACCCTTACAAGAGTTGAAATGGTGAGTACATGTGTCCAATTGTATTATATGTGAAATGAAAATAACGCTGAAGCAACATCTTGTTTTGTAAATTATATTTCTGTTGAAGATATTGTGTTTGCATGAGTGCTTCTATTGTTTGCTTTATGTCGATGTTGTTTCTTTTGATGTTACTGTTGTTGCATATATATATATATGTTGTTTTGTGTGTACGTAAAAACGAATATATCTAATCTTGTGTGCCTGTGGGTGTGTCCTTTTTGTAAGGGAGACATTAAGGAAATTTCAAAGAACATAAAAGAAACTAGAAAATACATATAAAATAATAAATCATTAAATAAATAAAAATTGCTGGAAAATTATAAATTTGACAGTAATTCCAATAAATTATATTTCGATAGAATTGAGTAAATCTTCAAAAACTTCAGAATGGCATTTTGCAGTCCCAGGTGGCAGAAATGTGAAAATAAAGTTTTCTAAAATGACCTTCTCTCTTCTCTAAGTACAGGTTGCAGGTACATATGCCCAACAGAATCAAGATCTATTTGTTTTGATCATGTATCGGTTAAGAAAATTGCTGTGCAGGTTGTTCAAACAACGTAACAACCTGCCCGTGACACTGATATGCAAGTCAATGAACATTCCACAGACACGTGTTTACTTACGGCATTTCTTAGATAGATTCAACATGACACTCGGTGACAAGCATACCCTTTGAATTACAGGTACAATACGTATACATTTTGTCTAACTGGTGTAATTGGAGAGACAGGAAATAAAATGTATTATTGATCTAGTATCACAGGAAATCGAACTCATGGCCTTACGGTCCTGACCTGAATAATTGACCTAAAAACCACCCACCCTTTTCCCTTGAATCTTCATTAACTTTACATTTTAAGGCAGACACCTCCTTTCATATACACTTTATTACATGTGTTATCATATATATATATATATATATATATATGTGTGTGTGTGTGTGTGTTTATATGTGTGTATATATATACACACACGCACGCACACACACACACACACACACACACACACACACACACATATATATATATATATATATATATATATATATATATATATATATATGTGTAAGAATAAGGTAAAATATAAAGGAGGATAAAAGTGGAAATAATAATAAAGATAAAAAATATATAGAGAATATATAAGGAAATATAAGCGAATATTTGGAGGGGAAAACACAATGTAAAAAAAAACGATTTTTTTCAAACAATAATAAAAAATAATAAAAATATAATAATTATGGGGGGGAGAAAACAGGATAGAGAAATATGATCAAGTGTGATTCGTTGAGAGAATATAGGATGATAACAGTTGTGTCCGGTTTATACATCTTAATAATAAATAATAAACAATATGTGTATCAGAGTTTCAGAACCTTCAATTCACTTACGGGTTCAAGCCACGTGGCATGGTCCATTGTTTATCTGTGCGGTCATGGCGTTTGTTTTTGACACCACAGCAGATGCACAAGTTTGTAAATTCCAATGCAGATAGAAGTCAATTGTTCCTCAAAAACAACCGCACATGACCGCACAGATAAACAATGGACCATATTGTTTATTATTTATTATTAAGATGTATAAACCGGACACAACTGTTATCATCCTATATTCTCTCAACGAATCACACTTGATCATATTTCTCTATCCTGTTTTCTCCCCCCATAATTATTATATTTTTATTATTTTTTATTATTGTTTGAAAAAAATCGTTTTTTTTTACATTGTGTTTTCCCCTCCAAATATTCGCTTATATTTCCTTATATATTCTCTATATATTTGTTATCTTTATTATTATTTCCACTTTTATCCTCCTTTATATTTTACCTTATTCTTACCTTTATACCTTATTAGAGTGTAATCTTCCCCATGCCTTATTATACACTATTAATTATAGATTATTATTATTACTCTTTTTCCATTTCTAATTACCTCATGTACCTTCTCCTCCGCTATATGTATATATGTATTCTACGCCCTTTGTGTTTGTGTAGCCTCTGCGCACCCTCTGCACCATACTATCCACGCCACCCCATCTATGGTTCAGCTAACCACCCGACCCCCGATGACCGCAGCTAGTAAACAAGGACCAACACCCCACCCTCCCGCACCAAAATTAGACTTATCGTCCCCTACTTTTGCTCTTTACTCTCTTTACTCTTTGTTCTTGGGTGTTTGGTTGGTAGAGTCCATAACACCAATCAAACCCCTTTTATAGCTCTGATGAATCCTACGGTTACACGTAAGGAAGAAACATTGTTAGCCAATAAAAATCTGTTGATGTTGTAGACGCTCTTGTGTTCTTTTTCATATATACGGCTCTGCTCCAAAGCATAGAGCTAATTATTATGCTGCCAATACCTTAACGGGACACAGGTATATAATACCTAACTCCTACTAACCTAAGTATATATATATATATCTTAACCAAGAACTTCACACCATCCTCTCTTCTTCATATATATATATATATATATATATATATATATATATATATATATGAAGAAGAGAGGATGGTGTGAAGTTCTTGGTTAAGATATACTTAAAAATAAGAAGAAAGCAGGAACGGGAGAAAGTTTTCCTCACCAGTTGTCTGCTAGTGGTCTCGGATATTTCTACGGATTAAAGACAAGATATCTCGCTCAGTGCGTTCAATAACTAAGGTAAGGTATTGGGAAAAAAGGAGGGAGAGAAAGAAAATATAGGATAACAGAAAGGGAAGAAAAGAGAAAAGAGAAAAACAGCGAAATAAAAACGGGAAATAGCAAACCAAAGCGAATGAAGGGTCCACAGGACCAACAGTCCTAAGAGTGGCACCCCACCAGGATGCTCTTGCCAAAAGCTTGAAGCTTGTCCCCTTCAAAAGCAATGCAACACACCCGCTGTAGTCTATGAAGCTGTGGTCACTTCCAACCGACCAAATCAACTACAGGAGGTCAAATTCTATGTGGGTATGGCGGAGGGACGATTTAAGGAACACTTCCTGAACCATCGGTCGACCTTTAGGTACTCGGACAAACGACCATCCACGAAACTCACGAGCCACGTATGGTCCCTCAAGGACTCCGATATGGACTACTCCATTCTATGGAAAGCCATCACTAAGTCCAAGCCATACGCAAGGGGAAATCCGTCTTGTGGACTGTGTATTGAAGAAAGGATATTACGCAATAGCGATTGCCTAAATTCAAGAAATCAAATCTTCTCACGTTGTCCACATGTCTGGAAACACCTCTTCAATAACTACAAAGTTCCAGATTGAATAACAACAACATTCTAATTTTCTAATCAACTCGAACATCTTTACCGGACTTTCGTAGTTATCTCCCTTACACCTTTCGCCCGTGGCTTTGAATTGCTTGGGTGAAGTGACCGTTTCTGCGCATGAGCGTTCATGCGGTTGTTCTTCCTCTTCCGTATAACCATGACCAGTCCGAGCTGAAGATCTGCTAAGGTGAAACAATTGTTCTCGGTATGGTGAACTAACTGTTGTGTTACTACTTCTACCAAACTCGTCCCACGGATGTTACCTTACAGTGTTCTACCTCTCTCTCTATATATATATATATAGATAGATTTTTGGGAGCTTAAAGATACAAACCAAGAATACTTGAATAGATGGTCGAAACTGTCAGGGGTAAAGGGCTACAGAAATAAAATGTCCCACTGCGGACTTTGCAATATGGAGCAACTCCATATTTTAAAGTATGACAAAATGCTGCTTAACAGCAAAATTGAACGGTCAATTTTCTGTAGGCATAAAGCAGCTCCTAATTTCGCAAATTTCAAACCAACTTGATTCGATCCATCAATCCCATTCAAACTGAACCACTTAGAGTGGTTCAGTTTGAATGGGATTGATAACCCATTATTATTAACTGTCAATGGATCAACTAATCAGTGAATCAACATCATAACCTCCTAACCTTTCTTTCTTTCACTCTCTTTCCCTAAACTATTTCACCTCTTCCATTATATCCTATCATGTTCTCTTCACCTCTCAGATAACTTCCAATTTATTAATTTATCCTTTATTTAGCACTGTACTATTTCTTCATAATATAATTTAACCAATACATATATGTATATATTTAATATTTTCATATTTATACCATCACATCTTTATACTTTAACCACCACCGACACCACCACAACTATTTTCAACAATCGTATTGTTTTTTTCACACCCATGTATAAAAAAACACAGGCAAAAAAACAAGGTCAATGTTGATGTTTTCTACTGAGAAAAAATACCAGGATAGATGTTTTTAGAAACAAACAATAACCTCCCACGCCCGAAATTTCTGCTAGGGATTAGGGATTAGTAACTCAATAACTCTGAATCTTCTTTGAGGCAAAAAACAAGGTCAATGTTGATGTTTTCTTCTAAGAAAAAAATACACCAAGATCACCCCCCCCCCCCCCCCAAAACTCTAAGGTCACCCTCCGCTCAAACCAATCCAAGCTGAAACTTGTATCCACTCCTCAAAAGGCCTCTCACAGCAGTTTATGACCCTTTAAGAAATGGAAAAAGATGACGTACATATTTTTCCATTCCTAGAGGGTTCTAAACCCAACTATCAGGCGAAAGAAGTTTCTATTTCGATATAACAAAGGAAGTGTGGTAAGGAACCAGATGGACCATAACGCACCAGAGTACTCAATACTTTGGGTAGTAGAGTGGGTAATAGGAAAATGTTTAACCCCGACGGCAGAGCGCAAGCCAGAGTGTCGATACCAGAAATAGCCGTCGAAACGGCTTGAGCTCTGCCGTCGGGGTCTTACTTTTTCCTATTACCCACTCTACTACCCTAAGTATTGAGTACTCTGGTGCGTTATGGTCCATCTGGTTCCTTACCAGATCACATTTTCCTATATATATAAATATATATTTACACATATATAAATATATATATAACGAAGGAAATGTGGTAAGGAACCAGGTAGACCATAACGCACCAAAGAACTCAATACTTAGGGTAGTAGAGTGGGTAATAGAAACGAGTAAGACCCGACGGCTGAGCTCAAGCCGTTTTGACGGCTAATTCTGGACTAAATGAAAATTTATCCTGGTATTTGAATAGCCGAGCTTCTCAAGGGGTAATTCCATATATGGTCAAAGTGAGTGTCACAGGGATTGGTCAAAAGTTAGTAGTTGAGACATAATAATTCTGTGATGGCAAATTAGTGGGGGAGGGGGTAGTTAAACCTGCCAGTAGGATATATATATATATATATATATATATATATATATATATATATATATGATAAGTATAGAAATTATTGTGAGCAAGAAGCCAATAGTATTCCATAATATATAAGTGACTATAGCGTCAAAATGGAAAGATAATTAACGTAAGATGTGGGAAAATAATTCAAACTCAATTCAAAAAGAATCAGGATATAGATTCATCCACAGAATTTAGCGAAATCCAGGGAAAAATCAATAGAGCCTTAACTCAGAATAAAATAAAGTTTTAAATACTCATCCTTCAATTTGGAAAAACTACAAATGCTCTGTATAGTCTTAAAAAAGACTATTTCACGAAACCTTCAGTGGGGATGGTTACGGTTCGAATCGATCATCAGCAGAGCTCAAAGTCACGCTAACCAAAGACCACTGTTTATAATATGCCAAAAAGGGAATTTAAAAGCAGGCTAGTTCAACATCATGCGTAATTATGAAGATAAACGCACATGTAGAGACAGGGCTGGTGACGTCAGAATGAGACGAATGTCTGTTTACATGAAATAACAGTGAAAAACATTCCGAAAAACTCTACAATATAAGGAGTTCAGCAAAAGCAATATTATCGCGGTTTTTTTGTTTTTTTTTAAAGACCGGGATTAGTCACAAATAATTTTAAGCACTCTAGGAAAGAAATCCGAGTATAAATATAAATGAAAAGTATAGAAATTATTGTGAGCAAGAAGCCAACAGTATTCCATAATATATAAGTTACTATAGCGTCAAAATGGAAAAATAGTTAACGTAAGATGTGGGAAAATAATTCAAACTCAATTATATATATATATATATATATATATATATATATATATATATATATTTGTTTTGCAAGGATTTTGATATGAAATTGCGTGTCGAAACAAATATTGTTATATTTGGGGAGGGTCATATTGTAATATGACATAGTAGATGGTTAAGATTCAGTCATACTACCATGACTGAATCTTAACCATCTACTATGTTAGGGTATGTCACGCATCATCTTATTATTTCTGATGAGAACGTACTGTTGAACTTAACTCAGTACCTCTGAAATATGTATAATAAAATATACTTGATCACAAGAATATCTATTTTGTTAATATTTTGAATTAATATTAATAACTCTGAAAAACCATACTTGTTGAGTGCTTCCAATCTATTGTAAAACTCATTCTTTGATTTATGCATTGAACCTTGTTTAATTTTTAAATATATATATATATATATATAATTTTTATTTTTATATTCCTTTTTGCCAGCCCGTCCATTTTTATCTTTATATATTTTTTGGTTTTTATCAATTTTCATGTCTGCTCATTTCGCTACTTATCCATACGTGTGAGTCTATAATACATAGAAATTGAACGAAGACATCGTTACACTGTCTTATGTAATCAGTAACGTAATCCATGATACATTAAAAAAGACGATATTATATATAAACTGCATTAGGAGAAAATTAGTGGGAGAAAATTAATATGTTTATTTAAGCGATCGCCACCGGAAGTGTTGACATTTCAGAAATTTTAAAGAAGTGAATCTTTAAATAAACAAAATATATTTAATGTATATATATATATATATATTAATTCAAATATTAACAAAATAGATATTCTTGTGATCAATTAAATTTTATTATACATATTTCAGAGGTACTGAATCAAGTTCAACAGTACGTCCTCATCAGATAAAATAAAATGATACATGACATACCCTGACATGTTAGATGGTTAAGATTTAATAAAGGTAGTGATTAACTTATGAGAAAACTCAATATCTATACCCTAATATTGAGAACATGCGAAAACGTAATAGAATCACTAGAGAGGGTGTGAGTAAGAAAAATATAATTGAATTCTTTAAAATTATATTATATAAGCTAGAAGTAGAAAGTGGTACCAAAATAGTTAATTTCCTTGATGTTACGTTTAACTTAAACTCTGGCTTTTATTATCCTTTCCATAAGCTCAATGAAAACTTAAATTACGTTAGTTATTACTCCAATCACCCTAAGTCAGTAAAAAAAGCAATTGTAAATTGTGTGCAAAAACGCATTAATAGAATATCTGCCAATAAAGCAATATTTGATGAAAATGCAGGATATTACAATGAAGCGCTAAAAAGAGCAGGTTATGAGAATAATATAGAATATGTACATAATAATAATAATCCAAGTTTTAATCCTGATAAAAATAATGGCATATATAAACGAAATTCTATAAATTCTAGTAATTATAATTCAAACACCTATACTGTGAACAAATCGAGGAAAAGAACCAGAACTAAATCAGTTATATGGTTTGCTCCCCCCCCACCCCCCATCCCTGCTTCTGTAGTAGTAAGAACACCAATAGCTAATCTATTCTTTAAAGCTTTGGATAGCTCTTTCCCTAGTCAACATAAATACCAATACATTTTTAATAGACTCACTATTAAATTATCTTATTCTGCAACTATGAATATGGCCCGAAACATTGCTAAAATAAACAGTAAAATTCTAAATCAAAATCAGCATAATGATATTAATAATAGTGTTAACATAAATAATAATAAATCAAAATGTAAATGTAGAAATAAACAAGATTACCCTCTGCAAAATAATTGTTTGGACAGTAATTTGGTGTATAAATACACCGTAAAAACTGATAACAATACATAAAACTACATACGAGCGACTTCTTCTATATTTAAGGCTAGATTTGCGAATCTTAAATGCTCATTCTCGAATTCAAATAGGAAATCTTCGACTTCTTTATCACGGCATTAAAAAACAAAAATTTAAAATACTCGATCTTTTGGACGAAACTTTGTAATAGTGGAGTTTATCTCAACTCAAGTATATCAAGTAACTGCGCCCTCTGCACAATGGAGACCCTGTTGATAATTAATAATTATGAAAACTTAATTAACAAAAAAGTGAATTATTCTCAACCTGCCTTCATAAAGCTTTGTCTACATTCCAAGCCTCGCATAAAGTCGGGAAAAAACAGTAAGCAACCAAGCCTGGTTTTTAGACGTACATCATCAACGGTTGAACATATAAATCATAACGGCTTATAAATCTTTAATAATGCTTTATCTTCTAATCATTTATAATGGAAATAATGTTTGAATGAGTGACACTTGTTTAACAACTTGTTTGTTGGTTGGATATGCATAACCTATGGCTTTTGGGATAATTTTAACTTTGATTCAGATCTTTATTTTTCTATCTCTGTTTTAAATATATAGTTTAGATATCTAACCTGTAAATTTTACTGACTGTAATTTGAACTGTGGATCATTCATGCG
Source organism: Eledone cirrhosa (assembly GCA_964016885.1). Lineage (NCBI taxonomy): Eukaryota > Metazoa > Mollusca > Cephalopoda > Octopoda > Eledonidae > Eledone > Eledone cirrhosa. The sequence goes on along the minus strand of OZ024749.1, from coordinate 30,590,461 downwards.
TTTACATGTTTATATATATGTGTGTATTTATATATATATATATATATATATATATATATATATATATATATATATATATATATATATATATATATATAGTATTAGTTATACTATCTATGTTTATGTAAATACAAAAACCTTTTGCAGTTATATATATTTTTATATAAACCCTAAATAGTAGTAGGCAGTAATATATTACTACCTTATTACCAGTAAGTTAAATAGCTCAATGTAAAAACATCAGATGATTTACAGAGCAGTTATATGAATTATAAGAACAATTATATAAACAAGACGCACGTGCTTGCCACACATATAACCTTTGCACTATATAACCGCTTAATTTCATGTTGTATTTTAACCTGTATTTTTGATTGTATCTTTTAATATGAATGTAATCTCTAAGTGTGTACTGCCACTCTAAATGCTATAATGAATGTTGGCCCACAATATTTGCATATGTATCTGTATGTCTCTTGGGTGAAAAAGGAGGTCATATAACTGTTCATTCAATAATAAATTGCTCCGAAGAATCCAAACCTCGGTTTGGAGGAAACAGTTGTAAGCATAAAAATGTCTTGAACAGTTCTTTGATTCTTATAATTCATATATATATATATATATATTACTTATTTGGAAATGGTTTTTGAAGACTCAGAAAGTTGGCTTTGCGCTTTGCTTTTTATGTATTTTTAACCAACAATATTAGCAGTCAACTATTGGTTTATATCTCCACTGAACTGGAGGTAGTACTACTAACAGTGTTTGTAATCGTTATGTTTTATTGGATATATACCGTCTTATTAATATCTAGTATATCAATGTATAGTTTGTGCAAATATATTGTACTAACATAATCGTAGTTACACATGTACGAAACTACTAACAAAGATTATAATCGTTATTCTTTATTAAATGTATACCGTCTCATTAATACTTAGTATATCTCTATATATAGTTTGTGCAAATATGTTTATATTGTATAATAACATAATCATAATTATAGTTCGGTATATCTCTATATATAGTTTGTACAAATATATTTATATTGTATAATAGCATAATCATAATTAAAGTTCGGTCTTCCCTAGAAGGTAGAACTAATATAATGACTTAATATAATATATGAACAAATAATAAATTATAGTCTTGATATTATGATCAACACACATATATATATATATATATAACGAAGGAAATGTGGTAAGGAACCAGGTGGACCATAACGCACCAAAGTACTCAATACTGGCTATTCATATACCAGGCTATTCATATACTAGGATAAACATTTTCATTTAGTCCAGAATTAGCCGTCGAAACGGCTTGAGCTCAGCCGTCGGGGTCCTACTCGTTCCTATATATATATATATATATATATATATATATATAAACTCTGACCTCTTTAATTATAAGACATGTCAATACTTTAGGCACTATAAATATTTAACAATAAATTCCTTAATATTTATAACTGTAAATATCTCATAAATTATATTATAGAAAATGTTGTCAGTGTTACAAGTAATTTTGTTAAAGATTCCTTTGTGAGAATATTGAACATTATATATTTTTTTCTTTCGTGGGCCTTGTAAATCCTTTAAATTTGTTTTCATAAAACTTTGAATCTTAGAAATTTAACACAATTATATTATAAAATTAATACAAATAACTATCAACTGTTAAAACCTAAAATTTTGATTCTTTACCCTAAAGTAACATAAATTAAATATTTGAAATTTAACCGCCAAAGCTATATATGTTTATGTGCGTCTAAAGAAAATTTGACCATAAATTACTCCCCTTTGTCTATCCCTCTCTTTAATTATCTGTCAGTTGTCTTCTCAAGCTAAATACTAAATAAATTATAACTCAAGATACGCCTTCCTCTATACTTCTATAGTAGTATTTAAAATTTTAAAAACACTATAACTGTTGCATTAAGGCAATGTTTTTCTTACTCACACTCTCTCTATTGACTCTATTACGTTTTCGAATGCTCTCAATATTAGGGTATAAATATTGAGTTTTCTCATAAGTTAATCACTACCTTTATTAAATCTTAACCATCTAACATGTCAGGGTATGTCATGTATCATTTTATTTTATCTGATGAGGACGTACTGTTGAACTTGATTCAGTACCTCTGAAATATGTATAATAAAATTTAATTGATCACAAGAATATCTATTTTGTTAATATTTGAATTAATATTAATAACTCTGGAAAATATCCACTGTAGAGTGCGTCCAATCTACTGTAAAACTCATTCTTTGATGTACTCATTGAATCTTGTTTAACTCTTTAATATATATATATATATATATATATATTTATTAATATAACAGATTAAAATTTAAGCAAAGAATCGCTGCTTTCACCCTTAACGGGATCTTCTGAAACTAACAAAGTCAATCTGTATATATATATATACCAACACCAAAGTAGCGCTGGAGCCACTTTTTTAACATAAAAACAGGTAGAATTCCCAAAACTAATCAGATCAGAGCAAACAACACGGACACTCTATCTCAAAATTATTTTTGAAAAGCATTTAGAAATGCGCAACCGGTAAAAACTTAAAAACTTAAAACCACAACTGAATACTAACCCATACAATTTCTAATACTCTGTTATTCCTAATTAAAGCATTTTTCAACTGTGAACAATTTGTCAGCATTTTCTATTCCGTTTACCAATATATATATATATATATATATATATATATATATATATATATATATATATATATATATATATATATACCTATATATGTGTATATATGTATATATAAATATATATATATAACATATATACACATCTTTATACATGGGCTTTATGGAGATTATGTATATATGTCTATATGTGTATATATATATATATATATATATATATATATAGGAATGAGTAAGACCCCGACGGCTGAGCTCAAGCCGTTTCGACGGCTAGTCCAGAATTAGCCGTCGAAACGGCTTGAGCTCAGCCGTCGGGGTCTTACTCGCTCTCTATTATCCACTCTACTACCCTAAGTATTGAGTACTTTGGTGCGCTATAGTCCACCTGGTTCCTTACCACTTTTCCTTCGTTATATATATATATTTATATATATATATATATATAACAAAGGAATTGTGGTAAGGAACCAGATGGACTATAACGCACCAGAGTACGCAATACTTAGGGTATTAGAGTGGGAAATAGGAAAAGTATGACCCCGACGGCAGAGCTCAAGCCGTTTTGACGGCTATTTCTGGACTAAGCCAGAAATAGCCGTCGAATCGGCTTGAGCTCTGCCGTCGGGGTCATACTTTTTCGTATATATATGTGTATATATATATATATACATATATATATATATATAAATAAAATTAGTCCTTCATCAGTGATCTTCCAACTTTCATTCGTATTTCCTCGCTTTAAAGATCATGTACCTCTGATTGGTGCGTTTAATAACAAAAGAAAGTTATTGGGACACGTAAAATAGGGTGAATAGTAATGCAACGGCAAGAGAGGAAGAGAAGAGAGAAGTCCGTGATATCTATGAACTTAAGCTCGGTGAGTCATCCTCTCTTTCCGTTGCATTACCATCTATGTTTGTATACATATCTCGCTCGCTTCACCCTATTTTACGTGTCCCCATAACTTTCTTTAGTTATTGCTCGCACCAACCAGAGGTATATGATCTTTAAAGCGAGGAAATACGAATGAAGGTTGGAAGATCACTGATGAATGACTAATATTATTCATATGTAACCCATGTGCAACCACGTAGCACGCCATTTTTCATATATATATATATATATATATATATATATAACGAAGGAAATGTGGTAAGGAACCAGGTGGACCATAACGCACCAAAGTACTCAATACTTGAGGTAGTAGAGTGGGTAATAGGAACCAGTAAGACCCCGACAGCTGAGCTGAAGCCGTTTCGACGGCTAATTCTGGACTAAATGAAAATTTATCCTGGTATTTAAATAGCCGATCTTCTCAAGGGCTAATTCCATATATGGTCAAAGTGATTGTCAAAAATCAGTAGTAATTCTGTGGTTGCAAATTAGTAGGGGAGATGGTGGCTAAACCTGCGAGTAGGAGAAAGAGGGGAGGGGGTGGAGTAGACCCAATCAAGCGTTGGTAGTGCCAGCTACAGCTGGGCATGAGGTCAAAGAAGATACAGGGGATGGGGAGGGGGAGGAAGTCGGAACGGTAGGTAGAACAATGGGGGGTAGAAATAGGAAAGAAAAAATACTGAGAGTGAAGAAAGCAAATAAGTGTAAAGAAAAAAGTAAAGTAAATTAAATTCTACGACCTAGGTCTCAGGCTATTGTTAGGCTAGAATAAAATAAAGAAAGAAAGAAAGAAGTAAAGAAAGAAATAAATAAAGAAATAACGAAATAAGTAAAAGAACTAGGTGGGACGGATAAGGCAAGGACCCTTTTAAGAGGTATAAGTACGTAAATGATACGGTGACCGGTCAACAAAAGGGGCCAAAATACTAAAGAGACTACCACGAAATAAACAATAAAGGTTTCCATCCCGAGCCAGCAACGACCCAGTGCAGCAAAGTGAACTTGTACGAGATAATAATTCTGAGTCCCGAGAAAAATATATACTAATGCTAACTCTAAAAGATCTAAAACAAGCTACATGAAAGTTCGTACGAAATAAAGGTAGAATACGGAGAAATAAATTCAGAATCAACCCCGCCCAGAAAAAAAGCGAAGCAAGAAATACTGAAACGAAAAAATAAGGCATAAGTGCCACTAAGAAATATAGAGGGCACCGAGAATAGTAGGAGCGGTCGGGAAAAGGGGGCAAGTATCCGGGGTCTAAGCCAACTGCTATAAAGGGCGGAGTCCGCCAAATCTATCATAGACTAGGGGAGGGGTGGTGGGGGTACTAAGGCTACATGGGGCCAAAGGGCAGCCTCGGGTGGGCGAGAAAAGACGCCGACAAAGGAGAAGAGCTGGGGTAGAAGGACTAAGGAGAGAGGGGGGAGGAAATAAAGGAAGCGATAAAAGAATACAAAGAAGATCTTACGTCTTCCTTGGCAAGCAGGGGTTACCCATTGCAAAATCGGCAAGTGGGGTGTTACAGCCCTAGTCTACCCCCCCCCCCCGGGTCATTATGGGGTTTGAGGGTGAGGTAAGTCCTACGCAATCTATGTTTACATGCAGTGACCAGTTCATCTTTCTTGTTTAGGAGTTGGTCCGTCGAAAACAGCATTTGTAAAGTTTCCTCCGAGCATAAATTGCACGGACGGCGTCCTCCCGTGTAAGAATTGGCTCTGGACAGTAATCTCCAAGTGAGATCATAGGTGATGTTGTTGTCCTTGAGGTCCCATATGTGGCCCGAAAGTGTAGTGGCGTGACGCCGGGCCGGGTTTCGGAAGGTATGTCTATGTTGGTATAGCCGGGTCTTGAAGTCACATGCGGTAAGTCCTATATAGGCTTTGTTGGAGGTATCCGTCCTCACGTTGCACTGGTAGATCACATTACGGTCTCTGCATCTATTGTCGAGTGGGCAAATAGATCTATCCGGGCAGTTACACCTTCTGGTCGGTTCTCCACTGCTATTTAGGTTATTTCTGCCATCGGGGTTGAGTTTTTTGTTGTTAGAGGAGACGATGTTTTGTGCGAAGTTTGGTGTAGTACTGTAAGAGAGTTTGATGGTATTTTTGTTAATTATGTTGTGGTAGCGGTGTTGTAATGGGAAGTGTTTTTCAATGAGCCTAAAGAATAGTTTCCCGATGGGAGTTGTCACCTCTGCGTTGTGGGGAGGATTGAACCATGTTACATTGCGTGAGCGGCGGTGTCTCCTGCTGGTTCCGCTAATGGGAGCTGGACAGTAGGATATTTCCTCCCGGAAACCACTCCGCTTGAGGGCCTGGTTGTAATAAGGCGCATGTTCATCGAATATCCGCTCATTAGCTGACAAACGGGATATGCGGAGGGAGATGTTTTTGACCAGGTTGTTTGTGATGTTCCTAGGATGGTTTGATCGGCGGTGGATGTAGTGCAGATTGTCATTAGGTTTCCTGTATGGGTAGTACAGGTCGTTTTCGAGGTCGAGGGTCACGTCCAGGAAGTTTACTCGGGTCAGGGACGTTTGTAGGGTTATTTTAAATCCCCAGTCGCGGAAGAATCTGATTAATTGTTTCCGGACCCGATCTGTACTACTGGGGTTGTACCCTTTAAGGGTAAGGAGCCCATCATCACGGTACAATCCACCACCGAATGCGGGAAACATATCAGTGAGTTTGGCTATTAGGAATAATCCTATAAGATCTGTGACCTCCGCCGAATCCGTGGCGCCCATGCTGACGTCGAAGGGTGAGTCGGGAGCTCTTTTTATCCATTTAGAGTCGTCAAAGAGTAAGACTGTCTTCCTAGCATGGAGGATGATTTTTCTTTCCTGGTCGGTGATGGGCACAAGTGTTTCGGCGAAGTCCAAAAAATCCTAGACCGCGTGATACCAAAAGTCAAGCAACACACCCGACTTAGCCTATGGATCAACACCCAGGAAGTAATCTCATGGTTCAGCAATATGGAGGATAAACGAGAAACTAAATTCATACAGTTCGACATAGAGAGCTACTATGCTTCAATCACCTTACCGCTACTTACAGCCGCCTTGGACTTCGCCGAAACACTTGTGCCCATCACCGACCAGGAAAGAAAAATCATCCTCCACGCCAGGAAGACAGTCTTACTCTTTGACGACTCTAAATGGATAAAAAGAGCTCCCGACTCACCCTTCGACGTCAGCATGGGCGCCACGGATTCGGCGGAGGTCACAGATCTTATAGGATTATTCCTAATAGCCAAACTCACTGATATGTTTCCCGCATTCGGTGGTGGATTGTACCGTGATGATGGGCTCCTTACCCTTAAAGGGTACAACCCCAGTAGTACAGATCGGGTTCGGAAACAATTAATCAGATTCTTCCGCGACTGGGGATTTAAAATAACCCTACAAACGTCCCTGACCCGAGTAAACTTCCTGGACGTGACCCTCGACCTCGAAAACGACCTGTACTACCCATACAGGAAACCTAATGACAATCTGCACTACATCCACCGCCGATCAAACCATCCTAGGAACATCACAAACAACCTGGTCAAAAACATCTCCCTCCGCATATCCCGTTTGTCAGCTAATGAGCGGATATTCGATGAACATGCGCCTTATTACAACCAGGCCCTCAAGCGGAGTGGTTTCCGGGAGGAAATATCCTACTGTCCAGCTCCCATTAGCGGAACCAGCAGGAGACACCGCCGCTCACGCAATGTAACATGGTTCAATCCTCCCCACAACGCAGAGGTGACAACTCCCATCGGGAAACTATTCTTTAGGCTCATTGAAAAACACTTCCCATTACAACACCGCTACCACAACATAATTAACAAAAATACCATCAAACTCTCTTACAGCACTACACCAAACTTCGCACAAAACATCGTCTCCTCTAACAACAAAAAACTCAACCCCGATGGCAGAAATAACCTAAATAGCAGTGGAGAACCGACCTGGAGGTGTAACTGCCCGGATAGATATATTTGCCCACTCGACAATAGATGCAGAGACCGTAATGTGATCTACCAGTGCAACGTGAGGACGGATACCTCCAACAAAGCCTATATAGGACTTACCGCATGTGACTTCAAGACACGGCTATACCAACATAGACATACCTTCCGAAACCTGGCCCGGCGTCACGCCACTACACTTTCGGGCCACATATGGGACCTCAAGGACAACAACATCACCTATGATCTCACTTGGAGATTACTGTCCAGAGCCAATTCTTACACGGGAGGACGCCGTCCGTGCAATTTATGCTCGGAGGAAACTTTACAAATGCTGTTTTCGACGGACCAACTCCTAAACAAGAAAGATGAACTGGTCACTGCATGTAAACATAGATTGCGTAGGACTTATCTCGCCCTCAAACCCCATAATGACCCGGGGGGGGGGGGGGGTAGACTAGGGCTATAACACCCCACTTGCCGATTTTGCAATGGGTAACCCCTGCTTGCCAAGGAAGACGTAAGATCTTCTTTGTATTCTTTTATCGCTTCCTTTATTTCCTTCCCCCCTCTCTCCTTAGTCCTTCTACCCCAGCTCTTCTCATTTGTCGGCGTCTTTTCTCGCCCACCCGAGTCTGCCCTTTGGCCCCATGTAGCCTTAGTACCCCCACCACCCCTCCCCTAGTCTATGATAGATTTGGCGGACTCCGCCCTTTATAGCAGTTGGCTTAGACCCCGGATACTTGCCCCCTTTTCCCGACCGCTCCTACTATTCTCGGTGCCCTCTATATTTCTTAGTGGCACTTATGCCTTATTTTTTCGTTTCAGTATTTCTTGCTTCGCTTTTCTTCTGGGCGGGGTTGATTCTGAATTTATTTCTCCGTATTCTACCTTTATTTCGTACGAACTTTCATGTAGCTTGTTTTAGATCTTTTAGAGTTAGCATTAGTATATATTTTTCTCGGGACTCAGAATTATTATCTCGTACAAGTTCACTTTGCTGCACTGGGTCGTTGCTGGCTCGGGATGGAAACCTTTATTGTTTATTTCGTGGTAGTCTCTTTAGTATTTTGGCCCCTTTTGTTGACCGGTCACCGTATCATTTACGTACTTATACCTCTGAAAAGGGTCCTTGCCTTATCCGTCCCACCTAGTTCTTTTACTTATTTCGTTATTTCTTTATTTATTTCTTTCTTTCTTTATTTTATTCTAGCCTAACAATAGCCTGAGACCTAGGTCGTAGAATTTAATTTACTTTACTTTTTTCTTTACACTTATTTGCTTTTCTTCACTCTCAGTATTTTTTCTTTCCTATTTCTACCCCCCATTGTTCTACCTACCGTTCCGACTTCCTCCCCCTCTCCCTCCCCTGTATCTTCTTTGACCTCATGCCCAGCTGTAGCTGGCACTACCAACGCTTGATTGGGTCTACTCCACCCCCTCCCCTCTTTCTCCTACTCGCAGGTTTAGCCACCATCTCCCCTACTAATTTGCAACCACAGAATTACTACTGATTTTTGACAATCACTTTGACCATATATGGAATTAGCCCTTGAGAAGATCGGCTATTTAAATACCAGGATAAATTTTCATTTAGTTCAGAATTAGCCGTCGAAACGGCTTGAGCTCAGCTGTCGGGGTCTTACTGGTTCCTATATATATATATATATATATATATATATATATATATATATATATATATATATATATATATATACATATATATATGTGTATATATACATATAAATATAAATATACATATATATATATATTTTTTTTTATGCATGTGCATTATGAATATCATGGGTATATGTGCACATGTATAACTGTGGTGACGGTCTCTCAAATATCAGATCCATAGATCAATGCCATAAAAATTCATATATCGAGGCGTGGTCGTTTCTTTATCCCCATACATGCATTTATACATAAGGTCGTTGACATACAAACTCAAATATATATATATATGTATGCACACACACACACACACATATATATATATATATATATATATATATATATATTAAAGCGATGAAATGACTATGACGGTTGAAAGACCACTGATGAAGGACAAACTTGTTCATATATATATATATATATATAACGAAGGAAATGTGGTAAGGAACCAGGTGGACCATAACGCACCAAAGTACTCAATACTTGAGGTAGTAGAGTGGGTAATAGGAACCAGTAAGACCCCGACAGCTGAGCTCAAGCCGTTTCGACGGCTAAAGCCGTCGAAACGGCTTGAGCTCAGCTGTCGGGGTCTTACTGGTTCCTATATATATATATATATATATCAGTGGCGTTGGGTGACCTGGAAAGCGGGGCATGCTGTCCAATCGCCATGGCGGAAAGTTGGGCTGTGGAGCGCAATTCCCTCTAAATGACCCTCCCGGTCAAAGCCGCATGTAGTGTTATCTTGTGTGTGTGTGTTATCTTTTTATGTGTCTACGATTTAGCAAGCAGCCAAAATTCTGCTTGCTTCAACCGACGCTGTCGTGTGTGTGTGTGTGTGTGTGTGTGTGTGTGTGTGTGTGTGTGTGTGTGTGTGTGTGTGTGTGTGTGTGTGTGTGTGTGTGTGTTATCTTTTTATGTGTCTACGATTTAGTAAGCAGCCACAATTCTGCTTGCTTCAACCGACGCAATTGATCAACTCAAGATTCTATGACGCATGCACGCAAAATTCACCCCTGATATAAATATATATCAGGGAGGAGGTTATAGTTCACTTGAAGCATTGTGTAATGAGGTATAAACGTTTGAATATGTGTAATAAGGCCAAGACAATGCAGGTATGGACATAGAAAAAAGAATGCAATAGTGAAAGATATTAATGTGAATTCGTCTTTCACCTTGAATTTATTTAAATGTCCTTAATTTTCGAGATAATATCTCTTCTTCGGAGGGAAGTAAAGGTCTCAAACCAGCGTCTTTAAAACTCTAGCCAAGCCATGCTGACCGGAAATAGTATAGAGAGAATACTGTGTATATTTTCTCTGCCTCCTCACGGGATGATGTAAGGATGAGTATGTCATCTACATATCGGGTGAAGAAGGCATGGGAATGGCAGGTGTTGACGCCAGCATGGACGCCAGTATAAATTTCAGCATGGAACACCCCAATGACCGCGGATCCCTATCCCTACTGGACTTCCAACTCAGGGTAACAGAGGAAGGCAACATCCACACCTGCTTCTATAAAAAATCCGCCAGCAGGGACCTGTTCGTACATTTCAGATCGGCCCTCCCACTCGGTGCCAAGTTCGGATACATAAAGAACGAAGTGGCACGTATCAAGAACAAATGCACCGACGCCAGAGACCGAGACGCACACACCACACATTTCCTGGAAGTACTCAAACTGAACGGATACACGACATCCACCACAAATCGTGCCAGAAAGAATAGAGGACACCACACCCGAGGCACTAACACTTGCTTCCTGAAGCTCCCACACTTCAGTGAAGAAACAACAACAGCCATCCGCAGAGCCATCAGACGAGAGGGACTGGATATCCAACTGGCCCACTCGGGTCCTTCTCTGCGCGGACGGCTGGCCAAGAGACACTCCACCAGACATGACAACTGCTGCAGACTAGCCAACTGCCCCATCAACGATACAGACCTATGCCACCAGGCTTACGTAGTATACAGACTAGAGTGTGACAAATGCAACAACTTCTACGTAGGTAGCACCACCAGACCACTCCACATAAGAATAAAAGAACACCTCAATACTAACGCTTCCTCATTTAAGAAACACCTAGTTAAATGCAAAAACACCGATAAAAACATAACAGTTAGGATAGAAACTAAGGAAAGAAACCTCGGCAATCTTAGAATTAAGGAAGCACTTATTATAGATAGAACACATCCACCAATCAATAATAGACTAGAGCTCAACACTCAATTTATAACCTGATAGGGCCTCTAGCCCCATTTTTACACACCCCACACACACGCACGCGCACACACACGCTTACACCTCCACTTATTCTCTCTCACACATACACACACAAAACCAGTTCTAACACCAGATAACACCTACCCCCCACTTTTACGATTAGACCTATCTTCCCACACTCACACACACACACCCACATACCTACACCTTCATGCATTCTCCCACACACATATACAGGCACGTATATAAAATTTAAAAAAAAAAAAAAAAAAACCCTAAACAAACCCCTCTTAAAGGGAGACTACTCTTTATCCACCTAATTTTAATTCTTTGATATTAGAGTTAGAACAGATACTCTATACTATTTCCGGTCAGCATGGC
>OZ024749.1:30571145-30573645 GCA_964016885.1 Eledone cirrhosa | reverse complement strand
CGACTGAGAATAAAAGAATCCCACTGAGCAGGACACCAGTCCATCGCAGGGTTAAACACCCAGCTATTGCTGGTACTCATTTTCTGCTGAGTATACTGGAGCTACGTGAAATGAAGTGTTTTGTTCAAGAACGCAACAAACACTCAGGAATCGAACCCACAAGGTTATGATCGTAGGTCAAACATTCTTACCACTGAGCCAAGTTCCTCCACAATCTATACATGAGCCAGTGGATATGGTCTCAGCTCTCTACATCTCTCGCAAATGGGAGCCCACGCATTAGCCGCCCTACGGTCCCGGTGCAGTTTAAAACTATCACCGGGTATATCATCTCACAATACATCGCCCACAATTCCACACAAACCATAACAAAAATCGAAGGCCATAAAAACCACCGCCAACTACAGCACTACCATTACCACCATAATATCCACCCACACAAATTTTGAGGAGAACTCAATATTGACTGAGTGACTATGGTTATACATTGTATCATATATTGTGGAATAAAAATTGTATCATAGAAATGTAAATAATGTAAATTAAGACTCTTTTCACCACAGTGCATACATAGTCACAGATGGGATAATCAATCCCATCTGTGACTCACCTCAAAATCTCACCCTTTTATAGATTGTACTCATATATATACACACACACACATACAATCATATATATATAAATATATATATATACACACAAATATACTTACATATATACACAAACACACAAACACACACACACACACACATATATATATATATATATATATATATATATATATATATATATATATATACATATATATATATATATATATATATATAAATATATATATATATATTTCATCCACATATGCGAAGGATATTGTATATGTACACACTCGATATATATGTAACATTTTCTTATGTACATTTATAGTTATATATTTATACAGCTATATAAATAATTCTGTTTATACATATACACACACACACACAAACAACACACAAACAACACACATACACACACACACATACATATATATATATATATATATATATATATATATATATATATATAGTAATAATAATAAAATTGAAGACTAAAATCCAAAGAGGGCTCGATAAGGAAAATATATATCAAATATATAAGAACCGAAGAGCAAATATTTATTAAAATAACAGATTAAAGTTTAAGCAAAGAATCGCTGCTTTCACCCTTAACGGGATCTTCTGAAACTAACAAAGTCAATGTGTAAACGCAAAACTGGATATTTCAAAAAACGTTGCAACCGGAGGAAGACAGGAAGACGATCTGTTATTTTAATAAATATATATATATATATATATATATATATATATATATATATATATATATATATATATATATATATATATATATATACATCTTGAGCAAGACATTTTATTTCACGTTGCTCCTTCTACCTGGAGTTGCGACCGATACATAGTATTAGCAATTGGAAAGACCAACTGGATAGAGTTAACGAAAGTCGATCGTTCTTTTATATATAATATATATATATAGGAAAAAGTATAACCCCGACGGCAGAGCTCAAGCCGTTTCGACGGCTATTTCTAGTCCAGAAATAGCGGTCGAAACGTATGACGCTCTGCCGTCGGGGTCATACTTTTTCCTATTTCCCACTCTACTACCCTAAGTATTGAGTACTCTGGTGCGTTATGGTCCATATGGTTCCTTACCACAATTCCTTTGTTATATATATATATATATATATATATATATATATATATATATATATAACAACTAGAAATTGATTAACATATAAATAAACATGAATAATCACAGGAGATTCATTAGAATCTTAGAGCTTATTTTGCGGGTGATATGGCGCATGCCTTTCTGGCATGACACCCATAATTTTGATTTAGATTAAATTCATTTTGATTTATCTTAATTTTGGATATATATATTTATATATATATATATATATATAGTGGTAGAACACTGGAAGGTAATATCCGTAGTGGTAGAGCACTCAGTCCATGGGACGAGTTAGGTAGAAGTGGTTACACAACAGTTAGTTCACCATACCGAGAACAATTGTTTCACCTTAGCGGATCCTCAGCTGGTAATGGACATGGTTATAACCGCTAAGGTGAAACAATTGTTCTCCGAATGGTGAACTAACTATTGTATAACCATGTCCATTACGAGCTGAGGATCCGCTAAGGTGAAATAATTGTTCTCAGTGTGATGAACTAACTGTTGTGTAACCACTTATACGGGAGCTTCCAACAGCAATGGTTGCATTCTTTAAGGGTATGTCAATATTTATTTCTAAAACTGCTCTATATTATATTTTATCTGATGAAAGCACACCATAATTTAACTTGGTGTCCTGGAAATATGTATAATGAAATTAATATGGTTTTATAAATATAGTTTCCATTTGTCAATATCGTATATATATATATATATATATATATATATATATATATATATATATATACAATGATATTAAATAAATGGAAACTAT
>OZ024749.1:30558645-30563645 GCA_964016885.1 Eledone cirrhosa | reverse complement strand
GTTTCTTGGTGAGGAGCGTGACTTTGGACATCCTGCAGGACTAAAAACAAAACCGGTCAAAGGGCAAAGGAGCTCTTAAGAGTCAATGGCCATCCACATACATACATACATACATACATACATGCATACATGCATACATACATACATACATACATACATACATACATACATACATACATACATACATACATACGTACATACATATGAGACAGATGGCACTAAGGAATACTGGTGGAACCTGAAAATACAAACTGCCACCAAATTAAAGCACAACCGGTCTGATATTGTTGTTTGGGACCACACATTGAAAACGTGTTCTGTTGTGGAGATCAGCCCCCCCACCTGATGTAAAAGTTGTCAGAAAAATACAGGAGAAGGAGGACATCTACGGACCATTGATGGAGAGTTTACAAATCCAGTATCCAAGATACACCTTTAGCTTCATACCCATCATTATTGGAGCTACGAGTTATATACCAACCCGTTTGGACCAAAGTATGACTGAACTTGGATTTGCGGACAAAAAGCGCAGCTTCCTAATTCATAGTCTACAAATGGCTGCGATAGCTGGCACCTTCAAAATTTGCAAAACTTTCTTGCAATTCAAGGGATGACAATTTCTTTTCTTTTACAACCTTGCCACCAGGAAGGTGGCCGGTCAAAAAAAAATATACTCGAAATTAAGAGAAAGAGAAAACATACATACATACATAAATGCATGCATGGTCCCGTACCTCCTGATATAAATCGTAGCGTCCCCGTATTGACAGACGGCATTTCTTGGACATTTTTTGCTTGGCAGAGCCCTACTCCTCTCCAGCTCCAAATACAGCAGCATTTTAAAAGTTCGAAGAAGGATGCATACAAGTTCGTAAATATGTCGTTTTGTTATTTATATTATTTTGACAGAAAGGTGGTGCATTGGCAGTATCGGTAGAGAATCGGACGCCATGCTTTACAGCATAGAGTTAAGACTCTTTACGGTCTGAGTTCGAATCCCGCCGAGGTTAACTTGGCCTTTCATCCTTACGGGGTCGATAAAATAAAGTACCAGTAGCGCACTGGGGTCGATTTAATCGACTTTCCCCTCCCCCAAAAAATTACTGGCCTTGTGCCTATACTAGAAATCATTATTTTATATTATTTAGGGCGGTGGATTGGCAGTATCAGTAGAGGGTCGGATGCCATACTTTCCAGCATAGTTACGTCCCTTTACAATCTGAGTTCAAATCCCGCCGAGGTTGACTTTGCCTTTCATCCTTACGGAGTCGATAAAATAAAGTACCAGTAATGCACTGGGTAATTGCTGACCTTGTGCCTAAAGTAGAAACAATTATTTTATATTATTTTGACAGGCAGGTGTGGATTGGTTGTATCGGTAGAGCGTCGGACACATAGAGTTATGGCCCTTTATGTTCTGCGTTTAAATCCCGTCGAGGTTCGCTTTATCTTTCATCGTTACGGCGTCGATAAAATAAAGTACCAGTAATGCACTGTATTTATTTAATCGACATTCCCTTCCCCTTGAAATCGCTGGCCTTGTGCCTAAAGTAGAAACAATCATTTTGACAGAATCGTTAGAGCGTCGCACGAAATGCTTTCTTCATTTAGTTCCTGAGTTCCAATCTTTCTAAGGTCAACTTTGCTTTTCATTCTTTCCAGCATCGATAAATTTAAGTACCTGTCAACTACCAGTCAAGTACCAGTCATGTACTGGTGTTGATGTATTCAACGTTGCCTCAGACGCCAATATCTTGTGAAATGACCATTGATGGATGTATGGAAGAAAGGACGGATGGATGGATGGATGGATGTATGGACGTATGTATGGATGCAGAGAATGTTATCAGTAAGACATTCGTCTTAATGTGATTAACGCCACAGTAGAATTCAATGAAATTAATACCAATTACAGGCAGGCAACAAATGGCTGCAAGCTATATATATATATAGCTTGCAGCCACAGATAGATATTGTTCTCGCTGCACGTAAAACCATTATCATGTTTGAGGATAATCTATGGACGAGAAAAAACACACCTGATAATTTTGACATTACTATGGGGTCGAGTGATTCTGCTCAAGTCACCGACTTAGTTGGGCTATACCTCCTCAATGAACTGCATAGTAACTTCCCTTTCCTTAGGGGCGGGTTGTACCGGGATGACGCCCTACTCTCCATAGATACTAGTAAGTATAATATAGTGCGCATTAGGAAAAAGCTGCATAGCTTTTTTAAAACATTTAACCTATCCATTACTATGGATGTAAATGATAGAACTGTGAACTTCCTAGATGTTACACTGGACTTGGATAACCATACGTACACACCGTACCATAAGCCTAATGAATTGCTGACTTACGTGAATACCAACTCCAACCACCCTAGGTCTGTCATCAGCGGTATACTGAAGGGCGTATCTAACAGAATAAGTTCACTCTCACATAGTGAGGAGGCGTTTGACTCGCAGGCTGATTACTATAACGACGCCTTAGCTAGATCCGGCTTTAGGGACAAATTGTATTACACCCAGGGAAATAATGGTCCTAATAGTAGCTCTACCAGTGTTGTTATAACACATAATATGTCCATTGGTAATCGAGGTGTCGCGAATGGGAGGGTTCTAAATGCCGGTGGAATGAAGCAGCAGGGCACCATTAGTCTAAGTAATAACAATAGAGGTGTCGTGAACGGGAGGCTTCTAGATGCCGGTGGAATGAACCAGCAGGGCACCATTAGTCTAAGTAATAGCAATGGTAGGCCTCGCAGCTCCCCGCATAGACTAGGTGAGCATAGGAACCGTAGAAATAATAATGCTAATAATACTGATGGAAATAGAAAGAATAAAAAGAATAGAAGAAGATTGAATACATACTTCAACCCCCCTTTTAATTCTGAAGTGGCTATAAATATTCCTAGGGCCTTCTTCTCTGTGTTAGAAAGGAACTTCCCTCCTGGTAATAGGTACCACTCTATCCTCAATAAGAATGTTGTTAAACTTTCGTATTCTACAACCCAAAATCTGGCCTCTCATCTGGCCATCACTAATAATAAGAAAATAAAGGAAGGCCTGGACAACCTAAGCCTAGGGGAAAACACGGTAGTGGACAGAGTGGGCAGAAACACTAGTGGTGATCATTCTGAGAATAGCATCACCAGAGGTTGTAACTGTAGAAGGGCTTCAGGCTGCCCCCTGAATGGTTTCTGCCTTGTTAGAAACATAGTTTATGCGTGTGATGTAGTAACTACGGCGTCCACTAAGACCTATATAGGATCAACCTCCACCCCCTTTAAGACCAGGTTTAACTCTCATCAATGCACTTTTAGACATAATAAACTGAGGAACTCCACCTCCTTGGCAGCGTACGTCCATAATTTAAAAAATGCACGAACACGTTACACACTTACTTGGCGGCAGGTTGCTAAATCCCATCCATATACTCCTCATAGTAGAGTATGTAACCTGTGCCTTGCCGAATCCCACTCTATTATATTTGCTAAATGCCCTCTACTAAATAGAAAGTCTGAAATATTTTCCTCTTGCCCCCACCGAATATTAAGCTCTTTCTTCTACTTTAAACCTGTTAGCTAGCACTTCCTTATTCCTCCAGTTGGGCTGTCTTGTGTAACTGTCTCTGACTGTGTGTAACTGTCTCCTATTGTTGGTCGTCTATGTATACGAGTCGGTGAATGTATACGTATGCCTGTGGGAGGATATTGATCTGGATATTGGGGTGTGCAGGTGAGTGGGGGTGTATGTTAATAAGCACCCCTGTTTGGCACAGTGGATGTAACCCATCCACGCTGGCCTACCCACCATTGGTGCATTGGTGGGTCTATCCTGACGTATATCTTGTTGATCTGTACCTCTGTATGCGCATGAGGTGTGATGTAATGTATTTATGTAAAGTGTGTACTGCGATTTAGGCTGCACTAGTAGAAATTTAGCCTGTAACTGTGGGCGGACCCGTGCCATCCCGCCGTAAGCAGTGGATACGTGGCGCATGTACGTGTTGCCCTCATATTCTGTGGTTCAAGATCTACAGGCTGACCTCTGGGAGCTCTTGCCCGGGGTTGTAGTCTTTCTAGCACGATCGGCCTTCCATATATTGACGTTCGTTGTTATGATCCCGAAAGTAACGTTTTGGCCCCGATAGCCCTCCGTAGTTACTAACGGTCTGTGTACACTTGAATCGGTCAATGGCACGTGCGGACATGAATATCTCCGTAGGATTTCAACTTTATTTTACTACATCTCATCGTATGTATTTATTTTGAATGTATTACCTGTGGTGGTGGGTCTGGTCTAATGTGGTATTTCGGTGTTTAATATCAGCTTTGACCCGGGTGTCCTACGCTGTGTGTGTGTGCGTGTGTGTCCGTGTATACATTTATATGTGTATGGGTGTAGGTGGTTGTATGTGTCTGTATATAAAAAAATATATATATATATATATGTATACCGTCTCTGCATATGCATGTGGTGTGTATACGTGCATATACGTGCTGAACATATTGATGTGTACAATCTTGTGATGTCCCAATGCGGTGACTTAATGGCTCTTGAAGCTATTTTTTATATATCTTCTGTCTTTTTATATATCTTTTGTATGCGCTACAACTGTGTCTGCTTGCTTTAACCCGCCTGCACCTCGCTTGCTAATGCACGTGAATTCTTCTACCTCCTTCGATGCACCTCTCTCTGACCATTGGACTCCTGCCCGGGTGTGAACCGGTTTGTGATTACCCCACCGCTCAACTGTGTGAATGCACACCCATGACTTTCGAGTGAACTTTTGAGACTGCCCAACCTGGGACGCCTCCATTGCCTTGCAATGGTCAAGTGATACTGGTGACTGTGACACTTAGTGCCTTTGTGGGCCCCTGATGTTTTCAAGAAATATATTTTTAAAAAATGGTCAAGTGATACACATAACTGTGACACTTAGTGCCTTCGTGGGCCCCTGATATATTCAAGAGATATATTATAAAAAAATATA
>OZ024749.1:30546145-30553645 GCA_964016885.1 Eledone cirrhosa | reverse complement strand
CGATACCTTGTTATCCTATATATATATATATATATATATATATATATATATATATATTCTTATTTTTATCTTGGCAGTGAATGCAGTCGTGGCCATCTGTCCTATGATCCAGATGTGTAGATTTTCTAAAGTGCTCTCAATCTTCAAGTGTCATGGTATAACAGAATCTTGATGTGGAAATAGGTTTCTGTGGGTATTCAAGGGTTTTCTTAACCCTTCATTTTTTTTTTTATGAGAGGAGACGAGAGGAAAAAAAATAAGTCGGACGCCATGCTTTCCAGCATAGTTACGTCCCTTTACGATCTGAGTTCAAATCCCGCCGAGGTTGACTTTGCCTTTCATCCTTACGGGGTCGATAAAATAAAGTGCCAGTAATGCACCGGGTGATTGCTGGCCTTGTGCCTAAAGTAGAAACAATTATTATACATGAAGAGAGAGAGAGAAAGAAAGAAAGAGAGAGAGAGAGAGAGAGAGAGAGAGAGAGAGAGAGAGAGAGAGAGAGAGAGAGAGAGTACATATTTCCCGATTCTATAGAGTTACTCTACGCAATTGCAGCTAAAATCTAACAACAATAAAAGCTGGAGCTATTGATGTTGCTGTAGGTGCTTGGTTTCATTCAAAATATATAAATATATATATAGCACTGCAATTGAAGAATCTGAAAACACCCTTTGGTTACATGGAGCTGTTAAAGAATAACGGAGACGAAATCTATCAGAACTGAAACCACTTTATTTGATAACATCAACAACCTTAATCGTTTGTCGAAAGGAAAGTGCTTCTCTCAGAAAATGGCGGATATTTCAGACACCAAATGTACATTTTAAAAACGTAGTTATACCATCTCAAGACATGTATATATGAATGCATATATATACATGCATGCGCGTGTTCTAACATTTACTGAATGAACAAATATACTGGTGGATGCAATGTAAAAATTCAGGACCCCGACGGTTGAGCTCCGGCCATTTCGACAGCTATATATATATATATATATAGGAACGAGTAGGACCCCGACGGCTGAGCTCAAGCCGTTTCGACGGCTAATTCTGGACTAAAAAAAAAAAAAAAAAAAATTAGCCGTCGAAACGGCTTGAGCTCAGCCGTGGGGGTCCTACTCGTTCCTATTACCCACTCTACTACCCTAAGCATTGAGTACTTTGGTGCGTTATGGTCCATCTGGTTCCTTACCACACTTCCTTCGTTATATATATATATATATATAAATAAAATACAAATAAAATATAGAGTTATTAACTCATATAGATACCCTGCAGTTTACTGTGTTTACTTCTACACATATTAATATATATATATATATATATATATAGTGACGAAACATAAGTCAATTGCATGAACTCATAATCCTTTATTTACTGCTATACATCTTTCGATGATAGCCATTGAATGGCTATGACCTCATCAGGCAGTTAGTCAGTTCTTAGATATGCCAGCTCTGTGGTTATAGTGTTGATGGTATCAGAGCCTTATATATATATATATATATATATATACACACACACATATATATATATATATATATATATATATATATATATATATATATATATATATATGTTGATTTTGTATTTTATGTAAATAAATAGGTAGTTAAAATTAGGAATTTATATATTTGGATAACTTGTTCGGCTTTGAGAATGTTTTAAGTTAACGGAGTTAGGTATAATAAGTTAATATGATTGAGAA
The DNA here is from genome assembly GCA_964016885.1 of Eledone cirrhosa. Taxonomy (NCBI): domain Eukaryota; kingdom Metazoa; phylum Mollusca; class Cephalopoda; order Octopoda; family Eledonidae; genus Eledone; species Eledone cirrhosa. Next base: position 30,551,935 of record OZ024749.1, on the reverse strand, counting down.
AGAAAGGATAACTCCAATTTTATTTGTTAATCGATAAAAAATGTTTAAGAGTTAGTGTGAGATTAATTAATTATTTAGTCGAAAGAAATATGAATGTTTAAACATCGTCTTGAATAGGATACATTTTCCTAAAGTCACTTAATGGTTATTAATCTACGTTTAAAAAAATAGCTTTAGAGGCTGTCATTGAAAAAAATAAAGAATTAAAAAATTAAAAAATTAAAATTAAAATTATATAGATATACATAAATATATATAAATATCTATACACACACACACACACACACACACATATATATATATATATATAATGAGAAATTTTTGCTGAACGGTGAAACTACTACAAATATAAAGTACTACTATTATGATTTAGAGATATTAATATATTAGAAATTTAAATTGGTAAAAAAGATAGGATCATTTTGAACATTTATAGGATTATTATAAATTACACATAGTTCTGAATGTAGAATTTTGGCAGTGTCTGCAAGAATTAAATATTAATAGAGTTTTGACAGTTAATTATATAAAAAATACTATTAACTGATTTTGAAAATGAAGTAATATCTATTATACAAAACATTAAATTCACGAAAAAACAATTTATAGGCCAGGAATACCTTAAAGGCCTCAAAAATAATATAGACAATCTTGAAAAAACTAAGAAGATCCTCGTAAAATGTGATAAAACTCATAATCTATACGGAATGCAAAAGGACGAATATAATAACCTTATATTGAAAGAACTCAGAAAAAACTACAAAATAACAACAAATGAAGATCTTTCAAAATAGAGAAGCTTCTGAAATAATTCATAAATTAGGCATCCAAAATAGGACTGAACCCTTTATTTCTAGAAGACCGAAAATTAACCTGAAAGACCTCAACAGAAACTTTGAAATAGAACTACCAGTCAGACCTATAGCACAATCTAAATCAGACTTAGGCATAATTAGTAAACATATATTAGATAGAATCATACCGCAACTTAAAGAAAAATCACACCTGAAACTATGGAACGTTACTAATGAAGTTATAGATTGGTTCAATAACATAACATTTAAACATAACAAAAAATTCATTCAAATGGATATTGCAAATTACTACTCTATTACTCCTAGTCTACTTAATAGGGCTCTTATCTACGCAATCTAAACATACAGATTTAGCTACTGATGAAATGCATATCATTCTAACAGCACGGAAAACTTTAATAGAATTCAACAATCATCTCTGGACAAGAGCCGATAGAAAAAATAATTTTGATATCACTATGGGATCATCAGACTCGGCGCAAATAACGGATCTTTTGGGCTCATTTATTAATAATACACTGCATGGGAAAATGCCAGAGATGACCGGTGGTTTATATCGTGATGATATGCCGCTTTTAATTGAAAACCATAGTAATTGTGAAATTAATAGGAAAAGAAATTCCATAATACAATTCTTCAATAATTATAACCTTAAGTTAGAAATAGAGAATAACTATAAAATCGTTAACTTCTTAGACGTAACATTAAACCTAAGCACAGGGCTTTACTATCCTTTCCATAAAATTAACGAGAATCTAAATTACGAAAGTTTTAACTCTAATCATCCTAGATCTATTAAGAACACTGTTGTCAATAGTGTCCAACAACGAATTTCACGCATCTCTGCTAATAAAAATATTTTTTATGATAAGGCTCAATATTATAATGAAGCTTTAAATAGAGCAGGGTATTCGAATAAAATTAAATAAATTGACAACAATAACATGGCAAATCACCCTTCTCTGAGTGGTTTTGGGCTGCCCTTTCTAGCAGCTCGTCCCTCGGACAGCAATCGTTCACTGCCCTAAACACGCTGTGACATCTCTCTCCCACGTGTAGCTGGACTGTCGTTTTAGATTCTCTTAGAGTTGTCTGAAATGTATAGCCTTGCACACGTTGATGAACCATGGGCTATTCCATTTCAGTCAACGGCTTCTTGGTGAAACAGATCTCTTTGGATTTGTACGTGTGTGTTATATAGTTATAGAGGCACGTATATACATTTTAATTTATATTTTTAATTATTGTGTGTCTACCCTGCCTTTCATAGGTTATAGCTTCCATGCACTGGTGGTTTTCCCTGTTTTATTTATGGCGCACTATCTCTCTCAAGTGTGTTACCTTTTCAACATATTGTATTTTACAAAGCTCTGGATTCCTTTTCCTTTGAGCACATTATTGACAGGGAAAAGCGAGAGACTATGGCTCCGTTAATTTATCGTGATATATATATATATTATACATATATTATATATATATATTATATATATACCTATATATATATATATAATATATATACATATATATATACATATATAAACATATATATATATATATATATATATATATATATATATATATATATATATATATATATACATATATATATAATATATATATATATACATATATATACATATATAAACATATATATATATATATATATATATATATATATATACATATATAAACATATATATATATATATATATATATATATAATATATACATATATAAACATATATATATATATACATATATAAACATATAGTAATAAGATATGTGTTCCTTCACGCACAAGGCGCTAAGGGACGCATGTATTGTCCAACCAAATGCCAGTGTGGTTCAATGGCAGGTTAATAAATTAACGAGCCAGAACAAATATAAACAAGCTTTAGCAAATAATGAAAAAGTTTAAAAATAAATTTTAAAAAATTGACTTTACCTACTATAGTTACCTTTACGATCATCCACTCTCATCCCAGGAACAGTTTTGATAGCGCTAGTTCGTAATTTAAATTCAGGAATTTTATATTCTTCGAATGAAAAGAACCTTCTGACGAGAATCTTTCTTTGCAACGAAGGCCGTATGGTCTACGTTTATTTTGGGGATTCGAAACCGATCGGTAAAGGTAACTATAGTAGGTAAAGTCAATTTTTTAAAATTTATTTTTAAACTTTTTCATTATTTGCTAAAGCTTGTTCTGGCTCGTTAATTTATTAACCTGCTATTGAACCACACTGGCATTTGGTTGGACAATACATGCGTACCTTAGCGCCTTGTGCGTGAAGGAACACATATCTTATTACTACTATCTCCTCTAAGTTGAGAACAAATTTGGTCGCTCTGACTGCTGCTAGTGATAGCTGCGGCTAGTTTGACCTACCTCCTTCTGCCTCTATCTTTACTTCGGCCCTTGATAAACCTGTTTCTACATCATCCACTCTCATCCCAGGAACAGTTTTGATAGCGCTAGTTCGTAATTTAAATTCAGGAATTTTATATTCTTCGAATGAAAAGAACCTTCTGACGAGAATCTTTCTTTGCAACGAAGGCCGTATGGTCTACGTTTATTTTTGGGATTCGAAACCGATCGGTAAAGGTAACTATAGTAGGTAAAGTCAATTTTTTAAAATTTATTTTGAAAGTTTTTCATTATTTGCTAAACCTTGTGTATATAAACATATATATATATATAGTGAGAGGGACAGAGAATAGAGAGAGAGAGAGAGAGGGAGAGAGAGAGAGAGTGAGAGAGAGAGAGAGAGAGAGAGAGAGAGAGAGAGAGAGAGAGAGAGAGAGAGAAATGTGTGTGTGTTTATATATTTTAATGTTTAATATTTTTTCATCTCCACAATTGATTCCAATTCTATTTCATATTTATTCTTCGTATTTGTTTTCTTAACCATAGTTAATACCCCCCCCCCCATTAGATTTCATATTTCGATATTAGAATTCTATTACTAAATCCTAAAATATACTTCTTAGACTCTTTCTATTGCAAACAACAATAAAAATTAATAAGTCAAAAGTTAGATAAAGGATACAGCTTACCCATGAAATCATGAAATTAACGAATTGGGTAAATATCGTAAATATTAAGCCGGAAGATGGGTAAATATTGCTGATGAGATGTAATAACATCGAAACTAGTCCAATATTCCTGTCTGGCCCTCTGGAGAATAGAGGAAATGTGTTTCCTTGAAAACTCGTATGACTCTAAAACCCGGTCCGCCTGTGTGGTTACATACAGACTAGCTGACACTCACTGTAAAGTGTCTAGTGAAAAGCTGAGTACATGTACATATGTATACATGTGTGTATTTATATGCATACTAATACTTCCGTATACATATGTAGATGTACACTTTAACTTAATTGTTTAAGCGTCAGTCATACAAAAGTGAGTTAGAAGCGAAACGAAATTTAATTTCGTTTCGTTATTTGTTTTTATCGTTTCCGCTGAACCGGTGCGTACAATGACTCACGTTCTATGCAAATTAGTCTACCCACTACTAATTTTCATAGAAAAAGCATATAACGATATGTACTTTTACAATTCTCCAGAGAAGCCGGAAGATGGGTAAATATTGCTGATGAGATGTAATAACATCGAAACTAGTCCAATATTCCTGTCTATCCCTCTGGAGAATAGAGGAAATGTGTTTCCTTGAAAACTCGTATGACTCTAAAACCCGGTCCGCCTGTGTGGTTACATACAGACTAGCTGACACTCACTGTAAAGTGTCTAGTGAAAAGCTGAGTACATGTACATATGTATACATGTGTGTATTTATATGCATACTAATACTTCCGTATACATATGTAGATGTACACTTTAACTTAATTGTTTAAGCGTCAGTCATACAAAAGTGAGTTAGAAGCGAAACGAAATTTAATTTCGTTTCGTTATTTGTTTTTATCGTTTCCGCTGAACCGGTGCGTACAATGACTCACGTTCTATGCAAATTAGTCTACCCACTACTAATTTTCATAGAAAAAGCATATAACGATATGTGCTTTTACAATTCTCCAGAGAAGCCGGAAGATGGGTAAATATTGCTGATGAGATGTAATAACATCGAAACTAGTCCAATATTCCTGTCTATCCCTCTGGAGAATAGAGGAAATGTGTTTCCTTGAAAACTCGTATGACTCTAAAACCCGGTCCGCCTGTGTGGTTACATACAGACTAGCTGACACTCACTGTAAAGTGTCTAGTGAAAAGCTGAGTACATGTACATATGTATACATGTGTGTATTTATATGCATACTAATACTTCCGTATACATATGTAGATGTACACTTTAACTTAATTGTTTAAGCGTCAGTCATACAAAAGTGAGTTAGAAGCGAAACGAAATTTAATTTCGTTTCGTTATTTGTTTTTATCGTTTCCGCTGAACCGGTGCGTACAATGACTCACGTTCTATGCAAATTAGTCTACCCACTACTAATTTTCATAGAAAAAGCATATAACGATATGTGCTTTTACAATTCTCCAGAGAAGCCGGAAGATGGGTAAATATTGCTGATGAGATGTAATAACATCGAAACTAGTCCAATATTCCTGTCTGGCCCTCTGGAGAATAGAGGAAATGTGTTTCCTTGAAAACTCGTATGACTCTAAAACCCGGTCCGCCTGTGTGGTTACATACAGACTAGCTGACACTCACTGTAAAGTGTCTAGTGAAAAGCTGAGTACATGTACATATGTATACATGTGTGTATTTATATGCATACTAATACTTCCGTATACATATGTAGATGTACACTTTAACTTAATTGTTTAAGCGTCAGTCATACAAAAGTGAGTTAGAAGCGAAACGAAATTTAATTTCGTTTCGTTATTTGTTTTTATATATATATATATATACATATATATAATTTTCTCATTCTACAAATAATATTGTTTGTATAATAAATATTTTTATTAGTCTTATTGAAATCATTAATTCCTCATTAATTTCTAAA
>OZ024749.1:30508645-30541145 GCA_964016885.1 Eledone cirrhosa | reverse complement strand
ACATTATATTTTATACATCAACAAATTATCTTTAAGATATTTGTTTTTTATCCTATCTAATTACATCTCACTTTAAACATATTTCTCTCAGAAATTAATTTCGCAACAAGTGGGAGATTTTAAAATTCTCTGATCCAGTATCAGAAATCTTTAAATAACGTAGAGTCAAATTTGCCGGGCATAGTTGGAGGGTTAATGAAGAAATTCTTAGTGATTAGTGAAGTTCTTTTGTCGGAGCCTACACAAGGAAGAATCATATTCGTAAGGCATTACTGGATAGCTAAAGACGAAATTGTTAGTGAAGTTCTTCTGTCGGAGCTAACACAAAGAAGAGTTAGCGGAGGTCATCAAGCCAAGACGTATATCAAGCAGATTTGTGATGACATAAACTGCAATCCCGCCCACCTGCCGAATATGATGAACATTAGAACTGGGTTGTAAGAAAGAGTCAAGGGAATCTGTGTAAGCAGGGTGACCTATTGATTAATCAATCTTATGAAAGTGGTAAGCTGGTAGAATATTTTAGAATGACGGATGAAATGCCGTCATATAAGCATTATTTACTTCCCAGGGGCGGTGGATTGGCAGTATCGGTAGAGGGTCGGACGCCATGCTTTCCAGCATAGTTACGTCCCTTTACGATCTGAGTTCTTATATCAGTGTATTATTGTTGCTTTATTTTATCGATCCCGTAAGGATGAAAGGCAACTAAATACTGCCGAGGTTAACATTTCTTTTCATCCTTACGGGGTCGATAAAATAAAGAACCAGTAATACAAAGGCGTAATTCCTGGCCTTGTGCCAAAAGTAGAAACAATTATTTACTATAATTGTCCAAGTAGAGGCGCGTTGCTTTGTGGTAATTGTGTTGGATCTACGATCATAATGTCGTGGGTTCGATTCCTGGGCTGGGTTTCGTGTTGTATACTTGAGCAAAACATTTCATTTCACGTTGGTCCAGTATATTCAGCTGAAAATGAGTAGCTGGGATTTTATCCTGCGATGGATTGGCGTACTGTCCAGAGGGAAGTCTTGTAATCTCAGTCGGTTTAACGAGCCTTAAAAAACTTAAAACAGACTTTTACTACACTAGTATTGGTTTCTAGTTGAGGCAAAAAGGCAGCGAACTTGAGAGTTGGGAGTGATCAGTCGATTGCATTAACCCTTGAACAAAACACTTCATTTCGCTTTACTCCAGTGTAATCAGCTGAAAATGAGTACCAGCAATAGCTGGTAGGGGTTTAACCTTGCGATGGTACATTATTTTATCGACCCGGTAAAGATGAAAAGCAAAGTTAACTTCGGCGGGATTTGAACTCAGATAATAAAGGACCGTAACTCTATGCTACAAAGCATGACATCCGACCCTCTACCGATACTGCCAATCCACCGCGCTTGACAGTTCTAATATTCACCAGCGGAAATACTATATACTCATAATTTTCAAGATAGAATCCTTCCCATTCCACTTAGGGCGGCTGGTCTAGATATAAGAAGCATCTGTATAGAAAAGCTCTCATCTATAAATAAAACTTAGAACGATTTTAGTACTAAGTTGATGAAGTTACTCAAATTAAATACGAGTTTCTATTCTAAAACGGAAACCGTAATTAATACTAATGAGGTAATCAATAGGAAACCATACCGTAGAGAAGAATCAGAGATAAACAACCACTTAAACAAAGATTTGAATATACGTTGAGATAATGGACTGAAAAGAAATGTTTCTTTTACTTTAAACTATATATATCTTAATTAAGTTTAGCAATATTGATAATAATGTGATTAAAAATTTCAATTTTATTACAGACATATATATACCTAAATATATATATATATATATAATTGAGATAAGCGGAACAAGTAAAATTCAAAGTTCTTTTAAAATAAATTCAAAAAATATAATTTAAATATTTACATATCCATATTGCTTTTACCGACGGTTTCGCCTCACAAAAGATTGGAAATCCGTGGGACTTCCAATGGAAAGTTCGGCTCTTCAGAAAGCATTTTCCCTTACATAGGACATAGAGTCCCACAGCCGGCAAATATATTGCCTTCACCCAGCTAGTGCAGGATCAAATGGGGTCGTAAACGTGACCTACACGTGAACTGGTCGTTAGTAGAAGCAGGAGTAGCATAGACGTGTTGTTTGCCACACCACTAAAAATAGCAGCTAGGTAAACAACGGATTTTTTTCTCTACACATGGAAGAATTTACATAAAATGAGATCAATATCCCCACATGTACTAAGTACCGTCGGAAATATATAGGGTGTCTATGATACAGTTATTGTTCTATGGTATTAATTTTTTATATATATATATATATATATATATATATATATATATATATATATATATATATATATATACGCATATACATACATATATATATACGCATATACATACATATATATATACACATATACATACATATATATATATATATATATATATATATATACATACATACACAGATGCATATCCATACGTACATATCCATACGCAAATATCTCTATGCGTACTTGCACACACATATACCTATATATATATATATATATATATATACATATACACATATGTGTGTATATATACATACATATACACATACATATATCTACTCAAGCACATACAAGCATGTGTAAAGATACATACGCACTTCTGCCCAAGTACGCACATATACACAGACGTACAAAAGTTCAGACACACGCCAGCACACTTGAAAATATGGATATAAACTTTACCGAAATTCCTCTAGTTCCGAATGTCGACAGTTTCGCTCGTTCTTTGTTGATATATCCGATGCTTGAATTATCCTTGAGGCTACGAGCTCATCTACATATATACATATATCCCTATGAATTTAATATATACACCCGTACGGTAGAGTAACACTTTAGGCAGTATCTGGCTGCACTTTCTAGCAGCCAGAGTACTCGCCGCCTGGCCACCATTCACAACCTTCTAACTTGACCACTAGCCATTGTTAGCCATTTTTTTATTAATTTCTGGCGGTGATCATTTTAGAAACTTTAGTCCAAACTTGAGGAGTCTCTTGATGAGCTCGTAGACTCGTGGATAATTCCAGGATTGGATATGTCCACAAAGAACCAGCAAAACTGTCGACAGTCGGGACTAGAGGAATTTTGGTAAAGTTTATAGGCATTTTTTCTTCTAACTTATATTTTAGACCTAGCTCCGTTTAGTTGATTTGTCTAGTTAATTCCTACGGGCTAAAAGGAAAGACTAGATAAATTTTATCTGACTGTTCCTCGCGGAAAATGGTCTGTATCATTTGTCTATTATTTCTTCATAGTTACATTTTAAACTTATAGCCTCGTTCAAATGATTATTTATGTGGTTGATTACTGCGGACTAGGGAGAGGAAAGACTGTGTATATTTTATTTAATAGTTCTTCAAACTTGCAATTTTATATATATATATATATATATATATATATATATACATAATATATATACCTGTCTGTCTGGAACTAGCTGTTGAAACAGCATGAGCTCAGCCGTCGGTTCGTGACTCTGTAGAATATATATATATATATATATATATATATATACAGACAGACATATATATTATGTATATATATATATATATATATATATATATATATATATATATATATATATATATATATATATAAATTAATAAAAAACATGAATAAAAACAAAGAAACAGTTCCTTATATTAAACAATTCATCATTTTACGATCGTTTCTAGGATATATATATGATTATTTCTGAAGACAGCATATATATGTGTAGGTATGTATATTCCCTCTGATAGTTTGTAAAATTTTTACATATATCTATATGATATACATACCAACACACATATATATCCTAGAAACGATCGTAAAATGCTGAATTTTTTAATATAAGGAACTGTTTCTTTGTTTTTATTCGTTGTTTTTATTAATTTATCTTGACTCTGTTTTCCTGTGATTTTCATCGAAAAAATGTTTGAATACATCTCTTTCCCTGATATTTGGATTACATTGAGTTCTTCATACGGATTGGACACTACCGTATATTTTGGTAGATTTATCTACATATATATATATATATATATATATATATATATATATATATATATAAAATTGAAAGTATATATATATATATATATATATATATATATATATATATATATATCATTATCATAATTATCATCATCTTCAAAGTGTTTCCCTTATAACATATGGCTAAGGCTATGGTAAAACATTTGCAAATGTGTCGTTGAAGGAGAAAAATCCTAGGATTAAACCAGGGTAGGAATTGAACGTTTTAAGCTCCCAGCCATTGCCGACTGGAGACCTAATATATTTTGTCTAAACCCTAAACATGGCGGTGTACTATACCGGTAAATCGTCGTTTCTACATTTATAGCAATGTGTAGTTGAGTCTTACTAAAGATAGAAATATGCGTATGATAATTAAAGCTGTTAAAGGCACAGACACGCCTTCCAAAAATATAATGTTTCTTAGCTAAATATCGGCGTGAAATAGACCAACAGTTTACCGTTTCTATATCTATACCCAATTATTATCTATATAAGGAGATAACACATTTGTTCCTACATTAACATAAATTTCCGTTTACATATTTCCTTAGAGAAATTTTCAAAATTCTTAATTAATTCCTTTATCTTGTACCTTATCGAAGGATATAATATTGAATAATGTATATTTTTGCTGCCGACCTGTTCATTATAGCTTCATATCATGAGAAAGATTGTTTAATAGCTATGCGAAATGTCAAGATTTCTATCTATCGAATTAGCTACGCTCAGAAATTAACGATGAATAACATGTAGATATAAGCATAAATTTCTCAGAATTTAGAATGCACTAAAACATAGGACATTCTAGAGATTAAATAATGATTGTATCCGTTAATGTATATCCAGAGATTTATAAAAGAGCGGGAGTAATTGATTAAATCCATTTATAAGAGATACTATCTATATCTATCTATCTATCTATCTATTTATCTGTTTACCTATCTATCTATCTATCTCTCTCTCTCTCTCTATATATATATATATATATATATATATATATATATGTGTGTGTGTGTGTGTATGTGGGTGTGTGTGTGTGTGTGTGTGTGTGTGAGTGTGTATATATATATAGTATGTCCCAAAAAATGTATACACACTTAAACAGCATTCTAATAAATATTGCCTGTTCAGGTAATCAATATGTGTATACATATTTGGAGACACCCTGTATATATATATATATATATATATATATATATGTGTGTGTGTGTGTGTGTGTGTATGTGTGTGTGTGTGTGTGTGTGAATACCAGGGTCGTCTAAATGGTTCACAGGCTGATCAAGATACTCTCATGGAATGACCAAATGAGGTTTATTTTTCAGAAAAATGAAATTATTATTAAGAAGAGTTGAAATTAATGCATGCATCAATCGTACATAGTCAGCCTGTAAACCTTTCTGCCAACTCTAGTATATATATAATAAATGGAATCTGAGTTTTTCGAATATTAATAATAATATTCGATTCGTGGATCTGCTAATATGCAGATCTGACTGATCAGCCGTATCTGAGGTCCTTGAGATTTTCAGAGTCAGGTTCAATCATCACATCGATCGTGCCTCGAGCTGGTCGCCAGAGAAACGATTGTAATATGTCATATAAATTCCATTCGTCGCAACACTGGTTCTCTTATTTTCTGTGATATCATACTCTGCTCTATGAGAGCATCGAGTGCTCATACGACCACCGCATACGGACACATTAAGCATCCAACACCAATTATATATATATATTATCTCCCCTTTTTTCTAACCTATAATCTGTACCTTTTCTTCCTAGATACTTCTCAATTATCATTATTACTCAGCACAATATATCCTTACTTTATAATATCACCTTGAAAAATCCTTCGTAAACATAAACATCCTCAATTCATTATTTTTTCTCCCTTTCATGCTCATCTAACTTATACATATTACACTTATTCATCTACTCTTCTACTTCTTTTCACAATATATCCTTAATTACATTACTATTGTTATATTTTTATATTTTTTTATAATAATATCAACAATTCCTTTCCATCGCACATATGATTAAACCCTTAAATATTATTCTTAATACATATTAACAATTTCTTTTCATCGCACATATTATTAAACCCTTCAATATACAAACCTTAATTTAACATTATTCTAAAATTTTTCTCTTCGTTAATTTTCAAATTCTTTTAATTTATATATTATCTTCCAACGGTTTTTAACCTCTCTATGTAAAACAATATATTTTTCTCAGTTATAAAAGCTATCTCTCTCTCTCCCTATCACCCATCTCTCCTCCTATCTCATCCTTCCTCATTACACTCCCCCCCCCACACACACACTTTTGACTCTCATCTCCTCCTCTTTTTCATCCTTTCCACCCCCCCCCTCAATTTTTTCCCAATATCACAGATCAATCTAAAACTAATTTTCATATGTTGATTTAAAACTGCACTATTCACAAGTGTTTTTTAACCTTCATATCATGTCTCCCTATTTTATCTGACGAAAACGCAAATGTTATCGCATGTAGATATTTGTTTTTGAAATGCGCATAATAAAATACATGGAACTCTTTTAACCATCTTTTGATCTTATATATATATATTTATATATATATATATATATATATATATATATATATATATATATATATATATATATACATACATATATATATAAATATATATATGTATATATATATATATATATATATATATATATATATATATATATATATATATAGGAACGAGTAAGACCCCAACGGCTGAGCTCAAGCCGTTTCGACGGCTAACTTTTAGTCCAGAATTAGCCGTCGAAACGGCTTGAGCTCAGCCGTTGGGGTCTTACTCGTTCCTATTACCCACTCTACTACCCTAAGTATTGAGTACTTTGGTCTGTTATGGTCCACCTGGTTCCTTACCACATTTCCTTCGTTATATATATATATATATGTATATATATGTATATACATATATACATATATATATGTATATATATATGTATATACATATATATACATATATATTTATATATATATATATATATTTATATATATATATATATATATATATATATATGTATATATATATATATGTATATATATATATATATATGTATATATATATGTGGGGGTGTATGGGTGGCTGTGTATGTGTGTGTGTAATTATATCTCTACCTTATCCATCCCTAGGCGATGAAAAACGATTGGAAGATCATGACATATCAATGTAATAAAAATCAGTTTGCAACGCAATCTCTGGAGGTTACTAAACGCGTTATCGAATATTTTCTAAAAGCGAGCTATTAGTAACTTAGTAAAACGTTGTCGAGCTTTTATGCTACCTGTTGCCTTCCATTATTCTTTTACACAACTCTGGTCATGAATGTTCAGATAGAGTTCTTAAAATGGAACATTATTTCTGACATAATACTAAAATCGTGTTTGGTACAAAAAAAAAATAATACTCTAACCAAAATCAAATAAAAAAAATGGAAATATAAAACAAAAATACAAATCCAAGACTATGTAGACATCCATTTTCTTGTTGATAACATTATAGTTGTTCTTATTACTTTTACTATTGATAACATTGGAACATTTATTTTTAATATTTTCTTAACATTTTCTTATTTTGATATCGAAACTAATGAACAATAGTTACGAAGGCTGGAAATTCCGACAGAGCATCTCTTCGTTTTACTCTAGTTCTAAAACCAAATAAAAAGAAAATCAAAGTGAAATAAATACAGAGTATATTACGTTTATATATATATATATATATTTCTTTTTATCGAAAAGACCAGTGTATTGGTTTTATCGAAAATATATATCGGTAAAAGATATGCACACACACACACACAAATTCACTTACACACACATTCACACACGTTCACACACATTCATACACACACACATACACATTCACACAGATTCACCAGATCTGTCAACTCTCCCCGTCCGAAAGGGTAGATCTTCCACATATTCACACACATTCACACACACACACACATTCACTTACACACACATTCACACACATTCATATACACACACATTCATATACACACACACATTCACCAGATCTGTCAACTCTCCCCGTCATAAAGGGTAGATCTTCCACACATTCACACACATTCACACACATTCACACACATTCATATACACACACATTCATATACACACACACATACATATACACACACATTCACCAGATCTGTCAACTCTCCCCGTCAGACAGGGTAGATCTTCCACACATTCACACACCCACACTGACACACTCACACACACACACACAGACACGCACACACATTCACTTACACATACATTCACACACATTCACACACATTCATATACACACACATTCATATACACACACACATACACATACACACACATTCACCAGATCTGTCAACTCTCCCCGTCAGACAGGGTAGATCTTCCACACATTCACACACATTCACACACACACACTCACACACTCACACACTCACACACACACTCACAGACACACACACACACACACACACACACACACACACACACACACACACACACGTCAAATCTCCCCGTCCGACAGGGGAGATCTCTCACTCACTTTAGGGCGAGTGAAAGATGTCTTCGCTTGTGAAAATAGGGTATTGCTTTCATTACGTAAATCTCCTCATTTTGTTTCCTTTCACCCCGTTTTGGGGGCACTTTGTTTTCATAGTACTCCCTGTTTGCGGTTTTTAGAGGTTGACAGGTCTGCATTCACATACACATACACACATATACACACATAAACACATCTGCACATTTACACCCCATAAACACATATACACACATAAACGGTACACCGAAAGGTACACTGAGTGATGCTAGGGATATGAAATCTTACATGGATTAAATTCAAATCTACTTATTAATATCTGTATTGTTTCTTTCCAAGGACTATGGTGAAAAATAAAACTCATATGGTCCTTCCATGAGAGTATCTTGGTCAGCCTATGAAGGAGTGATGCTAGATCTGTGAAATAATGCATGGATTAATTTCAACAAAACTTATTATCTGTATTGTTACTTTCCAAAGACTATGTTGAAAAATATAACACATTTGGTCATTCCATGAGAGTATCTTGGTCAGTTTATGAATCTTTCAGCCAACCCTCGTATATACATTTTATGTAGATCCCTTAATATATATATATATATATATATATATCAATATTTATATATATCAATTTATATATATATATTTATATATATAAATTTATATATATCAATATATATATAAATATATATATATTTATATTAATGAAAAAGAACAGAGGAACTATTATGACATTATAACAAGTTTATTGCCGACAGCCATTTCGTCCGACCATATGGTGGGACTTTTCAAGACATATAACAGGTGATTGTAAGTTCATTATTTACATCAACGTTTCACTCAAGATTAGCAGTTTGAAATTGTGGTATACATCAGCAGCTCCGCTTGTATATTTGGGGTCTATATTCTAAGGGGGCTCTTTTATATTAGTTGTCGGAGTTGTAAAAGGGATGGGTTATGGGGAGTTAAGAGAATTTGAAAAGGGCCTAAGAGTCAGGGATTGAAGGTTAAAAATTAGATAAATTATAATTTACGCATTAAAAGTAAAAGACTTGGGATCTCGTAGAAGCACCTTAAAAAATCACTCAATAAGTGCATAAAGCTTATAAGCCCCAATAAACCAGAAGAGATTAAGAGACTAAAAAAATAAAAAAATAAAAATATAAAGTTTCCTAAAAAAATATAAAGTTTCCTAAAAAAATTCCTTCGAAAGAAAAAAAATTTTTTCGAAAGAAAAAAAGTTTTCTCCCCGAGATCACGTTAAAAAAATTCAGAAAATTTACGAAGTTTTGATAATCCCTACTAAGTTAAAAGAAACTAATCAATTAAAGGTTAATTCAAAGAGCCTTCAAAAAATCCCTCAGAAAAGGCCCCTTTAATATTTTTAATAAGAACCTCTTCCGAGAGACCCTTCGAAGAATTAAAATTTTAGAGAGCCTTTAAAGATATATATAAAAACGGATTGAAGAAAATTACAAATTAAAAGTTAAAAATTACGGGATTTGGGGTAACCGAGGAATTTTCAAAGGGCGGCTTCAACAGATACAACTTAGGTATAATAGATAAAATAATTTAAGTAATTTAAGTAATTTAATTAGGGAGCAATTCAAAGAGCTTATCAAGTTGGGTAAGATTAAAGAAAATGATAAGTAAGAAAATACATAAGCAAAAAGACAATAATTATAAAATGTATTTTTAAGAAGGTATAAGGTAGCTTCAGTAATCTAATAATGTACTATCAAACAATTATTATAAAATTATTAATACAGGATTAACAAAGACATAATAATATAGTCCTGCCTAATTAACAAACAATCAATAAACAATTAACAGTCAAGCAAAATTAGCTCAGGGATATCCCGCGCTCGGATACTTTACACACATACAACAACACAGAGGATTAACAGAGACATATATTTATATATATATATATTTATATATATATATATTTATATATATATATTTATATATAAACATTTATATATAAACATTTATATATATAAATATATATATATATATATATATATATATATATATATATATATATATATATATATTTATGTATATAAATTTATATATATAAATATATATATATATTTATATATATATATTTATATATATATATATATATTTATATATATAAATTTATATATATAAAAATATATATATATAAATATATATATATTTATATATATAAATTTATATATATATATATTTATATATATAAATGTATATACATAATACATTAGGTAATAGTGACACAATGACTAATGCGACCATTAATACTACATGATCGAAAAATACAGACAGGTTAAAGATTTTAACCTTTCTGGATTTGTCGTTCTCTGGCTACTCACATTATTCCTTTTATAGCTATTAGCTAACTTATTGAGTTCACTCTGAGTTCACTCTGAGGAGCAATTTCTATATTACTTTATCGTTGAGTGCTTCGAGTCTCAAAATTCGGGCGCGAATCCGCTACTTTCTGCTACAAATTCGTTTATTCTACTTACTATATATATTTAATACATTAACAGAGAAAGCTTTAAGCGATACTCTGACCAACTCCATCTCACTCAACAAACATTAGGATATACCTGAGTATAATCCCAATTATGTGTTTGTGGTGCTAACTATATAGTATTCCGTGGATAGTTGGTTGTATTATTTTATATGAGACATAATTAAATAAATCTCTCTTTCCTTCCATACGATCGTTTCGTTGTAAGATTTCTACAAGTTGGGATAAATAAAGTCCAAGTTATGTAGAAACTTGTATATAATCCATAGATATACACACAAGCGGGCCCGTATAACTCATCAGTGGATGCCCATGCAATATCGATATAAAAAAACTACATCGATATTAATAATCAGTGATGGTCTACGTCAGTGCTAGAAGGACAGCTAAATTTGAAAGGCCAGTAGTCCTTCAAAAAGAAATTTCACACTGTCCCCAAAAGGGAAGGGGAGGTCATCGTAAAATATAAAATAATATACACGCGGGTCATTAAAGCCTGTTAGGTATTTTAACCACGTGTTTAAGAACTCAATTGGATATTAAAATAATAAATATATGTATGTACCATCTACACACACATAAAGATATTAAAAAAATAATATATATATGAACGCACTATCAATACATACATATAGGTATTTTCTCAGGCAAAAATATCAGACATGACATACAGGAATATATATATATATATAATCGGATATTTCCAAAAAGCGAATGAAATCCCCGGAGGTAGAGATATGTTTTCATGATTTGGGTATGTTTATGTACATTTTTTCTTCTAACTTTGATTTTGTACCTAATTATGTATAGTTAACTATATGTCTAGTGAATTTCTACAGGCTATCAGAAACACTAGGAAAATATTCTGTGACTGTGAATCGCGGATAAAAAGCTATCATTTATTTATCTATTATTTCTTCATAGGGTGGTGGATTGGCAGTATCGGTAGAGGGTCGGACGCCATGCTTTGCAGCATAGAGTTACGGCCCTTGCCATTCTGAGTTCAAATCCCGCCGAGGTTAACTTTGCCTTTCATCCTTACGGGGGTCGATAAAATAAGGTACCAGTAATGTACTGGGTATTTGCTGGCCTTGTGCCAATAGTAGAAACAATTATTTCTTGATAGGTATATTTTAAACTTAAAGCCTCGTTTAAATGATTTTTTGTATGGTTGATTATGCTGATTGGGAGAAGAAATACTGTATATATTTTATCTAATGATTCTATGGACTTACTTTCTTATATATATAGTCCAGCTATAATATATATATATATATATATATATATATATATTATAGCTGGACTGGTGTAATTCCTTAAAAGGTTCATTATACTATGATCATTTCATTGACCGAGTTCAGTATGAATCCGGTGACATCATCAGGTATTCGAAATATAACAAAGGAATATAATAGACAAAATCCATGGTGCTGAAATTCAGAGACATGAGAGCGGCCGACCATGTAGCAGCTACTAGCCCGGTCAACCGCCTCAAGTATATATATATATATAGTCGTGTAGAAGCCATTTCTATATTAAATATATATATATATATATATACGATATTAAATATCGTAAATATACTCCAAATACTTGTCGAGTGCTTTTATATCAGTTATAAATATTTACTAGTTGTAACCCAACAATTTAAATATAACTTTCCATGTATATATATATATATATATATGTTTTGAAACAGTGAGCAGGTTTGAAATTAGAAAATAGAATAGCCTTCACCGTATTTTTGACTAAAGAAATTATATATATATATATATATATATATATAATTTTGTTTATATATATATATATATATATATATATATATATATATAGTAATAATAATAAATTTGAAGACTAAAATCCAAAGAGGGCTCGATAAGGATAAATATATATCAAATATATAAGAACCGTAGAGCAAATATTTATTAAAATAACAGATTAAAGTTTAAGCAAGGAATCGTTGCTTTCACCCTTAACATATGTGATAGCAACGATTCATTATATAAATATTTAATATAGCAATGGCTTCTACAGGACTAGAACTGTTTCATTCGGGAGAAATCATGCTATGTATTGAGTACCTTACTTACTCTGGTTTCTCACGATTCAACCCGTATATATATAAAACAAAAAAAAAGTGTGGTAAGATGCCAGGTGGCCCATAACGCACCAGAGTAGTCGATTCTTAGGGTAGTAGAGTGGGTAATAGCAAAAGAGTCAGGACCCCGACCGCAGAGCTCCGGCCGTTTTGAGGGCTAGAACCGAACTAGCTGTCGAAACGGACGGAACTCTGCCTCTTTTCATATATATATATATATGTATATATATATATATACACACCCTAATTTATATAGAGACCCTTGGTCAGCCTATGAGCTTTTCCCCCCAAAACTTGAACACCCGCACACATATGCTTACATACACACGCATGTAAATATACGGTATTTCTTGTTGACTCTGTAATACTACACATAGTACACGACTCTTAATCAATGCATGCACGCATGGTCTCGTAACTCCTGGGTAAGCTGCAGTGGCACCATATTGACATAAGGTCTTTCTAGAAAATTTTAAAACCTGGTGGAACCTATCCCCTCATCAGGTCTCAATACAGCAGATTTCTTCCAGAGAAGGATAGATAAAGAGAGAATGGAAGTGAGAAAGAGGCACAGCGGAAGAATCGACCCCAGTACATGACTAGTAATTTGTGTATCTGTCTCGAATGAATAGAATAAGACAAAGGTGCCCTTTGTGGGTAGTTTCGGAGCACAAAGCCTGGAACGTATACCATGAAACATTATATCCGACTTTCTATCGACTCTGCATATTCGCCGCCTCTACAATAGATAGCATTTCGAACATTGCACAAATTTTGTCTTTCTGTCGCAGTGAAAGCACAGAAATCGAAAATATAAATGATATTACTATATTGAGGCAAGAGGCCAAAATTTCAGAGGTGAGGGAATTGCATTCCTTGTGCTTTATGTTACCAAACCCCTTAAGGATGAAAGGCAAAGCTAACCCGGTGGGATTTGAACTCAGAACGTAAGGGGCCATAAACTTATGGCGCAAAGCATGTTGTCAGATTTCCTACAAGTACTGCTAACCCACAGGCCTCATTACTATATTAACGATAAGTAATTATTACATCGTCGGAATATTCTTTCAGTATTCATTCTAGGTTCAAATCCCGCCGAGGTGAGCTTTGCATATTTTCCTTTCCAGATCGATAAAATAAACTACAATTCAAATAATAAGTCCGATTTATCGATTTTCTCCATCCCCAGAAGTACTGGCCTTGAACCTAATGTAGAAATAACTATTAATTGGCAGTAATCGGTAGAGCGCCTGACAACATATTTTGTGATATATAATTACGTCCGATCAGGTTCTGAGTTCAAATCATTTGGATTAGCTTTGCCTTTCATCCTTACGTGGTCGATAAAATAAAGTACCAGTAATGTACTGCGCTCGATTTAATCGTTATGTCAAAATTAGAAACAATTCTTATATACTGACCAAAGCGTGGCGGATTAGTATTACAATCGGTAGAGCGACGGACAACATGCTTTGCAGCATAGAGTTACCTAGGTTTACATTCAAATCCCACGAAGGTTAGCTTCACCTTTTTCCTGTACGGAGTCGATGAAATAAAGTACCAGTAATGCACTGGAGTCGATTTAATCGACATTCCCCTCCTATTCAAATCAGAAACATTACTAACATTGGTTTTATTAGTAACGAGTTTACATTCTTTGAATGTTATGTTTATATCAAATTAATGACGTAATAATTTGGCGACAGCGGAGCGAAAGAAATTGCTTTATTTCAGACTACATGAATAATATATATATATATATATATATATATATATATATATATATATACATATTGCTTCAACTACATGCAAATTGGTGCTGATTTCCCCGGGGAGGCATTTGATTGTTACTCTCACTCGTCATCACATGGTCATCACATCAATCATCACCTGTATATATATATATATATATATATATGCATATATATATATATACATACGTATATATATATATACATACGTATATATATATATATATATATATATATATATATATATATATAGGAACCAGTAAGACCCCGACAGCTGAGCTCAAGCCGTTTCGACGGCTAATTCGTTTCGACGTCTAATAGAATTAGCCGTCGAAACGGCTTGAGCTCAGCTGTCGGGGTCTTACTGGTTCCTATTACCCACTCTACTACCTCAAGTATTGAGTACTTTGGTGCGTTATGGTCCACCTGGTTCCTTACCACATTTCCTTCGTTATATATATATATATATATATATATATATATATATATATATATATGTATATATATATATAAATATGTATATATATATATATATATATGTATATATATATATGTATATATATAAATATGTATATATATATATATATATATATATATGTATATGTATATATATATATATATATATATATATAAATATATATATATATATATATATATATATATATATATATATATATATATATATATATATATATATATAAATATATATATATATATATATATATAAATATGTATATATATATATATATATATATATATATGTATATATATATATATATATATATATATATATATATATATAATATATGTATATATATATATATACACACAGACAAATATAACGTATATATAATCTACGACCATTCAGTCTATGGAAAGGGAAATAAAGACGTGGGTAAAGTTTATGTTACGATAAATACAATGACCATCATCATATCATCGAAATAATTCTTCTAAAATGAAAATAAATATATTTGAATATTTTGTCGAGTCACCTATCGCTACTTAACTAATCATTGAGTTCCGTTTGCAATCGTAAAGCAAATATGAATAAAAGCCGTCCAATTGAAGAATCTCCTGAGGTAACATATTCCTGGGCATATATATATTTTAATGCATTAACAACGAGCATTAATGAACTGATTTTAGTATTGATTATTCTTGATCGATTTAGAAAGCATTATATAAAAAGTTTTCATAGCTAGATTGGAAATAAATTGGAGTAGAGAAACATTAAATATGTTTTTCGATGTTTTTTATAGTTGCTTTTTTAATTGTCGAGTGTGTAAGCCTGGATATTCAACCTTTCCCTCTTCCAGCTATATATTATTTATATTATAAATCTGGATGCATGTGGCTTAGTTGTAAGAGTGTTTGGCCCTCGATCGTAACATCACGAGTTCAATTTTCATGCTGCTCCAGTCGACTCAGCTGACGAAAATTACAGTTTCTTTTATAATTCAAAAGGCGAGCCTTGTCCTTGTCACATATTAACTGGCACACGTGCCACTGAAATGCTAGGTCACTTTTAAGTTAGATTCACCTCATATAGCAAGCAGTTCTCCCGTTCAAACAACTGAAATGCTCGTCATTGGAACCAATGGTGCTACAGCACTCATATATTTGTTATAGTTATATATGTGCAATTGTACCAGAAGGAGTGTGCTCTCACAACCAAGTTTGAAACAGCACAACACCGGATCTTTCTAGAATGCAACTACATATCTAGCAACATACAAGCAAGACAACATACAAGTAATACATACAAGTAATACAGAAATAGAAACACAACCAATAATCTTAAATAGCCATAATACAGCCACAATATTCTACTTTTTGTAAAAAAATACCTCAAAGTTTCAACACGGCTTTTACTATTTCTGATTTCAACTGATAACGAAGATTCTACATTGTCGCTTTATATTTCAGCATTATCATCAAACTTTCCATCAAACCTCCTGCTATCGCCTGAAACTAAATATTCCTTCATTGAAAACCAATTAATCAGGCCTTCAATAATTGTTTCTACTTTAGGCACAAGGCCAGCAATTACCCAGTGCATTACTGGTACTATATTTTATCGACCCCGTAAGGATGAAAGGCAAAGTCAACCTCGGCGGGATTTGAACTCAGATCGTAAAGGGACGTAACTATGCTGGAAAGCATGGCGTCCGACCCTCTACCGATACTGCCAAATGCCATTGTTCTAACCTATTGTATTGTAAATGTTTCTATTTTTGGCACAAGACCAGCAAGTACCTCAGTGCATTACTGGTACTTTATTTTATCGACCCCGTAAGGATGAAGGGCAAATTTAACTTCGGCGGGATTTGAACTCAGAACGTAAAGGGCCGTAACTCTACGCTGCAAAACATGGCGTCCGACCCTCTACCGATTATGCTAATCCACATTATAATGATTTCTAGTATAGGCACAAGGCCAGTAATTTGCGGGAGGGGACAGTCGATTAAATCAACCCCTGTGCGTGGCTGGTACTTTATTTTATCGACCCCCGTAAGGAGGAAAGGCAAAGTTAACCTCTGCGGGATTTGAACTCAGATCATAAAGGACCGTAACTCTATGCTGCATAGCATGGCGTCCGACCCTCTACCGGTATTGCCAATCCACACT
Source organism: Eledone cirrhosa (assembly GCA_964016885.1). Taxonomy (NCBI): domain Eukaryota; kingdom Metazoa; phylum Mollusca; class Cephalopoda; order Octopoda; family Eledonidae; genus Eledone; species Eledone cirrhosa. Next base: position 30,523,495 of record OZ024749.1, on the reverse strand, counting down.
ATAATTGTTTCCACATTTAGCACAAGGCCTCTAATTTCTAAGACGAGTGGTTGAGTGGTGAATCAATTGGTACTGATGATCTTACGATCGTGGGTTCGATGTTCGAACCGGGTGGCGTGGCGTGTTGTGAACTTCAGTAAGACACTTTATTTCACATGGCTGCAGATCACTCAGTTGGGAAAAACATTAGTTGGTTCCACACAGATGCTAAGCTGTATTGGCTTTTGTGTTTTCCCATCTGTGACGTTGGGAAGGCAACCATAAAATATGGAGCCAGTCATTCAAATAGTGCCAGTCATGACTGAAGGGAACCATTTCTTTTCATACATATCTCACGTATGATCAACAATGGCACGGATCTCTGAATTTATATCAATTAATATAAGAGTGTAGTCCCACACCAAACTATCCTATTTTTGCTTACACAAAGTAATAATTCATAGTTAATTTATTACAGTGGTTTAATAAGATTTGATATCATTTGTGTGTCTCCCATACTTGGACAATGGCTTGATCGCAAGGTTGGTATTAATATATATATTATGAGTTAGTGTCATAATATTGACAAGGTTTGAAGAATAGATTTTATGCGGCTCAACATTAAGCGTGTTCAATCTCGATGTTCAGGACTTTGTAGTTTTGGTAATATTTACATCTAAAATGATATCTGACTTTTGAAACACCATTTATATATATATATATATATATATATATGTGTGTGTGTGTGTGTGTGTGTGTGTGTATGTGTGTGTATGTGTGTGTGTGTATGTGTGTGTGGGTGTATATATATATATATATATATATAACGAAGGAAATGTGGTAAGGAACCATGTGGACCATAACGTACCAAAGTATTCAATACTTAGGGTAGTAGAGTGGGTAATAGGAACGAGTAGGACCCCGACGTCTGAGCTCAAGCCGTTTCTACGGCTAATTCTGGTCCAGAATTAGCTGTTGAAACGGCTTGAGCTCAGCCGTCGGGGTCCTACTCGTTCTTATATATATATATATATATATATATATATATATATATATATATATATATATATATATATATATATATGTGTGTGTGTATATATATATATATACATACGCGCGCACACACACATATATATATATATATAAATTTCAGTTTGTGTTGGTTGCTTACCGACACTTGAGTATGCAGGCTGGAGCCTGTGGTGTGCAGGTTAGTCTGTTTCCTCCTGAGTAATTTAAAACAATATATATACAGTGAAAATATCCCTGAAACTACCCCTATATTTTGTGAATTAGTGTCGTAATATTATCAAATTTTGATCAATAAATCTTATGTTGTCCAATATTAAGCCTGCTCAGTCTCGTTGTCCTAGATGCTGGAGTTTTGGAGTTATTCAATATCTCAAATGATATCAAACTTTTAGAAATACCCTGTATGTCCTTGAATTTGAGTTACCAATAAATATCATACAAGGGAAACAACCGTATGTATTTACTCCTACTGTGAAATTATTTTAGCTCTGATAGTTACAAACCTAATTATAGCGTGGTTTGAGGATTCAATTGACTTTTTCACCGTGCTCACGGCTCATTAGATTCTAATTACACACCCCTTTCAGGCTACTTGAGCGTCACTTATGGAAGATTAATAATTAACTCGTTTCAAACCATCTTGGCCATAACAGGATCTCTTTCTAAATAACATTGCTATTGAAATATATAGCTTCCAGCATGTTTTTGAATCAAAAATATATGTTAAGGTAATATTTTAGGGAAATAAGTTATAATTAAAATAATTAAAATTAAAATAGATTTTATTTCATTAGAAATGCGGTAAAGAAAGTATCGAAAGTTTTCATTTTAAATTAAAATATTCCCAAAATTTCTCTATAGGAATCACATGTCACGTTACTCTTTGTGTAATGGAATAATTAAGACTTTAGTAAATTCTTCAAAATTCTTCGTTAATTAATTGAAATAGATTGTATTTGGTAAACAAAATCATCAAGGCTACGAATTAAATGCGTCATGATATAATATTAATCATTGGATATTAATACATACTTATCGATAGTCTGAGGCAGCGAATTGGCCTCAGTAGTACCACTGAAATGAATGTGCTAGGCATATAGAGATATTCGTCATTATTGGTCGATTGGCAATATCGGTAGAGGGTCGGACGCCATGCTTTCTAGCATAGAGTTACGGCCCTTTCCAAACTGAGTTCAAATGCCACCGAGGTAAACTTTGCCTTTCATCCTTACGGTGTCGATAAAATAAAGTACCAGTAATGCACTGGGGTAATGTTGGCCTTGTGCCAATAGTAGAAACAATTATTATCGGCAGAGGGTCAGACGCCATGCTTTGCAGTATAGAGTTGCGGTCCTTTCCAATCTGAGTTCAAATCCCACCGAGGTTAACTTTGCCGTTCATCCTTACGGGGTCGATAATATAAAGTACCAGTAATGCACTGGGGTAATTGCTGGCCTAGTGTCAAAAGTAGAAACATTATTTGAAATACATTACGGTAACAACATTGACAGCAAATTTGCAGAGTTGTTAGAATGTCGGAGAGAATGATTCGCGTTATTCAACCAGGTTCTCTGCTCTCTGAATTAAATCCCACCGAGATCAACATTGCCTTTCATCTATTCGAGGTTGATAGAAAATGTATCGATGAAGTACTGGGATCGATTCTTCCCCTATACCTCCTTCTCACTTGCATTTTCACACTCTCTATACTCCTCCGGAAGAAATCTGCTATATCCAGACCTGAAGAGGTCATGGGATCCGCCAGGTTTTAAAACTGCCCCAGAAATGGCCTGTGTCAATACGGCACACCAACAAAACCCCTAGGATTTACAAGAACATGAATGCAAGGGATATTGTGCCGGTCATGTTGTATTTTATCTACACTATAGGATATTGTACTGGTGAGGTGTGTTATTTTATATACGACAGTGGTGATGCGTGTTATCTTATATATGACATAGGTATTGTACTGGTGAAGTAATATATTATATATATGATATGTATTTTACTGGTGAACATATATATTATATACGTCATAGAGAGGTGAAAATTATCATCGAAGCCTGTCTCGTTACCGAAAGTCATTCGTCTGATAGTTGCCATTCACTAGGTGGATTAAAATATTTACAAATATATATATATATATGCATACACACACACACACACACACACACACACACACACACACACACACACACACACACACACACACACACACACACACACATATATATATATATAATTGGAAATTTAGTAAAATTGAATCTCTGGCGGCGGTTTGCAAGTAAATTCGGCCTACTTATATGAAATGATGAGTTAGCAAAGCACTCGATAAGTTAGGTCCTTAGAGTAATAACATACGTTTAAATAGCTTGACAAATCGAACATTGTGGTAGGCAAATCTAACACACAATAATATACGAAAGTAACGATAGAACTAACAGGTTGAGAAAAATACACCTGGACAAATCAAACGATTAATCGTTTAACGTGTTTCTTTGAAATCGAAATCAAATATCAGACTTACGTGACTGGCAAGCTGGTGGTATTCATGATCGAACGGAGGATTCAGTTTTTCAACAGGCTTTTCGTTATACCCAGAACTGGGGTGATAGGCTAAGTGTTGCTGCTAGATGCAGTGTATCGTATCAATAGCTGTCACGTGTTAATTCCAGCAAGGGAAATAACCCCCTGTTTTTGGCGGGTCATTCAAAATGTTAGACAAAGGAAATATTTTAATTTCCGCTAATCATCATAAGCTCTCGACTAGATGTTATAAAACAAACACATATAATTAACCAATCAACAGAATTGTCTAATTAAATTAATTAGTTAATTATTAAATCTAGGAGAATAATATAATTGGAAATTTAGTAAAATCGAATCTCTGGCGGTTTGCAAGTAAATTTGGCCTACTTATATGAAATGATGAGTTAGCAAAGCACTCGATAAGTTAGGTCCTTAGAGTAGTAACATACGTTTAAATAGCTTGACAAATCGAACATTGTGGTAGGCAAATCTAACACACAATAATATACCAAAGTAACGATAGAACTAACAGGTTGAGAAAAAAAAAAAAAAAATATATATATATATATATATAAATGGCGTGTGTCAATACGGCACGCCAACGAAAACCCCAGGATTTACAAGAACATGCATGCATAGGATATATGTGCCGCTCTTAAGAGCGTGGACCTAATAAACTTTTATTTGTACTGCCTCTCTGTTTTTGTTCCCATCCAAGTTTTCACTATATATATATATATATATATATAAATATATATATATATATATATATATATATATATATATATATATATATATATATATATATATACACACATATATTTATATGCGTGTACAGGTGTCTATTATACAAATATGTATGTATTAAATAAATACTGTGTATGTTGACATTATGTCTATGTATTAATGCTATCAACTGTTGTTCTCATGAGTTGAGAATTACCAATCTTCCAATCATCTTTAATTGACAAATGTATTGAGATATGTCCATGAAAATCTGCACATAATGTTGATTTCGACGTCTCTACCGAGTAGGATTGTTATATAAACATCTATATATATATATATATATATATATATATATATATATATATATATATATATAATATAAGATCAAAAGATGGTTAAAGGAGTTCCATATATTTTATTATGCGCATTTCAAAAACAAACATCATCAAACAATAATATTTGTGTTTTCATCAGATAAAACAGGAGAACATGATATGAAGGCTAAAAAACACTTGTTGATAGTGCAGTTTTAAATCAACATATGTTGATTTAAAACTGCACTATCAACAAGTGTTTTTTAGCCTTCATATCATGTTCTCCTGTTTTATCTGATGAAAACACAAATATTATTGTTTGATGATGTTTGTTTTTGAAATGCGCATAATAAAATATATGGAACTCCTTTAACCATCTTTTGATCTTATATTATGCATACTCCAGTCCCACAAACTGTAGAGTGCTTCTTATCCGATATCTGCATTGCTTTATTGTACTACAATAAAACTCACCCCCTACATATATATATATATATATATTTATTAAAATAACATATTAAAGTTTAAGCAAAGAATCGCTGCTTTCACCCTTAACGGGATCTTCTGAAACTAACAAGTCAATCTGTAAACGCAGTACTGGATAATTCAAAAAACGTTGCAACCGGAGGAAGACAGGAAGACGATACTTTGGTTCGTGGAAACGTTCGCTGGCAAAGAACGGGAAAAAACGAATAATGCGTCATTAATAGGAGCGGTGGAAAACAATTACGCGCAAAGACAGAACCACGTTGCGCGTAATTGTTTTTCACCGCTCCTATTAATGACATATTATTCGTTTTTTCCCGTTCTTTGCCAGCGAACGTTTCCACGAACCAAAGTATCGTCTTCCTGTCTTCCTCCGGTTGCAACGTTTTTTGAAATATCCAGTTCTGCGTTTACAGATTGACTTATTAGTTTCAGAAGATCCCGCTAAGGGTAAAAGCAGCGATTCTTTGCTTAAACTTTAATCTGTTATTTTAATAAATATTTGCTCTACGGTTCTTATATATTTGATATATATTTATCCTTATCGAGCCCTCTTTGGATTTTAGTCTTCAAATTTATTATTATTACTATATATATATATATATATATATATATATATATATATAAATATACACGGGTGTGTATGATTGTGTATAGAAGATTATATTAATAAGAGGAATTCCAACTTTGTCTGATTTACTCGTTTTATTTACAATCCTTTAAAATTTATAATTGTATTATAATGAAATAGTATGATAGAATATTAAATGTTAAGTGTTAATTGAACAAGTACTTTCATGCTTTCGAAATCTTCAGGTTGATAATGTGTGGTGACAGTCAAGTTTGCAATTTTCAACTGTAATGAGATGGGTAAATTTTGTACCTTATATACAGTGAAAAGTGGCTCCAGAATGCTAAATCTTGCAAACTGTATTTCGACCAATCGGTGTGTAGTTTCACTGAATTACTAAAGCTGATTGGTTTAGGCGTCACGGTTGGTTGAGCATGTTTAACGACCACTAATTGATCGTTAAACATGCTCAACCAACCGTGACGCCTAAACCAATCAGCTATAGTAATTCAGTGAAACTACACACCGATTGGTCGAAATACAGTTTGCAAGATTGAGCATTCTGGAGCCCGAATTGTGAAGAACTATATGTCGGTCAAACTGGAAATGCATTATCAGAACGTGCACGGGTACACCGTCAGCAAATCAGAGACCCAAATGTCCGTCAGATACCCCTAAGTAACCATCTAGCAACATGTGGTCAGGGAATATTTATAATATTCCCATTCTACAAATTACACAGCCCAAGTGAAATCAAGAGAAAAATCAAAGAAAAGAATTTTATTGATAAATTCAAACCCAAGCTAAATGAACAATAATAATGCTTAGGGTCATTACTTCTACTATGACTATGACTACGACCACTAACAACAACAACATCAATAATAATAATAATAAAAGTGATTATTACTAGAAAATGCTATTTTTTTCATTTCTAAAAATAGCAAAGCATCAATTGTTTTGCAATTTTTAACAGTTTACCCATCTCATTACAGTTGAAAATTGCAAACTTGACTGTCACCACACATTATGAACCTGAAGATTGCGAAAGCATGAAAGTACTTGTTCAATTAACACTTAACATTTAATATTCTATCATACTATTTCATTATAATACCATTATAAATTTTAAAGTATTGTAAATAAAACGAGTAAATCAGACAAAGTTGGAATTTCTCTTGTGAATTGGCAGTATCGGTAGAGGGTTGGACGCCATGCTTTCTAGCATAGTTACGTCCCTTTACAGTCTGAGTTCAAATCCCGCCGAGGTTAACTTTGCCTTTCATCCTTACGGGGTCGATGAAATAAAGTTCCAGTAATGTACTGGGTAATTGCTGGCCTTGTGCCTAAAGTAGAAACAATTAATATATATATGTATATATACATATATATATATATATATATATATATATATATATATATATATATGCGTATATGTATGTATGTGTGTGTGTGTATATGTATGTATATTCATATGTCAGGTCACCAGTTGGACGTCTCTACCGAGTACGATTGTTATATACACATGTATATATATAAATATATATATACATATATATATATATATATTCGTATATGTATGTATGTGTGTGAGTGTGTGTGTGTGTATGTATGTATGTATATTCATATGTCAGGTCACCAGTTGGTGCTACTGGTGACATGTATCCCAGTACAACCTGCCCCATGGTCGGGTCATTGGCGACTAAACTGGCAACACCACCAAGGTTTCTTGGTGAGGAGGGTGACTTTGGACATCCTGCATGACTAAAAACAAAAACCTGTCAAAGGGCAAAGAAGCTCTTAAGAGTCAATGGCCATCCAAAATCACCGGGAGATATGACCCCTTAGCCTTTGTCAAGGCAGAATTCTAGGAGAAGGAAAACTCTGATATAACACCTGCAACCCTGATGGTATCCAATGATGTTGACTTTTTCTTCTTTTTGCTAAATATCATCTTGGTTAAGAGAGTGGGACTGGCTTTGTGCAGTGCCTTTGCTCACTATAAAAGCTTCACGGCACAGGCATTGCTTTATATCTGGAGATCTCTCTGCACTTGTCATCACATGGTACCATGGGCCCAGCACTATGTGTCAATAATTGTCACAAGTGTAGTGTTTGTACCAGAGTTTTCAAGTCGCTGGCTGGACTAAAATATTACATTTGTTCAGCGCATCGGTAGGGGTTCTCCTACATGGATATAAAGTAGTGACCGTACTCGAAAGCGAGTTGGCAGCCACCATATTCATACGTGCTGACATAATACATAAGTCTACTTATGTTTGTGTATATATAACAACTCACAAACACATAAACACATAATCAGATTCATGATTTTCTACGTGCAAATCTGTACTTTTGAATATATATATATATATATATATATATATATATATATATATATATATATATATATATATATATATATATATATAACTATATATATATAACTATTAAACACACTCATACAAGTTCGCCCACATGTACATACATAGACACACACCTAGACACACACACACAGCTATGTATATATATATAAATACACATACATATATATGTATATATATATTATATATATATATATATATATATATATATATATATATATATATATATATATCACGATAAATTAACGGAGCCATAGACTCTCGTTATTCCCTGTTTTATTGATGGCGCACTATCTCCCTCTAGTGTGTTATCCTTTCAACATTATTGTATTTTATATATATATATATGTGTATATATGTATGCATCTCTGCATGCATGTATGTATGTATGGATGTATATATATATGTATGTATATATACATGTATGTATATATATATGTATACATATATATATATACATATATAAGGGTGCTTATATAAATATATATATATATATATATATATATATATATATATATGTATATATATATGTATATATATATTTATGTATATATATATATATATATATATATATATATATATATATATATATATATATATATACATAAATATATATATACATATATATATACATATATATATATATATATAGACATATATATATACATATATATGTATGTGTATATATATATATATATATATATATATATATATATATATATATATATAAATATATATATATATATATATATTTATATATATATACATAAATATATATATACATATATATATACATATATATATATATATATATACATATATATATATACATATATATGTATGTGTATATATATATATATATATACATACCTGTGTGTGTGTGGGTCTAGGTGTGTGTCTATGAATGTATATGTGTGCGAACTTGTATGAGTGTGTTTAATAGTTTCAGTTCTTTGAACGTGTTTACACTACAGACAAAATACCATACAACTACCTGAATAATTACCTTTTAAAATAGAGAGAAAGGGACAGAAAGCATTTGTTGTAGAAATGTATATCTTCCACAGGATGCTGGGCTTCAACAGACTAAAATAGACAAAAGTTTTATAAAGTTTTGGCATTGATCCATTACTAGTCATGACATTGTCATGTGATGTTTTCCTAAAACCAACCCATTAAAGGTTTCTAGTACTATTATGAGATTTACCAGTGCAATACTTTTCTGTTGTAAATATTTCCACACCGAAGGTGAATTAGTTGAGTCGTTAGAACGTTGGATAGAATTCTTTGCGGTATTTATTCCGATTCTCTCTGCTCTCCGATGTCAAATCCTGCCAAGGTCCTCTTTGCCTTTCATCCATTCAAGTTCGATAATAAGGTACTAGGCTAGTACTGGGGTAGATTATACCTGTATATCTCTATTTCATTTCTATTCTCTCACCTTCGCTCTTTGTATCTCTCTTTCTCTCTCTCTCTCCCCCCTCCCTCTCTATCTCTCTCTCTCCTTCTCTCTCTCTCCCCCCTCCCTCTCTATCTCTCTCTCTCCTTCTCTCTCTTTCTCTCTCTTTTTTTTCTCTCACTGTCTCCTTTAGTCTAGTTCTTGCTGAGGTCGTATTTGCCTTTCATTCATTCAAGGTCGATAAAAAGGTACCAGGCTAGTACTGGGGTAGATTATTCCTTTCTGTCTCTTTGTCAAGGTCTCTCTCTCTCTCTCTCTCTCTCTCTCTCTCTCTCTCTCTCTATATATATATATATATATATATATATATATATATATATATATATATATATCAATCTATTTCTCTATCTCTCTATCTCTCTCACTGTCTGCTATAGTCTAGGTCCTGCTGAGGTCAGTTTTGCCTTTCAACCATTTAAGGTCGATAAAAAAGTACCAGTCTAGCACTGAGGTCGATTCTCCCGTTATATCTCGTGTCCATTTTCTTCCTCTCACCCTCATTCCTTCTCTGGAAGAAATCTGCTATACTGAGACCAGGAGATGAGATAAGCTCCGCCTGGTATTAAAATGCCTTAGAAACGCCCTTTGTTAATATGGCTCCCCGCGACTTCCCCAGGAATTACGCAACCATGCATGTAGAATTAGGTCTTTCTCCAGCCGCAACCTGGTGCTGTCTGCGACTTACCCAGGCTCTGCTGCACGTCGGGCTGAGGAGGCCAAACTCTCCAAATAGCGGTCGCTTTCCGACAGGTTTGCGGTCGTACCCTTGGCTGTGGAGACTTCTGGTGTCCTCGGCTCCAGGGCTATCTGCCTACTCACTACCGAAGGCGCTGAGCTGGCCAGCCGCAGGTGTGAGCCTCGCGAGTTGGAATGGCTCTTCCAGCTTGTCTCCCTTGGCGTCCGCCGAGGAAAGGCATTCTCCATCCTGTCCTGCGGGAGGCCATCAATATGATTGACTGACTTATCATTTCATCAGTAGCCAATACTGGGACAGTTATTGTAATCATTATTCTGCATCTAACAACATTGTAAATAAAGATTACATACACACATATATATATATATGAAAAGCTTGATGCAACCTATGAGATAATTAGTGAATTATAATCGTATAATCGTCCACACATACACTATGAAACACAAACATTTTGGTTTTCACATATTTACAGTTATCTGTACGAAAAATATTTTCTTTCCATCATGATTTTATGTAAGAATCTTTATTAAATTTTGTTACAAAAACAAATTAAATAACGAGAAAGTTAGAATTTCCGATTTCCTTTCCTTAAAAATATTTATATATATATACACGCACACCCATACACCCCACACACCACACACCACCACACGCATACACACACACATATATATATATATATATATATATATATATTATTATGTAATAAACAACATAAGGCAATTATTTCATTTACCAGTGGTTTCTTAAAAGCAAAAGGTTTTGCTTTCAATCCTCAGAATGAAAAAATCCTGGTTTGTTTATTGAATTTGGATCTTAAAGGTTTTTAAGATCCAAATTCAATAAACAAACCAGGATTTTTCATTCTGAGGATTGAAAGCAAAACCTTTTGCTTTTAAGAAACCACTGGTAAATGGAATAATTGCCTTATGTTGTTTATTACATAATAATAATTAAGCTCTGTTGCTTACATAGAGCACTCTTTTTTCCTGGACTTTTCCGACGGAATTACTTCATTTACACATATATATATATATATATATATATATATATATATATATATACGTATATATTGAACTCACAACATTAAGTTCTTGTCTGAATATGTCACTATCTGTAAACCAACTTTTGTATTTTATAATAAAATAAATATCGTTTTATGAAGATAGCTTCCATTTATTAATATTATTGATATATATATATATATATATATATATATATATGTATGTATATGTATCTCTCTCTCTCTCTATATATATATATATATATATATATGTATATGTATATGTATCTATATATATATATATATGTGTGTGTGTATGTATCTATGTATGTATGCATATATAAATATGTATATAATATATATATATATAATATATTTTAATATATATATATATACATATATATGTGTGTGTGTGTGTGTGTGTTTCTGTGTGTGATTTAACTAGCTATTGTTTCTGACATAATAAAATAACCAGTTTGATCCTTTGTATTTTATATGTCTTGAAAATATTATTTATGTTGTTATAGTTACTAATTCTATTTTTCCCAAAGCCCGACCTTTAGCCATGAAATTATCAAACTTTCATTTTTCTCACCGACTTCAATGTATATTACCGTAGATATCTCATGGCGACCGGATGATAATTTTATAGTGAGAAAGTCGTATAGGGGATAGAATGCTTTGTAGTATTTGTTTCCAATCTGTGCGTTCTGAGTTCAAATCAGACCATGGTCAATTTTGCATTTCATCATTTTAATGTCGATAAATAAAGTACCAGTCCAGTACTGGGGTCGATTCTTCCTCTATATCTCATTTTCCCTTCCTCTCTATCTCTATTTCTCTCTCTATCACATTCTCTTGTAAAAAATCGGCTATACTTAGTCCTGTGGAGGAGGTGGAACCAACCAGGTTTTTAAACCAAATCCTCAGGAAACGCTATCTATCAGGTATGTCACACTGAGGGTCTCCCGAGGGTAACATGGGTCGCATATATGTTCTCCGAGGACCACACACGACAAATAATTGAGCATAAAACAACTATGTTTTTAAAATTCTATATTACGAAGATAAAACATGTTCGCGCTATAAAAACCTTTGTGCAGGCCACAGATCTACTTGTAAGGGGCCGCATGCACCCGCGAGCTGCATGTTTAACATGTCTGCGGTATATTACTACGGTGCCCCTATGAGTCCATTAGTAGTTACGGGTACATACAATTCCCTCTATCGAGCATCTTATTTTAACTGGCCTGACAAAATTTCGATTCTTTCAATCCCTATATATATATATATATATATATATATAGGGATTGGATATGTCCCTTGCCAACACGGAAGCGACGAACTCCCACTGTCTTCGTCTCCATCTCTCTGTATTATGAACAAATGGGGTCCCATGTGGTGGTCGCCCCACAACCCCGGAGGACAGAATGGAGAAGGCGTTTACCCGGAGGATGGTAAGGGCAATGCGCTGGAAGAGCCATTCCATCTTGCAAGGCACACACATGCGGCTGGCCAGCTCAGGAAAAAAGGGGCCATACTGGGACACTGCTTTCATTTAGTGTATCATAACGACCCGAATGCGTAACTTTATCATTCTTGTTTTTGACGAATTATTGCTTAGCCCTTAACACCTGCTGGAATCAGAGGAGTGCCGCAGTGATATATGTTGCGTCTTGGTCATTCAAACCTAGTGGAGATAATTACCCCATGGCTGAACACAGTGTGGGAGATAAATAGATAGATGTATATATATATAGAGAGAGATGGGGGGATAGCAAAAAGGGGTATAAAGAGGGAAAATGGAGTCTTGTACTACTTTGTCGCTAAACTCCGCCAGTTGCAGACAGCGCATCAACATGAGATATTATTCTCCACAGAGTTCAATCAACAACAGCAGAGTTTAAAGAGCAAAAATCAAGTCCAGTCTATAGGTTGACATTATCAAGCCATCGTTTTGGCTGCCGGCCTCTTCTTCTCTTACCAGCCAATCTTCCTTCCAGGCATAACCTCCTCACACCACGAGTTGATCTTTTTATATGGCCATATAGTTTGAGTACTCTTGACTTGACATTTGATATAATTGGTCTAAGTCTGGTAATGTTGAGTATTAGTAATTAGTAACTGACTGCTATTATAATAATCGATATTTAAAGGATCAAAGACAAACTTGAACTAGTAGGGTTTTGATCTCAGAGCGCAAAGATCCGAAACGAACTTTACCTATTCACCATAGTTTTCTTAAAATAGTTTCTAAAAAAAAAACAAATTGTATTTTTAAGTTGATAAGTACATTCGAATTCGTTTATGTCTTACAGAAATTGGATGAATATATAAGTAAATAAATAAATAAATAAATAAATAGATATATAAATAAATATTAAAAAAGCTTGCGAGTTTTCAAAGATATTGTAAGCATCATTAGATTTATGGAATTTTATGTTTTTCACTTGAATTCTCAATTTAGTTGTAGGAGAGACAAGGCGACTAATCTTCTTTGTCAATATTTCTGTCTGTGAAACAATTCAATCTCGCAACAAATGACAAACACAAATACCACTGAAGAATTAGATTTTGATGTTATTTTAGCCCCCCCCCCCCCAAAAAAAAAATAAATGATGTCATTTTGTATATTATTTTCTTTCGTAAACAATGTGTAAAATATAATAAATCAAAATACATCTATATTGATTCTATAAAAAAATAAACATGGATAGTTCTGTGTTATGTACTTTCAAGTTTCTGATTGGCAGTATCGGTAGAAGGTCGGACGCCATGCTTTCCAGCATAGTTACGTCCCTTTACGATCTGAGTTCAAATCCCGCCGAGGTTGACTTTGCCTTTCATCCTTACGGGGTCGATAAAATAAAGTACCAGTAATGCACTGGATAATTGCTGGCCTTGTGCCTAAAGTAGAAACAATTAATATATACAGTTTGTTTGTGTATGTATTTATGTATGTGTGTGTGTGTAAGTATATGTGTATGAATATGTGTGTATCTGTGTGTGTTTGTGTGCGTCTATTTGTGTGTATGTCCATGTGTGTGTGTGTATGTCCGTGTATATGTGTGTGTATATATCTGTGTGGGTGTATATATATATATATATACGTATATATATATATATATTTGTGTGTCTGTCCATGTATATGTGTGTGTATGTCCGTGTGTGTGTATAAGTCCGTTTGAGTGTCTGTCTGTGTGTGTATATATTTGTGTGTGAGAGATAAATATAAACGAAATGCTTTGGAAACAGTATTATCTTATTTGTAATACCGTAATTTGCCATTGTTATAACATGTTATGCTGAGTAAATCATATGTGTTGGATTATTTCATTCTGAAGCGAGGTGACGCATTTGCTGTAATCGGTAGAGCGTCGGAGAACATGCTTTACGACAAATAGTCAAGGTTGTTTATGTTCTGGGGTTCAAAATTGACTGAGATTAAGGTTGACTGTCATCCTTACCGAGTCGATAAAATAGAATACCAGTAACACACTTGGGTAAAGATAGTAGACTTTCTTCCTCCCTCAAAATTGTTGGTCTTGTTCCTAAATCAAAAAACCATTATTATTGTTCAACCTTGTCTTTCATCATTACGAGGTCGATAAAATAAAGTACCAGTAACGTACGGTGGTCGATTTAATTGAATTTCTCATTCTCTCCA
>OZ024749.1:30493645-30496145 GCA_964016885.1 Eledone cirrhosa | reverse complement strand
TTGCAGCATAGAGCTACGGTCCTTTACATTCTGAGTTCAAATCCCGCCGCGGTTAACTTTGCCTTTCATCATTACTGGATTTGATAAAATAAAGTACCAGTAATGCATTGATTTAATTGCTGACCTTGTGCCAAAAGTAGAAACAATTATTGTGATAATTCTTTCTACTTTAGGCACAAGGCCAGCAATTAACCAGTGCATTACTGGTACTTTATTTTATCGACCCCTCTGATTTAAGCACAGGGCCATCAATTTTCTGGGAGGGTGAAGTCGATTAAATCAACCCCAGAGCGTGACTGGTACTTTATTTTATCGACTCCCCAAATATGAAAGGTTAAGCAAACCTCGGCGGGATTTCAATTTCGAACGTAAAGGGCCATATCATTATTCCCCCAAGCAAGATGCCGGACACTTTATCGATACTATTGTTATTATTATAGCGATTATCAGAGGACGCCATGCTATACAGCTTAGAGTTTCGGTCCTTTACGGTCTGAATTGTAATCGATGTCAAATCGATGTTTGAATTCCCGTCGACGTTAACTTTGCCTTTCATCCTCACGGGGTCGATAAAATAAAGCACCATTAACGCACTGGGGTCGATTTAATCGATTTCCCCTCCTCTCAACTTACTGTCCATGTGCCTATACTAATTGGCAGCATCGGTAGAGGGTTGGACGCCATGCTTTCTAGCATAGTTACGTCCCTTTACAGTCTGAGTTCAAATCCCGCCGAGGTTAACTTTGCCTTTCATCCTTACGGGGTCGATAAAATAAAGTACCAGTGATGTACTGGGTGATTGCTGGCCTTGTGTCTAAAGTAGAAACAATTATTATAACGATTATCATTGTTGTGATTTTTGTGGTTTGTTGTGGCTGATGTTGTTTTTGTTTTTGTTGTTATATTTCTATCACAGAATAAATCTATGAATATTATTTTTCTTTTATATTTCGTTCTTATTGACCTTTGTCCATGTATTAGCGGTTTAAAAGTAAAAACAACGGGTCTACATTTTAAATTGTGTTCATAACATTGTTGACATATAGATGCCGATAATCTAAGGACCGAGGTCGTTAATGTAAGGTTATTGGGAAGATAAAGAGATAAACATGATGAAAATGCTAACTTGGAATAGTCAAAGTGCAATCACTGGAAAAAACATACACACAAATGTATAATGCTTGCATATATATATATATATATATATATATATATATATATCTATAGGAACTAGTAGGATCCCGACGGCTGAGCTCAAGCCGTTTCGACGGCTAATTCTGGACTCGTCCAGAATTAGCCGTCGGGGTCCTACTCGTTCCTATTACCCACTCTACTATCCTAAGTATTAACTACTTTGGTGCGTTATGGGGTCCACCTGGTTCCTTACCACATTTCCTTAGTTATATATATATATGTATATATATATATATAGGAAAATGTTCAAGACCCCGACGGCACATCTCAAGTCGTTTCGACAGCTATTTCTGGACTAAATTAGAATGTTTAGCGTGGTAATAAATAGTCGAACTTTTCAAGGAGTAATTCCTTATATGGGAAGATTGTAATTGTCAAAAGGATTGGTCAAAATTTCCTGTAAACACAATTAAATCTTTCAGGGCAGTGGGTGGTAGGTGGGGGTGGGTGACCTTGCCTGTAGAACAATGAGGGAGTTTGGGTGTTTCTAAGATGTCTTCCTGAAATACTGGCATTCTTAAATTGACATGCAGTATGGGTGACTCGAATACCAAGATAGATATTTATGCTCCCGTCGTTTCGTTCTTCAATTTGAAATGGAAAATATGAAGAAAATGAATGCATTCTGTTCTGCATAATAATAATTGTTTCTACTTTTGGCACAAGGCCAGCAAATACCCAGTGCATTACTGGTACTTTATTTTATCCATCCCGAAAGGATGAAAGGCAAAGTTAACCTCGGCGGGATTTGAACTCAGAATGGCAAGGACCGTAACTCTATGCGTCAAAGCATGGCGTCCGACCCTCTACCAATCCACCTCTTTGTTCTGCATAATAATAATTGTTTCTAGTTTTGGCACAAGGCCAGCAAATTACCCAGTGTATTACTGGTACTTTATTTTATCAACCCCATAAGGATGAAAGGCAAAGTTAACCTCGGCGGGATTTGAACTCAGCATAATAATAATGTTATGGAAATAGTTACATTGGATATCACAACAATAGGATATTACACCAATAGTATATCACAACAATAGGATATCAAAACATTAGGATATCACAACAATAGGATATCAAAACATTAGGATATAACGATAATAGGATATCACAACAATTGGATATCAAAGAATTGGATATCACATCAACACAATATGGAAGCAATACGGAGGTAATGAATCTTATTTCTTCATAAAAATACACCTGTTATAATATTGCATTGTAACAGTTTTGTTTGTAATATATTTACCTAATCAAAGCATTTCAATATTTTGATATTTTCCCAATCAATTCAGTTCAATGTTATGTC
>OZ024749.1:30476145-30483645 GCA_964016885.1 Eledone cirrhosa | reverse complement strand
GTCCTACTCGTTCCTATATATATATATATATATATATATTTACGTGCAAGTACATCTTTTCAAACCTTATTAGAAATTATCCGGGCGTGGATTGGTAGTATCGGTAGGGGGTCGGACGACATGCTTTGCAGCAAAGAGTTACGGTCCTTTATGATCTGCGTTCAAATCCCACCGAGGTCAACTTTGCCTTTCGTCCTGACGGGGTCGATAAAATAAAGCACCAATAATACACTGGGATAATTGCTGGCCTTGTGCCTAAAGTAGAAACAATTATAACTTATCCCTAATATCACCATGGTGTGATACTATTGTCATAAAATGAAGATATCACTAAAATAAAAAATAAAACATTTCATCTATATATATAAAACTGTGGTTGTGTCTGTCTATCTATCGATTTTTGGCACACATCTCCTCTTAGAATCTCTCACGGAATTGCACCGAAATTGCTATACTTGTACATTGAGCCCTAGCGAAGACATCGGAAAAAAAATTTCAAATTGACCCACCCTATGTGACGAAATCGAATATAATGTATCGATTTTTGAGCGTAAGTTATCAGTTATTTCCCTTTGTTCTGTTTACATTGAGCGTCTTACGTAAAAAATTACGCTGGCTTTCTCAGCGTTTAAAATGACATTAACACAATACACGAACAGTTCGAACACTAAGCTTCCGTTTTGCTTCATTTCCATTTAAAAGCATTTTAAAACAATATTTTTACTTGAAAACAAGTCTATTTAAAGACTACGTAAAACAAGCAAATATTTCGTCGTTAGGCGTGCAGACAGACAGTCGTGCAGAGAGGTGATATACGCGTGCAGACAGACAGTCGTGCAGAGAGGTGATATAGGCGTGCAGACAGACAGTCGTGCAGAAAGGTGATATATGCGTGCAGACAGACAGTCGTGCAGAGAGGTGATATAGGCGTGCAGACAGACAGTCGTGCAGAGAGGTGATATAGGCGTGCAGACAGACATAGCTGATAATTTGGTTACGCTAATGTTTTTCTCTGCGTTGCAGTGTTTACATTTTCGATCTTTGTTAATAAATAACCAGTGCAGTTTCTATCCCCAGCATCCTCTTTTGTTATAACATTCGGGTTATCGTTATGTTTTCTTAACTTCATAAGGCATATTGTTGGTTGAGGGAATATTAATCAAAAACACCACATGCAAGTCTGCACAGTAGACACTACAGTTTTTAAGCCAAGAAAGAAACTTAACATTGTAACTTTAACACAGCTACTGAGCGACCCCGAGCAACGCCGGGCTTTACTGCTAGTATATAATAAACAAGAAGTTATTTTTATTTAATCTCTAATGACATACAGCTATTCGAAATTTCCGCCTTTTCTTGGTTATTTATTAACAAGATAATTACTTTTCTACCAGTGAACTTCAGCTTCAATATAAGAGTTCTCAGGTTAAATTACTATCCAGCAGCTTTTGGCAAAATACTTTTAACTTTTTTATTATCATCGAGACAGACGGAAATTATCGGAATTGTTAAAGTGTCTGCTGCATAGTTACTTCATTATTTTTTTATTCTGTTTATTTTTTTGTTGGTTTTATAATTTTGTTTAAATATGTTTTGTATCTGAGTGTTCTTATCCCGTTGAGGTTATCTTTCTTTGTTTTCCGTTCTTTCGGAGTCGATAAATAAAGTATGAATCCTAGACGACATTGTTTTATGCTAGTCACCTATAAATGAGCCATTGGTTTGACGGAAATTTTGGAGCAGTGTCTGTTCCAGTGGTTTCTGTTTTGAATTCAGTTTTCAGAGGATTTTCAATAATTGCCGCCAGCTCCCTCATGCACGAAAACAAACCTTTCCTTGATATGGGTTTGTATTTTGAATTCATTTTTCCGACAATTCCAGACAATTGTCAGATCTCTAATTCAGGAAAACAAACCCTTTCATGGTGTGAGTTTGTGATTTGAAATCGGTTATCGATAATTTTCGACAATTGCCGGCCCCCTCATGAAAGGAATCAAACCCTTCCTTGAAATGATAAGGTCATTTTAATACCACAACGACATTAGTGGATTCCATTTACATTCAGGTTAGCTTTCAATGTCATTCTTCTTTCGGTGGTATTGTAATTCTAGTGCAGTCATGGGTAACCTGCGGTCCGCAAAGCTTTCTGAATGGCTCTCCTAATTCACCTAAGTGAAGTATTTCTGATTTTTTTTACCCCAACTTTTCATCATAAGTTATCTTTCTATGATTTTTACGAACGAGGAAAACAACGTGTACGAAGAAACAAATCAAAACAACCTGAGTTACCGCCTTTTTTATGTAGGCACGAATATAAATTAGTACTTGCGCCCCGCCTGATGATGAACCATATCTCATGTGACCTGCTTCTCGAAAAGGGTTGCCCATGTCTCTTCTAGTCACTGATCCTCTCTATGTTGAGGTACGTGACCCTCATTTCCCATATATGGTTACGTCTTTTAGGAAACATTGCAGGCTCTGTCAAAAGATAAGTATTGAATCCTTGAAATTAACAAATGGAATCCTGATATTAAATCTTGAATATTTATTATTACTATTTGGCTGAAGACTATTTGTGTCAGTAAATAAATTTAGCAAGTAATTAATTTGTGTTTATATATATATATATATATATATATATATATATATATATATATATATATATATATATATATATATATGTATGTATATATATGTATATATATGTATGTATATATATGTATATATATGTATGTATATATATGTATATATATGTATGTATATATATGTATATATATGTATGTATATATATGTATATATATGTATGTATATATATGTATATATATGTATATATATATATGTATATATATATGTATATATATATGTATATATATATGTATATATATATGTATATATATATGTATATGTATATGTATATATATATATATATATGTATATGTATATATATATATGTATATGTATATATATATATCTATATATATATGTATATATATATATATATGTATATATATATATATATATATATATATATATATATATATATATATGTGTGTGTGTGTGTGTGTGCATGCGTGAAGGCGTGTGTGTAGGTATGTTGTGTATGTGTGTATTTGTATGTGTGAGTGCGTGTGTTGTGTATGTGTGTGTGTTGTGTCGTAGAGGTGTGTGGGTGGTAGTCCGTGTATGTGTGTATGCGGGTGACATTGGAATCGTTCTTTGACGCCAATAATATCCCTTACCAATTATACATACACTAGGAATTCTATCCAGAAATAACTTTATTGATCTAAGCATATAGATTCAGTTATAAGCAACGCTGTGAATTCTTTTGACGTACAAATCCACACAAAAATAAAATAAAATAAAACACTAAAATTATATTTTAAAAGACAAACAGAATATTTTATACAAGACTGAAGCTTAGGAAAGAATTAGATTCAATATATTTTAGCAAAATTATTTTGATATAGTTTATTGGTAAATATCTGAAACAACTTAATAAATATCGCAGGAAAAATATATAAAAAACATGAAGAATTTCTGAGAATATCTCCAACTTAAAGTATTTCCAATTCTGATTCCGTTTGATTCAATAAAATACAACAAATGGTAAAGGGAAAAAAATCTTATTATTTAGGTTCAATATATTCTGCACCATTAATACACAAAAATTAGTTGAGTGCAAAATTTCTCCTCCTAAATGTCACGATATTCTCTGACCTTCTCTATTCGTTATTTTGTAAAATGATTACTTTGGAAAATCTTTTTTTATCTTCTTAATATTATGTCTGAAAAATATATTTCTACTCTTTTTTTTTTCTATTCAAATTCTTTGTTTTGTAATTTCTTTCAAGCGTTACCTACTTTAAGCTAAATCATTAATAGAATAATTTCTGAAACTCCTTATTCTAATTTTAAAATAAATTATCTTTGGCGAAATATTTTTTAACAAAATGAGACGAAATTCTCACAACGTGATAAGGGACCAAAAACCTTTGTAATTTGGAAAAAAAGAAATTGGTTTGGGGTTTTACTACGACCGGGGTTCTACTTAACGGTTTCGTTATCATATTCCTAATGTCAGACAATATCTATAATTTTGAAAATAATCATTAGCATTTCGATTATCGATAAAATAAAGTACCAGTAATGCAGTGGGTATTTGCTGGCCTTGTGCCAAAAGTAGAAACAATTATTAACTTGGTGTGAATTCAAATCCCGCCGAGGTTAACTTTGCCTTTCATCCTCACAGGGTCAGTAAAATAAAGTACCTGTCACGTATTGGTGTCGATTTAATCGACTTTCCCCTCCTCTCAAATTGTTGGCCTTCTGCCTATATAAGAAACCATTATTAACCTGGTGTGTGGGGCGGTGGCTTGTGAGTTCAAATCCTGCCAAGGTTAGCTTTGCCGTTCATCCTTACGGGGTCGATAAAATAAAGTACCAGTAAGGGACTGGAGTCGATTTAATCAACTTTCCCCTTTCGTGCAAATTTGCTGGCCTTATGTCAAATGTAGAAACTATTAAGCTGGTGTTTGTAATATAAGGTAACAACTTGTTGTTGTTGCATTTTTTCTACATAGAACTATGATGGAAGATTTTTAGAAAAATATAAATATTTTTAAATGAAAGCTTTGTATCACAAAACAAGGTTATTTTTCGGCAGTTTGCTATGAAAAGCTTCAAGCTGTGCGGCCTTAATTTATTTTATGGATAGTTTCCGAATGGAACTAATCAAATAAATAATTTAGGGGTTGTGTGGTTATATAGAATTAGAAATGCAATCACTTAATTGTAGTGACGAAGTTATAAATAATTTTAAAGTGAAGGTCTATATCACGTGCACATTTAACAAGAATTATCTCATCGGCTCAGGGTGTTAATATGTCGAGGAAACCGGAAGTGGCAGGTGTAAGTTGTAAGATATCTTTTAATTAGTTCTGTATTTTATGTTCTTCAGCTTTAAACTTCCTCCTCCATCATTTTTCCATATTCAACATATCCAACAAGCAGATAAAATATAAATGAAGTTCCCGTGTGTTTATCAATGTAGTCACTTGATCGATTACCTCAGTGTCATCTAAGAAACCAATGAAATTTGCGAGTTTAAAATTGTATCAATCATTATTAAATTTAACCGACAGAAGAAAAATATTAATGGTTTCTGATTTAGGCACAAGACCAACAATTACTGGAAGAGGAGAAAATAGATTAAATCGGCCCAAGTGCGTGACTGGTACTTTATTTTATCGACCCCGTAAGGAGCAAAGACAAAGCTAACCTCGGTAGAATTTGAACATAGAACTTAAAGTGATGTAACTCTATGCCACAAAGCATGGCGTACGGTGTCCGAAGCTTTACCTATACAGCTACCAATGGACCAATGAAGAGAGAACATAATAATAAACGTGTTTACTTGAGGCACAAAGCCAGCAATTTGAAGGGGAGGTAAAAGTCGATTAAATCGGCCACAGCACTAAACTGATCTCGTAAAGATGAAAGCAAAGTTAACCTCAGCGGGATTTGAACACATAGCGTGAAGGGCCATAACTCTGTGCCACAAACCGTGGAGTCCGGTGTCCAACGCTCCACCAATACTACTACCAACCACCAATGAAGAACAAATGTAATAATTGTTTCTACTTTTGACACAAGGCCAGCAATTATATCAGTGGATTACTGGTACTTTATTTTATTGACCAGATAGGGATGAAAGGCAACGATTACTATTTCTACTTCTCCCTCTCCATCTCTCTCTCTCTCTCGGGCGCTCTCTCTCTCTCTCTCTCTCTCTCTTATATATATATATATGTGTGTGTGTGTATATATATACACCCCTGCCCCCCCTCTCTCTCTCTCTATATATATATATATACATAGAGAGAGAGGGGGCAGGGGTGTATATATATACACACATATATATATGTGTATATATATATGTATATGTATGTATATGTATATATATATATATATATATATATATACATACATACATATACATATATATATACACACATGCATATATGTATGTATATATACATATGAGGGCGTTAGCCCCCCCCCCCCGGTGTTTGAATAGCTACGGCTTCCTAAAACTGTATTTCTTTGGAGATACGAAATATTTATGCATATATATACATATATACACACATATAGACATATATATACGTATATATACATATATATACACAGATAGATATACATATACATATATATATATATATACATACACACACACACACAGGCGCGCACACACCACACACACACACACATATATATACGTATATATTAAGAATGTTGAGAAGTGTCACACGAGTTGATATATATAATGGTAAAAAAGAAGAAACAGTAGAAAATGCTAATGGGAGTTTCACATAGAATAACAGCAAAAACATTTATTTAAAAAAAAGTAATTTATCGTACCGGTTTCAGCCACGTGGGCATCCTCATACTACGGGAGTGTATAATAACATTTATTAGGGAGAAGTCGAAGGAGAACACTGCCCCAATGACATTCAAAGGATAACATTGGTAAAGAAGAAGGAGAAGAATGTTTCTTCTACTAATACCATTGCTGTAATTATAGTCAACAATTCCAAAGAGATAAAGCGATACAGAAAAATGTGAACTCTTCTACATATATGTATGTTAACCATGTTATTTTATACTATGTTCTTATGAATATACAACTTAACTTCATTATAAATATCATTATACACTTTCGTAGTATGAAGCTGCCCACGTGGCTGAAACCGGTTAATTTCTTTTTAATGAATAAATGTTTTGCTGTTATTCTATGAGAAAATAGCATTAGCATTTTCTACTGTTTTTTTCTTTTTTTACTATTATATATAAATATATATATATATATATATATAAATATATATATATATATATAAATATATATTTATAGAGAGAGAGAGAGTGAGAGAGAGAGGGGGTGATATGTCTGTTGGGGCGGCGGGGTGTCGGACGTCCGGGTCCTGACTCTTTCAATTATATATATATATATATATTAATTTATTAAAATAACAGATTAAAGTTTAAGCAAAGAATCGCTGCGTTCACCCTTAACGGGATCTTCTGAAACTAAAAAAGTCAATCTGTGAACGCAGGAGTAAATATTTCAAAAAGAGTTGCAGCCGGCAAAGAACGGGAAAAAACGAGGATAATACGTTATTATTTGGAACGGGGAAAACAGTTACACTCAAAGACAAAACCACGTTTATGGTATAAATGAAGTCGTAGATTAATATTCTATTAGGTGGTTCATGGAGACGTTCTCTGGCAATGAACGGAAAAATCGAAGATAAAACGTCATTATGTGAAATAAAATACGTGTAATTGTTTTCACCGACCCAAATAATGACGTATTATCCTCGTTTGTTTCAGTTCTTTGCCAGGGAACGTTTCCACGAACCAAAGTATCGTCTTCCTGTCTTCCTTCGGTTGCAACGTTTTTTGAAATATTTACTCCTGCGTTCACAGATTGACTTTTTT
>OZ024749.1:30458645-30463645 GCA_964016885.1 Eledone cirrhosa | reverse complement strand
TGATTTATGACTTAAATGTGTTAGCTATTTTGTTGAAATACAATTCAATTTGACGGTAAATAGACAATCAATCTTTTTTTATGCTAAGCTTTAAAATAAAAGTCTTGCCACGATAATTGGCTCTGATGAGATTCACACTTGCTATACCCTCAATCAATAACAAACGCTTCTAATGGCGGTTTGTTTGTATCTTGAATAATACTCATAATCACTTCGCCATGATGCTGTATGGTAGTCAATTACTATGTACGTAAATGTTGGCTTGCAGGCAATAATGTGTCTTTAGTTCTGTGTTACAGTAATTGTATGTTTTTAACAAGATCTCAGTTCTATCATTATATATGTCAGAAGACGAGGTGTTGATTTCTTTGGATTCGGTTACAATCAACAACGATTTCAATCCATCTTGCAACAACAAGGGTTCTATTCTCTATTTCTATGAGATAAAGTAAGCATCAGTAATGTTACAAATACTAATATTTCATCATTAAAAAAAGCAGTCCAACCGATTGTAATTAGCTTTATGTTGTTGAAATATTTCGCGGCCGTAGAGTGCGGATACATAGCGATCTTCGGACAGTTTAATATAACACATGGTTGTAGGGATTGGAAACAGCAAAACATGGTCACTATAATACATATATATGTGTGTGAGTGTGTGTGTGTGTGTATGTGTGTGTGTATGTGTGTGTGTGTGTATGTGTGTATATATAACTCTGTATATATATATATATATATAGTGTTAGAAGGCAAACAGGACGTAAACAAGAGAAGAAAAGTATCCCTTCATCAGCTGTTTACTACAGATCATAGATGTTTCGGCGCTTAAAAGAGAACATCGATCTGTAGAGCGCCTATGGCATTTTATCCATCAAAAGGCCATGAGGGAAAGAAGTGATAGTGAAGAGAGAGGAAGAAGAAAAAAGGAAAAGAGTAACAAACGAAGTAAACATACCGATAGAAGTTGCGACACAGGACAGGACAATGGCATATGTATGTAAGTAACTGAAGAGAATGTGGAATAAGTTATAAGCCAGTGACATCTATGATCTGTAGTAAACAGCTGATGAAGGGATACTTTTCTTCACTTCTTTATGTCCCGATTACCTTCTAACACTATTTATATATATATATATATATATATATATATATATATATATATATATATATATATATATATATATATGTATATATATATCTTTACACACGGCACTAGACAAAATTGTTTCTTCATCATACACTCTCATCCGGGAACAGTTCTGTATGGCGCCAGTTCGTGATTTGAACTCGGGAATTTTATATTCTCCGAGTGAGAAGAACCCTCTGGCGAAAGTCTTCTTCTCAATGGATTTCCGCATGGATTATCCATTTATATTGAGACTTGAAACCGCGCGGTAAGAGTAATTATAGCATGTATAGTGAACTTTTTTAAATTTATTTTAAAACATTTTCTTATTTGCTAAATCTTGATTATATATATATATATATATAATCTTGATTATATATATAAATAAATAAATAAAATAAGATAAATAAATACATACACAAGCACAATAACAACAAGCACATAAACACACATTAGTCACCCATCACACAGCAAACATAACACTATACACACACGCAAACGCATGCGCAAAGAAGACAAAATAAAATAAACAAACAAGCAAATAAATAAATAAATATATAGACAGACTGAATAAAAAATGGCGTAGACATACAACACAACAGGAGGAAAATATAACACCACTGACGATGTTGCAGATGTGCAACGAAAGATTTATGATAAACTATATATATGTGTTTGTGTCTATATTGTATCTGTATTATTTTTGACCGTCGGTCAGTCAATGGCAACATTGAGGACCGAGTAAGTTAGATTACCGATATAAAAGACAGCGAGAAGCGAAAACCAACCAAACAGTGAGTGTGTTCTGTTATTAATTCTGGCAATATTACACAAATATGACCCTTCCCAAGTATAACAATATATATATATATATATATATACTCACAAAACGGCTACAGAGACTGGAGACATAGTAATCTATGGACAGTTTGATATATCTCACGGCTGCAGGGAGTGGAAACATAACAGTTTAATTTGTATAATAGCTCTAGGGCTGTCATGGGCAACCTGGGGCCCGCAAAGCTTTCTAAATGGCTCACCTAAGTGAAATCTTTCTGATTTTTTTACCCCAACATTTCAGTCGTAATTCATCTTTCTATCATTTTTACGATCGAGGAAAACAACGTGTACGAATTATGAAGAAACAAATCAAAACAACCTGTGGGCATGAATGTAAAATAGCGCTTGCGTCCCACCTGATGATGAGCCATATCTCGAAAACGGTTGCACAAGCCTGCTCTAGGGACTGGGGGCTTTGCAAAATAAGGTCAGTTTAATATATTTCACAGCTCTAGGGACTGGGGAAATAGAAAAGTAATGTTAGTTTAATGTAGCTCATGGCTATAAGGGCTAGTGGCACCTCAAACAACGGTCACTGTAATATACCTCATAGTCCGACTTCAAATCCGACCAGAATCGACTTAGCCTTTCATGCTTCCAGCATCGATGAAACAAAATGCCAGTCTGACACTGTAGTCAATCTACTTGACACTCTTCTCCCTCAAATTTGCTGGCATTCTTTCTAAAGTAGATATTATTCTTATTGGTAGTAAACCTAGGTATAGCATAGTTCTTATATTCGAATCAAACCTCTTGGTTATACGAATTATAAAGGATCTACATGTTTAGACTAACCCATCATAGATTTTACTTCATCTTTATTTTACTTCATCTTTTACTATCTTTTTCTTCGTTCATTTAAACTGTTTGACAGAGTGTTGTGTATGATAAACTCTGATTGGTCAGATTGAGCTAACCTTTTGGCTATTACAATTGACGTATCAATATTTCAGTTATTTTTTTAACGTTCTTGAAAATTAAAAAATGCTCTCCTAGCATATAATCAACATATACTGACGTAAGGTAGAATTGATAACATTCCAAGGATATCAACAATATCAACTCATTATATTCGAATCATTTTGAAAGCGTTGACATATCTTCTTACGAATCTAAATTCTATTTAATACGTCTAAGATATTCAAATGCCAAAAACTGACAGAACTAAAATCAACACATTTTTGCTATGAAAATAAGGAAAGAAATCCAATAATTATAATCCTCATCTACAAATAGTTACATTAATAATAGAACTCGCTTGTATAAATCATTTAATGAGGTAAGTTGAGACAACATTCATTACGCTGCAACAAATTAGTTTTTGTCTTTTTCTGTGTTTAATGGATGATAAAATAAAAGCCATTAAGTTATGAAAAATTCCTTTCCTCAACTAAATGGTGCCACATTAGGACACTAGATTTCTGTCTAATAAAGATATGATTATAAATATTATATGTTGCTCCCTGTAGAAAATCAAATATGTAGATAGTGACCGGCACTGAATCATTTGGGAGTATATCCTTTTACTTCAAATTCTGGAAAAACTGGATTTGTTACCGCGTTTCCATGTCAGATATATCACGCATCAGATATATCACGCATCAGATATACACCTGAAGAATATATGTTTTATAACGAATGGGTCAATGCTGTTAGACAGGAATCTAAATCTTGTTAAAAGTTCTGAGAGGTTACGAAATAATAATATACGTAATTGTATAAAACACTGACATAATTTAAACAAAACAACACGCGATATAATTTAAAGAAAACAGACAAAAATTAGATGAGAGAAACCACGAACTAAAACCAAATATTGTGATCCACATCGTGTGGAGCAACCAGAATAACAGGCGAAAAATAATATGAACGAAGGTCTGTTTGGAAATAAAGATATCACATCAGATAGATGATAAAATAATATCGATAGAATGCGTGAGATCTTAAGCAAGGAACTAAAAATCGCTCACCATAAAAATGATGGATAACGTATTTATTTTAACGTTATATGCGAACATAAATCGTAAAAGAAGAAAACTATATTAATTCATCAGCGAAAAGCTATAGCGTGAAAGATAGAAGAATTTAAAAATAGAATCAAATAGTTTAAAGAATGTATAATTTCGAGAAGCTTTGAGAAGATATTCTAGAAAAAATAACTTCTAGAAAACATCCATATTCTGTGTAAAATCTATATTGTAAAGAACGAAGAGAATGTTTCATAACTAAATCTACTTTATTTTTCCATAAAATCAATTTTTCTATCTATTTTAAACTGATAAACCATAACAATAACAAGGCTGTATTATATAACTAGCTTAGATCGGATAAAAAAATGTAAGTTGGCGAAACGTTTTGGAAATACGAATTTAGGATAAGAATTTAAAGATTATCTCCTACTTGGTTTTGATCCGTAATGTATGGAAACGTCGTAAAATGATATAAGCAAAATATAATATTACTCTGGAAAATTCGAAAATCAAGCATCCTTTATAGAGCGAAAGACTACTCAAAGATGATTTTCGTAAGATCTATATGACTTGTAGAAAATGAGTGTATTAATCGGTTTTGAAGAATGTAAAGGGAATGTCAAACAGCGTCGCATTGTTCAGAAGAATTACTGTAGATCTAAAGCTGGAAGATATAAATGAAGATGGATCAGGTGAAACATATAGAAATATAAGCGATCGGGAAATTTCCAGGGTAGATATTATATATATCCTGGGAAAATATGTATGATTTGAGAAGATGTGTATGGAGTGTGTATGGAGACGGATACATATAGATTATTTGAGAGGTGAAAGTTGTTTACATAAGTAAGGAACACAGTGATAAAAAAATAAAACCTAAACCTGGAGATAAGACCCATTAATATTTGCGATAACAGAATATTTTCTTATGAGAAAAACTAAGTTAATTTTAATATAGCTATGTCTATGAGAAATTTGCTTCTATCTGGCGTATTTCTGGGTTCGATTCTAATCATCATCATCATCATCATCATCATCCTTTTACGCCCGCTTTTCCCCGCTTG
>OZ024749.1:30443645-30453645 GCA_964016885.1 Eledone cirrhosa | reverse complement strand
ATGAAAACTTGTTCACGTGACAGCCATGGCATTTCGAGCCACTTTTTCCATATAAAACAAGTAACATTCAGAGACCAACCAGATGTGAGAAAAACCACAGACCCTCCATCTCAACTCTACTTTTGAAAAGCAGAAGAACTACGAAACCGGTAAAGGAACCAAATAAATATATATATATTTTTTAAATAAGACTCCAGTTGCATTTTCGATTTCATCTTCTTTTCGTTATACTTTCACTCGTGTAGGACACCTCGGTTATCTTTCATTTTGTAAAAAAAAACCTCACTTTCTAATATATATATATATAATTGGTGTTGGTTGCATAAAGCGTCCGTATGCGGTAGGCCGTATGAGCACTCGATGCTCTCATAGAGCAGAGTATGATATCAAAGAGTAAAAGAGAATCAGTTTTGCGACGAATGGAATTTATTGGACATATTACAATCGTTTTTCTGGCAACCAGCTCGAGGCACGAGCGATGTGATTATCGAACCTGACTCAGAAAATCGGTAGGTCCTCAGATACGTCTTGATTCTACATAGGAAAATCTGCGATTTTCAGAGTCAGGTTCGATCATCACATCGATCGTGCCTCGAGCTGGTCGCCAGAGAAACGATTGTAATATGTCCAATAAATTCCATTCGGCGCAACACTGATTCCCTTTTTTTCTGTGATATATATATATATATATTGATATATATATATATATATATATATATATATATATATATATATATATATATATATATATATATATATATCAAACCAACCAACCAACCAACCGGAAATTTACAATAAATGGAAGTGTGTTGTTATTGGCAACATGGCTCTCCCAAAGCATAACAATATATGTTTCAACACACGTTTTCAGATAAGAAATCTTGCAAAACAAATTCAAAAACGAAGTATATATATATACCTTTTTAATTGTTTTTATTTATTTTTACTTATTTTATTTCTGTTTCCCTTCTTTTCGTATTTTTTTCTTTAACTTCCCTCTTTACTACCCTCCTCACTCTATCTCGGAGTTCTTCTCTACTTTCCTGATGAAAGGCCTATGTCCGAAACGTAGAAACTTCTCCCACCACTTTCACCAAGCGTGAAGCTAATATAACTATGTCCTCTTGACTCCTGAGTTTGTTTGTCGAACCTTTTGAACTATATATATATAAGGGGGGGGGTATTATAAGAGTTTAGATATGTATCCAGTGATATTGATCTCATCGCCTACAATGTGATCAACAATTTTATTAGGATCACAGGCAGAGAATTAATTGTAATATAACATACCCAGCGAGAAGCCTAACATATTAAGGCACGACGGGTTCCACAATAATTTTACTTGGGGAATTAAAACAATGTTATGGTAAATGATACAAGCTATGTGACATTTTATTTGATACATATAAATCTACAAATACAGACATATTTGTAAAACAAATAAAATGAGAGAGGGGGAGAGAGGAGGGGGAGAGATAGACATATCAAGGGTGAGAGAGACAGAGAGGAAGAGATAAAATGAGAAAAGAGAGAATGAATAGACCGAATGGGAAAATATTTGGTGTTGCATGGAGAGACACTTAACGGAAATTTTAAACGAAATCCCTCAACAGAAATTTAACGACTTCACAAATGCGAAAAAAATATCTGACATAGAAAAGCAAAATCTATGGCTTCAACTTTCGGGATTCGAAACAATATGGGCTTCTTTGCTTTTCGTTTTGCTTTTTTCATTATTTTTTATTTAGCATAACTACTTTAAATGTTAGAGATATAAATTTTTGTCACCAGAATGTCTTCATGCATAAATGAATAGCAGTTAGATAGTAATAGATGGCGATAAGAACGATGAGGAAAAAATACATGTAGAATGGTGTGAACTAATAATACATTGGCAGTTATTTTATCAGATGTTGTAAAAAGGACTTTAGTAGTATCAAGGGAATAATACAAATACTAAGTAGCAACTAAGTAGCAACTGATGTCAACCGTACAACAGCAGGATTTAGGTTTAAAGAGAGAAGTATAAAAGAGAAGGCCATCACTAAATCACATGAATAATGTTATTACACCGTTTAAAAAATACCAAATCGGAGAGTTGGAATTTATGCCTTTTCTTTTCTCTTTTTCACTTGATGCTAAACTGTCATTTTAGTTACGGTTTTCTTCCGCCATTATGTTTTTATTCTCATCATCGTCATCGTCAACGTCATCATCGACAACGTCGTCATGGTCGTCCTCATCATCAACGTCATCATCATCATCATCATCATCCTCCACCTCCCTCTTCTTGTTATCATCATCATCATCATCATCATTATCATCATTATCATCATCCACCTCCTCCTTCTCGTCATCATCATCATCATCATCATCATCATCATCCCCCACCTCCTCCTTCTTCTCCTTGTCATCATCATCATCATCATCATCACCATCGTCATTATCATCATAATCATAATAATCATGATCATCATAATCATCACCGTCACCTCATTATCATCACTATCATCAACACTATCATCACTATCATCATCAACATCATCATCATCATTATCATCACCATCATCATCATCATTATCATCACCATCATCATCGTCATCACCATTACTGTAATGGCAGTGGCGGAGAGCGTCGAACAACATGTGTTGTTTTGTTACAACCTGCATATAGTTAGGACCCTTTATATTCTGATTTCAAATTCCGTCGAGATTAGCTTTGCCTTTCATTATTAGGGGTTTGATGGCGGTGAATTGGTAGTATCGGTAGAGGGTCGGACACCATGCTTTGACGCATAGAGTTACGGCCCTTGCCATTCTGAGTTCAAATCCCCCGTAGGTTAACTTTGCCTTTCATCCTTACGGGGTCGATAAAATAAAGTACCAGTAATGCACTGTGATAATTGCTGGCCTTGTGCCAAAAGTAGAAACAATTATTTAGGGCGGTGGATTGGCAGTATCGGTAGAGGGTCGAACGCCATGCTCTTCAGCAAAGAGTTACGGCCCTTTATGATCTGAGTTCAAATCCCGCCGAGGTTAACTTTGCCTTTCATCCTTACGGGGTTGATGAAATAAAGTACCAGTCACACACTGGGGACGATTTAATCGACTTTCCCCTCCCTCAAAATTGCTGGCCTTGTGACTATATAAGAAACCATTATTACGGGTTTGATGGCGGAGAATTGGTAGTATCGGTCGGACGCCATGCTTTGACGCATAGAGTTACGGCTCTTGCCATTCTGAGTTCAAATCCCCCGTAGGTTAACTTTGTCTTTCATCCTTACAGGGTCGATAAAATAAAGTACCAGTAATGCATTGTGATAATTGCTGGCCTTGTGCCAAAAAGTAGAAACAATTATTACGAGTTTGATAAAACAATTTAAAAAAATACCAGTAACGCACTAGGGTCGATTTCATCGACTTTCCCTTACCTAAAACTTCAAGTTAGTCATCTTGAGCCTAAATCAGGAACCAGTATTATTCAGTATCGGAAGAGCGTCGGACTCCTTCTTTCGCGACATAGAGTTACGTCCATCTACGTTCTGAGTTCAAATCCCGCCGAGGTTAATTTAGCCTTTCATCCTTACTGGGTCGTTAAAATAAAATACCAGTAATGCACTGGGGCCGATTTAATATATTTTCCCCTCTCCCAAAATTGCTGGCCTTGTCCCAAAATCAGAAACCATTATTATTATTATTATTATTATTATTATTATTATTATTATTGGCGACCTACGTAGTAAATCGTATCATCGTGAGCTCCGCAAAGGTTTGTTATTTCCGTTTGTTAAAAATTGTCATTTATGGAAAATTTTATTGTTAACTGTTTATAAGCGCACATACATTGTTTTCCGAAAAGGACACCCAAAAAGATTGGGGCCTTGTGCCCAAAATTTAAACTTTTATTATTATCAAAAAATTTCTTTGAAAAAAATGGCTAATTCACCTCTGCAACAAGCAGCTGAAAGCCTTCCTCACAAATTAACACCTCACACCGACACCACCATTGTAAATGTTACTACGTTTGCCAACACAAAAAAAAATATAAGCAGTAGCAATATTTTAAATTTGTCTCAGGCAGACATTCATTTCCCGCCATTACCAATGACTGCAGGTGTTAAAGCCTCCACCACCACCACTACCGCGACAACCACCACCCCCACCACCACCGCGACAACAGAAACAAAAGAAGAAAAAAATAAATTAACTCGTGATGTCGAAATGAAATCAAGCAAAATGGACTCTTCCCCACCAAAGACGACTGACGTCACCACCACCACAACTGAAACTAAAATTAATATTAACGATAGCAACAACAACAACAATGACATTATAAACCCCCCCCCCCTCAGTTTCGCCAGAGTAGCAAAACAATTCGAAGCATTACGGTAACTCAAGAAGATTTAGAAAATGCCAAACAAATGGTAAAGAAAGATGGGTACAGGGTCAGCCTCACCCCCCCCCCCCCCACCTAATAAAATGGAGCATCGGCGCCTATGCAACGTGTCGTATAGAACAATAAATGTAAAATCGCGCCGAGTGGAACGGGCATCCGAGTCCTGATTCCAAAAAGCTTTGGGACATGTGTGGGCAAGAAAAACCCACATCAGACGTGGGCAAAAGTATGGAACCGTGGATGTATTCTTTGAAACACCAGAGGAGGCTAGAGAACACTTCATGGCCCCATTAAAAAGTGACGACTTCACACTCGTCCCAAGCTATTGTGGCCAGAGACTCGTAAAGATCAGGGTGACCCACGTTCCACCGGCAATCGAAATTCCCTGGCTAATAGCGGCTGTCCTCGCCGGCATCGAAGCCAACACGAAAATAATAGCAATAGCAAAGGAAAAGCAGGAAAACTGGTCCGGATCTGGGATGAAGCTCCTGATCCAGGCGGACCAAAAAAGCATTGAGGAGATCCCAGAGGTAATAGACCTCACTGACGGCAGCCACCTCACGGTAATTGTCGAGGGCAGAAGACCTAGGTGTGTCGTTTGTGGTGAAGGAACCCACCTAAGGGCTTTCTGCCCTCAGGCTAAAAGGTTGAGGCCACCTCTCCTACCCACCCCAGTGACACAACCATCAACACCACCAGTAGCAGAGATGGCAGCAACAAGTGTAGCAGCAACAACAGAAGCAACTATAACAGCAACAAGCCCAGCAACAGTAACAAAACCAACACCACTACCACCACCAGCAAAACCAAAACAACCACCACCCAACGCTTCAGAACTAGCACCAGCGCCTACACCATCCACCACACCACAACCAAAACTAACGGCTGTGGAGGATTTTCCACTCCCCGGCCTATCACAACTGGAGACAGATTGTGACGACGAGGAGTGGGAAACGATATCCGGGAAAAAAAAAAAGAAACCAAAAAAGAAAAAATTCTCTTCCTTCCCCCTCCAAAAACAAAATACAGAGGGAAACAAATAAATTAAGAAACAAAAAAGTTAGGACAGATATGCCACCATCCACACCAGCATCACCAACCCCATCAACCCAAACACCAACCCCATCAACCCAAACACCAACACCATCACCATCATTAACCCCAGCACCACCATCACCTACACCACAAAAGTCACCAAAATGCGAAACAGAAACAAACCCACAACAAACGCAAACAAAACAACCAAAACGATACACACTACACAGCATTAAATTTGAACAACAAGCAATTATTACACTACATCCAACACAACACCAGCATCACAGAAAAAGACTACACAACAACCCCAAAATTCACACTACCCCCACACATACACATCACTCGCATCACACAGAAAACGTACATGACACTAAAACAAAAAATTCCCAGAGATATCGGAGACTTCCGACAAGCACTCTCCAGGAGGATTTATAAGGACATCCTTCCTGAGGAGGCCACAAGCAGTGAAAAGGATGGAAAAACCGTCCTTCCCCTACGAGAAGTAAGGTAAGTGGTCTTTCCCATCTTTTCCACTCCTTTTCAACATGACCTCACTCAGAATAGGCAGCATAAATGCGCGTGGCTTGGGGTCGTCATGGAAGCAGGGCCACCTGCTCAACGACCTCAGGTCACTAAACATAGATGTAGTGGCCATCAGCGAGACCAGAATCTCCGAAGCACAGGCTTTCGCACCGATCTTCGGCGGCTACGATGTGTACGCATCTCCTAGCCGTCCGGGATCGGGGGGAGGAGTTGCTGTGCTTTTTCGGAGAGGTTTGGATCTTGCCATACGGGCCATCTTCCTGGACCCAGAAGGTAAGTTGGTGGTGCTGGACGTGACCAGCGGAGACGGGCAAGCTTTCAGGTTAGTGGCCGTCTATGCCCCGACAGGAGCAGGGCGGCCTGATTTCTTCCGGCGTCTGGAGACCTTTCTTGGAACGTCCCGCTCTTTAGTGTTAGTGGGCGACTGGAACGGGATCTTAGATGCACGCTGGGATTGTGTGGGATTAGTGGATAGGGAAGGAGGGTGCAAGAGTCTCACCAACCTGCTCAAACGTTTTGAACTGTCTGACACGTACCGAATGGATTTCCCGAATGTACCAATGTGGACTTGGACAAATCGCATAGGGTCATCTAGATCATATCTAGATAGAGTATTTTGTAGGGAAATAGATAGGTCTAGCATAGGCTGTCCACAATTCAAGATAGTCAGCTACACGGACCACAAATTCGTGATCTGTGTGCTTGACTTAGATAGGCTTCATAGACGAGGACCCGGCTACTGGAAGCTAAACGCGTCCTTACCAGCGCGCAAGGCCTACAGAGACCGGATTAGCGAACTAGTTAAGCGGGCGTTGACGGGTGCCATCGTCAACAACAAGTGGTGGTTTGCTCTGAAAAGAGCAATTAGAATAGAGTCCATTAGGTTTAGTAAGACTTTAGCAATAGAGAAAAATAGAGCAGAGGGAGAACTAGTTAGAAAATTAGATGAGGCGCTTAGCAAAGGCATCGCGACCGACGTTCTTGCGGCGAAATTGGCCCTTGACCAATTCTTCAATGCAAAGCACGAAGGCTGCGTTGTCAGAGCTAGGGTGCGTGCTCTCAGACACGAGGGGACGAAAGCCGTTAAATGGGCCCGAGTGGCGGAGGCGCGTCGTGGCAACAAAGCCACGATCCGGTCTTTGGTGGACCACGACGGGCGCATGCTACTCGATCCCGGGCAAATGTGTGAAGCTTTTCAGCGACACTTCGCTCAACTGTTCGGGGGCAGTGGCGGGCCGGATCGAGGGATGGACTTTAGTGTCTACCTCGACGGACTGCCGCGGCTTTCGGCCACTGAGGCGGAGTGTTGCGAAAAGCCGATAACAACCGCTGAAGTACGGGATGCAATGACTAGTTGCACAAGGGGTAAATCGCCTGGTTTGGATGGTCTGCCCTATGAACTTTACGTACAAATGCCAAACTTGTTCGGAGGCCTCTTGGCGGACGTCTACTGCAACTGGCAACAGAACGGGAGAATTCCCAGCTCTGTGAGCCGAGGAGCGGTGGCGCTGCTGAGAAAGGATCCGAACAAGGGGGATAACATAGATAATTTTAGGCCCATAGCTCTGCTAAACACAGAGTTCAAGATTTTGGCCAAGGTGCTAGCAAAGAGGTTGGCGCTTGTCGTTGGTGGTCTGGTGGGAGAGGCACAGACATGCGCCATTCCCGACAGATCCATCCACGACAACCTCCACCTCATGCGATACATCGCAGAGAGGGTAGCTAGGGAACCTGACACTGGTGGGTCTTTGATCAATTTAGATCAATCGAAAGCCTTCGATAGGGTCGACCATCGTTACCTAGCGGCAGTCCTGAGGGCGGCTGGCTTTGGGCCCGTCTTCAGAGGCTGGATCGCTGCCATGCACAGCGACATCTGCTCTGTAGTGAGAGTGAACGTTCACCTTTCGGAACCGTTCAACATCATGCGCTCGGTCCGCCAAGGATGTCCCCTCTCGTCCCTATTGTACGTATTGACTCTCGAGCCATTACTGCACAAACTGGAGACGTTGAGGGGTGTCCCGCGCGAACTAGGATGCGGAAGATCCGTGTCAGCATATGCCGACGATGTCACCGTAGTGGTGTCGAACGCCAAACACATCGAGGCGATCGGCACTACACTAAGAGAATACGAAGCGGTGACAGGAGCAATGATCAACCAGGAAAAGTCAGTGGGCCTGCAGCTCGGCACCTGGAGAGGCAGGTCCATGCCGTCCAACAGCGTCGTCGGGCGCTGGACGGACGGACCGGTTAAATTGCTAGGGGTCTGGTTCGGTCCAGACCTCCAGACGGACAAAAACTGGGACGAGGTGACGAGCAGGGTGGCTTCTCTCACCCAGAAATGGGCCGAGAGGAAGCTATCCCTGAAAGGTCGAGCGGAGGTGGCGAATGCGTACATCTCATCCGTCATCTACTACCGCCTGACCGTCGTACCTTGTCCTAAGCCCCGCCTGACTGCGCTGGAGCGTTTGCTCTTTCGCTTCTTGTAGAAGGGACGCGCTCCGATGGTCAGGCGGTCCATCTGCTGTCAACACCCGCTACGTGGAGGGCTGGGCATGCCGTGGCTGATGATGCGCAGACACGCGCTCAGGCTACGACATCTCCACCTCTTCCTCGACGGTGATCAGGTGTGGTCGCCGTTTGCAAGACACGTTTTTCCCCAGCTCGTCTCCTTGACGGAGCTGCAGTCCTGGGTCAAGCGAAGACCGAGAGGGAGCGCTTGGAGACTGGAATGTCTTCAGGCGCTCACAGCCCTCGACCAATCGGGCAATGTGATCGGTGGAAACTCCACCTTGGCGTTCTATAGGGGATTAGTGGAGGGGAAGAGCGACGACGTACTTGGAGAAAGTCTAGGCGTCGACAAAACTCAACTAGCCAATCTCTTCGGAAGGACTTTCGGGCCGGGGCCTATGGACAACTTCCAGAAATCCCTGGCCTGGCAGTGCTACCGAGGAGCTTTGCCAATTCGGGATAAACTCTACAGGCATGGAGGTGCCGTCAGCCGGGCATGTCCGAGATGCGCGCAGGGCGACGAAACCGTCCTGCACGCACTCGTCCAGTGTCCGAGCATTGCTGACTTGTGGGTTTATGTCGAACACCTGCTGTTACGTGTAGGACGGATCCAGCTATCAGCTGAGTCCATCGTGAGGATTGCCCCGCCCCCTTCCTTTAGCCTGGAAGGGCAGGCAGTTTTTATCTGTCTGGTGGCCATGGCGAAAGAGATAGTATGGTGGACACGTTTGAAAGGGCTGAAGACGAGCACTTACTTCTTCGGTGATGCCCTGATTAACTTTTTCAAATTTCATTTGAAAAGGAAAATCAGGGTAGAGAGGGAAGTGCTCTCTTCCCAGCATTTTGTTGAAAGATGGGTGAGAGAAGCAAGTATGGCCCGAATGAATGGGCCTTCTCTGAGTATGTGTCTGTAAATTAAAGGTGGAAAACTGGGAGAGGGCACTTGCCCTGGTGGTCAGGGCCACTGTGGTCTTTTAATGGGCTTTCTCCACAAATGTCCCTTGGAAGTCTCCCCCCTATTGGGGAATTTTTCTTTGTTATTTTATTTCAACCTCTGTTTTTTTACACGCAGAAATGCCCATTTGTACCGTCCTGTATTGTCCTGTACTGTCCTTAATGTCTACTTTATGTGAACCCTTGTTTTTAATAAAGAAAACGTTATTATTATTATTATTATTATTATTATTATTATTGCTATTATATTCTCGTCGGCAATAAATATCATTGCAATAGGTTAAGAGGAAATTTGAAGTATTTCCAGGGTATATATTGCAAGAATACAATAATATGATATAACGATGAGTGTATATATAGTAGTACATTGTATTATGAGATATATTAGTTTTAGAAGAAGAGAGAAGATTTTAGAAGTTACCGAGAACTCTGGCTAATAAGGCCTCGTGTATTGAAGTATTTATTATATACAAATCAAAACAAATGGTATTCATCTCACAGAGATATTGTTCTCCACGCATTAATACAGAGACACGTATAATGCATAAACAGACGCACACGC
>OZ024749.1:30431145-30441145 GCA_964016885.1 Eledone cirrhosa | reverse complement strand
ACCATCATTGGCATTTCATCGCATTAAAAATCATATACCTCAGGTTGGTGCGAGCAATAACTAAAAAAAGCTATTGTGACAAGTGAGTCGCGTAAAGCGAGTGAGACAAGTAAACAACATAGAAGGATAAAGGCAAACCGAAGATAGGAAAAATAACAAGCAACATGGTTATCCGGTCAGCATAAACTGGGTGAATTTCATGAGCGTTCAGAATACAGACCGTCCGCCGTGAGTGAGATGTGAGAAAGAAGGAAAGAACCTCACTACCAACGAAACGGGAGGAAGTAAGAAGGGGAGAAACAGAGAGTGAGTGAGTGGAAGTGTGAGGAAGAGGTCTGTCGAGAGAAAGTGTAACTGACAGAGGGGGCGAAAGAAGGTGAGAGAAACAGAGAGAACGGGGGAGCAGTGAGAGAGAAAGAGAGAAACAGACAACGCAGCCGAGGTAAATATGTATAAAAAAACATGAGAAGAAGGAGAGAGAAATACTGCGTGGTTGCACATGGGTTACATATTATAAAATTAGTCCCTCGTCAGTATATATATATATATATATATATATATATATATATATGAGGCCTATTGCAATTGTAGTACATCCCACTTATGAAATTATAGAATATGTTTCCTTTGATTTTTGCTTCTCATCTTACGGAAAATATTGGAATAACGAAAACATTTCACCGGAGCCAAGAAATACAAACGAACTCATGTACAAAGCTAAAATTCTGTTTTCTAATCGCTCTCGCTGGTTTTGATCTAATCGATTGCAAGATTCTAGCTCATCATTTATGATGTAGAATGACTAAAATCATCGAAAGGAAAATAAAGAGATTACCAAATTACCAATGAATTGGCATAACCTGTAGAATGTAACTAGGAGATAGTGTCGATTAAGGTAAGAATGGAAAGACGCACTTAGAAGCTTCCGCGTTATGAGACACATGAGGCCGCCGAAGTGCTCCAATGTCTAAGGTCAGTTGCATCTATCGATACATCGTTCCAGCTTTTCTTGAAGGATTTGGGTTCCCTGACGATTTTTCTCTCGGCAGTTCATATTGGGAACATCCTCTTCCCCCCTTTTCATAAAGGTACCGATACAGGATCATATTACCATATTTCCAACTTGTGAAATATAGGTTAAAAATTATTTCCTCTCCGTATTCTATCGACGTTGGAATTCATAACCTGGACACAATACTTCATGTAAATTAAAGCGATAAATAGACGTCCCTAAACACAAAATATTGTGACTTGTAAATTCTTCACTTCTTCCCTCGAGTTTACACGCTCTTATATCTAATCACAGATGTATATATTAATTATTAAGATACTATTGGGCTTGGTCAAGTGAAATAATAGTACTTTCCTATGCTCGCTGTTATATTAGATGGATGCATTGTTCTGGCTGTCGCCAATGTGTAGGAAAATTGAATAGCTGTGTTAACGAACACATGTGCACAACATGTCTTGTCGATCATGACGGGGTTGAATTCAATAAACCTTGTTAGAATTTGATCGTTGAATGCAATTGGACATAATTTAATGCAATTGAATAATGAGAAGTATTCGATGCAACACTCTAATTTCCCTTCAGCAACACTTTTCTTGAGAGTTAACGCATTACAAATAAAGTGTTTCTGTAAATTGACAACCGACCAGAAATTTAGGGTACATTTCACATTATTTCATAAAAGAAGAACACGAGGGAATTATTCTATAAAGATTAATGGCACGTGACAGAAATGGCACGCATATTAGTAAAATGGCCGCAATGTAACATGAAAAGAAATGTCGTTAGATCATAGATGACGAATCCTGGAGGGGCAACTGATTAAAAGGCATTAATTGATTGAATGGTTGTTGGTATTTGGAGATGTCAAATTTCGCTTCCATCTGACTTCATATTCAATAGAATCGAACCGCGGAACTCGAACGACAAAAATGATAACAAATATCGAAGATATGTCAAATTTCGCTTCCATCTGACTTCAGATTCAATAGAATCGAACCGCGGAACTCGAACGACAAAAATGATAACAAATATCGAAGAATATATCGAAACTGGTTGCTATGAGCAATAATTGTTTCTACTTGTTGGCACAATGTCAGCAATTATCCCAGTGTATTACTGGTACATTATTTTATCGACCCCGTAAGGATGTAAGGCAAAGTTAACCTCGGCGGGATTTGAACTCAGTCCGTAAAGCGACGTAACTGTTCTGCAAAGCATGGCGTCCGACCCTCTAGCGATAGTGCCAATCCACCGCCCAATAAGCAATAATAAAAATTAAAATCGTTACCAATTTAAAGCACAATTAGGCTTGTAGTTTTTGTTTGAGACCACAGATTAGAAAGGTCCTCTATTGAAGATGTCAACTTCCCACTCGATGTTAATGTAGATAGAAAAATTTAAAAAAGAAGAATATCTACAGAAGATGGATTTTGAAGATGGATTTTGAAGATCCAGCGACCAAACCAATATATGACAGAACTTAAATTCTCGAAGAAATAAAGCGCTTATAAATAAACTGCCACTATATATGAAGACTTCAAATTTTACTAAATATTCTCATGATTCAGAGATAAACGATTGAATATAGTACGAAGGAAATTTCCTTTTCCTTACAAACTTGCCACCGGGAAGGTGGCCAGTCAAAGCTAATCAGAAAATGAGAAAATAAGAAAAGCTAATAAGAAAATAAGAAAACCAGACAAGCAGGCATACATATAAACATAGATATATACATACATAAATACATACATACTTACGCACACACACACTCACACATATACATAGCTTGTAAATAATTGTGCTGAAATGTGTAGGAACAAATTACTTGCCACGATGGAAAGATAAAAAGAAAACTAATAATGAAAATAATAAAGAAAATAATAAAAAAATACACTCCTCTGCGGATTTAAACTCTTTCTTCCATTAGACAAATATTCAAGTATTGTGTTGAATAATATATAATAGCATCCCAGTTTCGTTGAATAATATATATACATATATATTATATATATGTGTGTATGCCATTATGTATATATATATATATATATATATATATATATATACACACACACACACACACACACACATATATATATATATATACATAAACATACAAATATATATATATATATATGTATATATAGGTATATATATGTACATATATATACATACAAATATATATATATATATATATAGGTATATATATGTAGATATATATATATATTACATACATACAAATATATATATATATATATATATATATATATATATAGGTATATATATGTAGATATATATATATATATACATACAAATATATATATATATAATATATATATATATGTATATATATGTACATACATATATATATATATATACATACAAATATATATATATATATATATATATATATATATATATATATATATATATATGTATATACATATATATATATATATACACTCACACACACATATATATATATA
The DNA here is from genome assembly GCA_964016885.1 of Eledone cirrhosa. Taxonomy (NCBI): domain Eukaryota; kingdom Metazoa; phylum Mollusca; class Cephalopoda; order Octopoda; family Eledonidae; genus Eledone; species Eledone cirrhosa. The sequence goes on along the minus strand of OZ024749.1, from coordinate 30,437,650 downwards.
TATATAATACATTAACAGAGAAAGCTTTAAGCAATACTCCGCCCGGCTTCCGTTTCACTCAACAAACATTAGGATATACCTTAGTATAATCCCAATTATACGTTTGGGGTGCTAACTATACGTATTTTGCGGATAGCCAGTTGTATTATTTTATATGAGACATAATTAAAATACATCTATCTTTCCAAACGATCGTTTCATTATAAGTTTTCTACAAATTGGGAAAATAATATCCAGGTTATGTAGAAGCCTACACATAGTCCGTAGGAATATATGTAGGTGGGCACTTATAAATCATCAGTCGATGCCCGACAAATATCGATAAAAAAAACCTTACCGACATTAATGTTCAGCAATGGCACCCCTCCGTGCTAGAAAGACCGCCAAATTTGAAATTCCAGCAGTCTCACAATGAGAAATCTCACACTGCCATCAAGCGGAAAGGGGAGGTCATCGCAAACGTAAAAAAAAAAATAATAATAATATGCACGCGGGTCAATTAATTCTTTCAATAATTTTAACCATGCGTGAAGAACTCAATTGGATATAAAAAAATAAATATATGAATGTATTATTTATACACGCATATAGGTATTTTCTTAGGCTAAAAACTGAGATAAGATACCGGAAGTACAATCAATATTTCATACAAAGATTAAATACGGAAAGTAATACCTAAAAAGTATCTGGAAATATTAATCCCTAGCCAAATGAAGAGTATAATATTTAATACATTAACAGAGAAAGCTTTAAGCAATTCTCCGACCGGCTTCCGTCTCACTCAACAAACATCAGGATATACCTTAGTATAATCCCAATTATACGTTTGGGGTGCTAACTATACGTATTTTGAGGATAGCCAGTTGTATTATTTTATATGAGACATAAATAAAATACACCTCTTTTTCCAAAAATTCTTATTTAGATGAAATAAGCCATATACTCATTGTATTCTCATTGAAAACCTTCTATATACTTGTTTACCAGCAAATTGAATTGCCATCTGTCATATACTATCCCCTCTCTTATTCCTTTCTTACAACTAATATAAGTACTTCAATTTTTCTGATTTTTTCCAATTTATCCAATATCTCTGAAGAAGTGACAACTGATTATACATTTGCTATTGAATACTTGCTAACATTATATGATTACACAAGCAGCGATACATAGGTATTCCGTCTGTTACAGAAACATGTCAATACCTAATAAATTCCTTCATAAAAGCACTTTCATTTTATATTCATCTTTTCTACATTTTCTCCGGAATATAATTTATACTCGTTGAGCAAACCTACACGTACGCTGTTCATCTCTAACGTGACGATATATTATCACTACATTATTGATAACTTAAAATTTTACACATATATATATATATATATATATATTTATGTAGACCTAAATATATATACAGAAGAACGCATATATATATATATATGGGTATGACTCTTTATGCGTAAGTGTATACGTGTGTATGTGTTTTGGTTGTGTGCGTATTCATATATGCATATATATATATATACACACACTCATACATATATATGTATATATATGTAGATATATATATATATACATATATATATATATGTGTGTATATATATATATATATATATTGATATACACATATATATATATATATATATATATATATATATATATATATACATATATATATAAATATATGTGTATATATATATATATACATATATATATATATATACATATACATATATATTTACATATATATACATATTCATATATATGGTGGCTGCCAGCTCGTTTTCGAGTACGGCCACTACTTTATATCCATGTAGGAGAACTCCTACCAATGCGCTGAACGAGTGTGACTTTTTAGTCCAGCCAGTGATTTGAAAACTCTGGTACAAACACTACACTTGTGACAATTATTGACACATAGTGCTGGGCCCATTGTACCATGTGACGACAAGTGCAGAGATATCTCCAGATATAAAGCAATGCCTGTGACGTGAAGCTTTTATAGTGAGCAAAGGCACTGCACAAAGCCAGTCCCACTCTCTTAACCAAGATGATATTTACCAAAAAGAAGAACAAGTCAACATCATTGGATACCATCAGGGTTGCAGGTGTTATATCAGAGTTTTTCCTTCTCCTAGAATTCTGCATTGACAAAGGCTAAGGGGTCATCTCTCCCGGTGATTTTGGATGGCCATTGACTCTTAAGAGCTCCTTTGTCCTTTGACTGGTTTTGTTTTTAGTCCTGCAGGATGTCCAAAGTCACCTTCCTCACCAAGAAACCTTGGTGGGGTTGTCAGTTTAGTCGCCAACGACCCGACCATGGGACAGGTTGTACTGGGATACATGTTACCAGTGGCACCAGCCTGACATTCATATATATATATACATATATACATACAATATATATACATATATATACATAAATGAAGTAATTCCACACATATATATTTATGCATATATATATATATATATATATATATATATATATATATATATATATATACACACATATATTTATGCATATATATATATACATATATACACATATATATTTATGCATATATATATATATATACATATATATATATATATATATAATATATATATATATATATATATACAGCAGTTTATTTTTGACTCACCATCTTCACAGAAAAGGAAATTTTCTTCGTTCTTTGTGCACTCGTTCCTCCTTTGAATCGTACGAAGATTTTACATATTTTGAAGGTTACCGATGTCACGGTTATTTGTAGCTTATGAATTGAGGACCGATTTTCTTTCTGCACAAATCTAAGTCCTCTCATATTCTGGTACAGGCAGGTTGGTATGTAACCTATAATTTCAAAAATAGTTGTTTCTACTTTTGGCACAAGGGCAGCAATTACCAGTACATTACTGGTACTTTATTTTATCGACTTAGTAAGGATGAAAGGCAAAGTTAACCTCGGCGGGATTTGAATTCAGAATGGCAAGGACCGTAACTCTATGCGTCAAAGAATGGCGTCCGACCCTCTACCGATACTGCCAATCCACCTCCTTGTTCTGCATAATAATAATTGTTTCTACGTTAGGCACAAGGCCAACAATTACCCAGTGCATTACTGGTACTTTATTCTATCGAACCCGTAAGGATGAAAGGCAAAGTTCTGCATAATAATAATGTTATGGAAATAGTTACATTGGATATCACAACAATAGGATATCACACCAATAGAATATCACAACAATAGGATATCAAAACATTAGGATATCACAATAATAGGATATCACAACAATAGGCGGGATTTGAACTCAGAAGATCAAGGGCAGTAACTCTATGCTGCAAAACATGACATCCGACTCTCTACCGATACTGGAAATCCACCGCTGAGAGTAATAATTGTTTCTACTTTTGGCACAAGGCCAGCAATTATTCAGTGCATTATTGGTACTTTATTTTATTGACCCCGTATGGATGAAAGGCAAAGTTAACCTCGGCGGGATTTCAAAAATAATGATATATATGAAGCTGAATCCATCTCTATCCTAGGTATTGAGTCTGCAAACTCATCATCAATGATCCATCCATAGTTGGCCTCTTTCTCTTGTAGTTTTATAACGCGTCTATTTATAGCTCGTGAATAAAGGAGCCTCGATGCCTCTTCAAGAATACAATATGCATGTATCAACAGGTGTTTGCATCTATCTGTCTGCATGTATGTATGTGTATTTTATGTATATATTTATACATTTGAGTGGGGTGCCATTCGGCCAATAGAAATACCTGAAACTGTTGGGTTTCACTTCAAATTATTATAATTATTAATTATTATAATTTCCCCGTTGGTTAGTTTAATAACTGGATAATTGTTTAAAGGTCACATTCTCTTACCTACTCGGTGGTTACCTTTATAAATCGGACCGAGGAAACAATATTTCCATTAGTCTTTCCAGTTGCTAATACTATCTACCGGTCACAAGTCCATTTAAGGAGCATAACGCATCAGCCTACCCAGGATTCGAACGCACAACCTCATGATTGCGAATCCAATTCTCTCTTATATATATATATATTTATAAATCAGTGGCTAGTTGAGAGATAGAGTGCTATCGGTTGCCAGTTAATCACTTTACCGTGTCGGTTGTCACAAACAGTCATGACCGGCACGGACCGGTGTTTGGATTATGTCGATCGATTGGTTATTGATTAGGCGATACCCGCTGATGACGCCGCATAAGCCGATTGTGCATTGTTGCATAATATACGCAGACATATGGTGCAGTGCACCTTACTGCTGCATTAGTGCTGCAGAAACTCGAGTCCAGGAACCTTATAGGCACCCGTTTTACGTGTGTTGTGTTGAGGCAAATAACTATGTGTATACTCTGGTAGTGTATCTTACATTGCCCATTGAGTGCGCTGAGATACAACCGGTACAGGCATTGATAAATATGGTGGGTCCGTCAACCCTTATTATATATATATATATATATATATATATATATATATATATATATATATATATATGAAGGAAAATTTTCTCCCGTTCGTGCTTTCCTCTTATTTATAAGTACACCTTAACCAGCAACTACACAGGCATGTATATATATATATATATATATATATATATATATATATATATATATTATATATATATAATATAAGATCAAAAGATGGTTAAAAAAGTTCCAAGCATTTTATTATGCGCATTTCAAAATCAAATATCATCATCTGCGTTCTCATCAGGTAAAATAGGGAGACATGATATGAAGCTTAAAAAACACTTGTGACCAGTGAAGCTTTAAATCAACACACACACACACACACACATATATATATATATATATATATATATATATATATAATCTATTTATCTGTTTATCTATCTAACACCAAATCAGTCAGAATATTTGGTAGATTATATCTAAGGAGTAATCTTTCAAGTATTATAGGAAACCATAATAGGAAGACATTGTCTTTGTAAAACTATAAGGGGTTAATTAAGACAGATCCGACTGATATCTCTAGCAGGTTATACGAATAAATATAGGTTCCTCTCTTTAGTATACGTGTTGTTGTAATGTTAAAAGCTCTACAGTAATTAGACCACTTGCGATTGTAACATACACGTAACACATTGATTGTTTCCTGTCACCTGTCTGTACTTTTCCATAGTATTTAGTCGAATGGGGGTAATATTCGGTTCCTTCAATAAAATTTAACAAAGCTACTTTTATAGACTACTAGAAGTGGTACCCGTCACAGGAGATGACTGACGAAGGAAGGAGTGATGACAAACTGAGAGAGGAAGAGGTGATAACGTCGACTGAGAAAGAAAGGTGTGATAACGTCAACACTAGCTGGCCTCTTGCAGTCAAAAGTGACGGCTAATTGTAATATGTACACATAATTGTTTCTACATTTGGCACAAGGCCAGCAATTATCCCAGTGTATTACTGGTGCTTTATTTTATCGACCCCGTAAGGATGAAAGGCAAAGTTAACCTCGGCGGGATTTGTATACATAATATAAATAAAAGAGGTGTTTGTTTGTTTGTTGGTTGGTTGATTGGTTCCTTCGCACTCACTCACACAAGTGATACAATCATACAAACCTTTCTCAGTCGATGATGTCACCCCCTCCGTTTCTCAGTCGACGTTATCACCCCTACCTTTCTCAGTCGACATTATCATCCCTTCCTTTCTCATTCGACGTTATCACCCCTTCCTTTTTCAGTCACCGGCATCATCCCTTCCTTTCTCAGTCGGCCTTATCACCCTTTCCTTTCTCACTTTGTCATCACCCCTTTCTTCGTCAGTCATCTCTTGTGACGGACAAAAACACAAGGGTATTATATAGTAACTATATAGTCTATAAAAATCGTAAAGTAACATGTATGTACACAATATATATCGTAGACTCTACGACGTAGAGTAACGTGTGTACACAATGAAACTGCGGAAGTGTTGAAGTGAGTAAACGTGTGGACCTGTACGTGCGTGCTGCATTTAAAAGATTTACAAGATCTCAGACGTCATTCGCTTGCCGAGTGCAGTTGAATAATTCAAATCAGAACAAGCAAACAATATTTCCATTGCTCTTTCCGTTGTTGATATTGTCTACCGGTAGCAACTGCTGGCAAAAAGAGCAACGTGAAATAAATTATCTTGCTCAAAGACATAACGCATAGTTCGAACGTAGAACAGCACGATTGCGAATCCAATTCTTTAATCAATTAATTTCATTGATGTCATGTGCCACTGTATATACAAATGCTGAAGAGTTCTCGTTTAGAAGCCCTTATGCTCATAGGCAGGGCCAGGCCCGGATATTTAGTGCCACTGACAAACGCTGCAATATGCACCCTCACTGTTTCCAGTTATGTCCTCTATTCTCCCAAATAAAATAATTTCAACATAGTTTGGCAAACTGAGAAAATTAGTTCCAACGCTTCTTCCTCTGACTAAACTAGGAAAACTATAACTCATTCCATACAAAATCATGTTATAGACTATAATATCACAG
>OZ024749.1:30423645-30426145 GCA_964016885.1 Eledone cirrhosa | reverse complement strand
CATAGGAATACAAGTGAAATCATAAACTCGTCATCTACGTTTGCCTCTTGTTGAGTCAAACAACGCCGTACGACGCTAAAACTATCCATAATAAGAAGTATTCACAACCTCTAACTGGATTACCTATAACGAAATTATGTTATCCCTTATATACATATATATATATATATATATGTGTGTGTGTGTGTGTGTGAGTGTGTATGTATATCCATATGTATGCATGTATATATGTATATATTGTAGTCAAAACATGGCAACAATATCCAACGCTTTAGAGCATTCATAAATGCAGTACCACCTTAATGTGCGGAACTACACTGTCAGCAACGTGGCTGAAGAGGTCGAGATGCAGTTGTCTCTTAGTCTTCCGCATGTATGTGCGTGTATGTGTATGTGCGTGTTGGCTGTGCATGTTGCAAAGAGGCGTTAGGTATTTATTTAAAAGAAAACAGAGCAATGGAAAAACTGGGAATATGATCGTGTTCATATTTATCAGTACATTTCTGAACTTCAGTTCTCTTCATTTGTTTATGTGGGATGATATTGCTTTAGAATTAGTTTTCTTCCAGAAAGATTCCGTCTGGAAGTTATGTTTGTACCTCTAGGCGTTCGTGATATATGTGAGTTTTAATAAAGGTAAAGGGCTTTCAATGACATCTTTATGTAGTGTGGATGATATATGTATGTATATACGTGTAGATATATGTATATAAGTGTATATAAGTATATATAAATATATATATATATATATATATATATATATATATATATATATATATATGTATATATATATATATATACATCATATATCTACATATAAATATATATATATATATATATATATATATATATATATATATATATATATATATGTATATATATATATATATATACATCATATATCTACATATAAATATATATATATATATATATATATATATATATATATATATATATATGTATATATATACATCATATATCTACATATAAATATATATATATATATATATATATATATATGTATATATATACATCATATATCTACTTATAAATATATATATACATACATATATCTCTCTCTCTATATATATATATATACATCATATATCTACATATAAATAAATATATATATATACATACATATATATTTATATATATATATAAGAGTGAGAAATGAAATTTTGTTTCATTTTTTTTCGTTTATATATATATAATATCCACATATATGTACATATATATATGTAAATATATATATATATATATATATATATATATATATATATATATATATATATATATATATATATATATATATATATATATATATATATATGTGTGTGTGTGTGTGTGTGTGTGTGTAAACATATATATGTGTGTGTGTGTGTAAACATATATATATATATATATATGTGTGTGTGTAAACATATATATATATGTGTGTGTGTGTGTGTACACACATATCTATAATATATATAAATATATAAATGTGTGTGGGTTGCTCTGGTGTGTATATATATGAAGATGTATATGTGTGTGTGTATATCTGTTTCGGTTTTGTGAATGATATTTAGAAAAAGGAGGCGTGATCTGTCATTGTAGTCGATCACAATAAATCTATAGCTGGAGTATTGGATAACATTTTCTTTGGCACATTTCATTCTGAAGAACATCTCATTAGTTAGCTAAACAATATTTTCATATATTCGATATTCTATAAGTTTTCAAATTTTAACAATAGTTATGTTTTGCGGCGAAACATTTATGAATTTTTTCCGGAAACTTTTTTAAGAATTTCAACAAGTTTTCCCCATTACTTCAAAAATTAGATTTTTAGGATATAAGGTATAAATCAAATGAATAATTGTATGAAATGAATACTGATTCGGCTAATTCACCAAATTGTAACAAATGTTGACTATATATATATATATATATATATATATTTCGTTTCTGAATTTGTTTAGCAAGATTCTTTATCTGAAATCGTGTGTTGAAACCGATATTGTTATACTTTGGGAGGGTCATGTTGCCAATAAGAAACACACGCACCAGTTTGCTTTCACTTCAATTTATTATAATAAATTTATAAATTTAGGAATTTAAAAATTTCTGATTGGTTGGTTGGTTCCACAACCAAATAGTTGTTTATATATTGTCAAAGTTCTTTCGTCACACATTCTGTGACCTCTTCAGTGACTGGGGATTCTTTTCTTTGTTTTTGTGCCTCTCCTTTGTTCTGTCCTACGCCATTTTGTTTCTGTGTGTGTGATGTGTGCTCAGTCTGCGCATGCGCCACATCCGGGTGTCTGTGTGTGTTTATATTTGTTTATTTATTTGTTTATTTACATGTTGCCGGTTAGTTGTTTGTTCTATGTGTGTGTGTGTTTTCATTTTGTCCTTAATTGTAAATTGTGATGTTGCTGTTCCAGTCATATTTTCTATTTAATTTTGCTTGTAATTCTTTTATGTTTATTGCCTCTGTGATTTGTCTAAACATTGC
>OZ024749.1:30408645-30413645 GCA_964016885.1 Eledone cirrhosa | reverse complement strand
ATATATATATATATATATATATAATACAATATATTAACAAATGTAAACTATATTTATAAAACCATATTTATTTCATTATACATATTTCAAGGGCCATCAAGGCAAATTATGGTGCGCTTTCATCAGATAAAATATAATATAGGTTAGTTTTATAAATAAATATTGACATACCCTGAGAAAAAAACACAACCATTCTGGTTGGAATACATATATACTATCTTAATTTTTTTATATATCCTTTGTGATCCTATGTCTATTTCTGTACTCCTGAAGAAGGGCTAAAACCTGACACGTCCAATTTCCTTTCACCTTGTCCATATAAAGCGTGAAACTAATAAGACTTTTTGTACCTCTGTCTGTTGTTTCCTTGAACTATATATATATGTGTGTGTATGTGTGTATGTGTGTATGTGTGTGTGTGTGTGCGCGCGCGCGCGCGCGTGTGTGTGTGTGTGTGTGTGTGTGTGTGTGTGTGTGTGTGCGTGACTGTGTGCGTGCGTGCATGTGCGTGTGTGTATATATGACAGAACAGGAAAACCCGATCATATACAACAAATCTTGTAAGATAATGTTTAAAACATGAGTAATATCACTAAATTGGTTATTGCTATACAAGTCCCAATACCAGTCTCAAGTTGTGTATTGTTGAGTTTAATCACAAAATGGACGCCTACAAATTTTTTCACATCCAATCGTTGGCTTTCATCTATAGCCAAAACCCTTCTGGTTTAAACTGAGTAAACAAATAAGTAACACGTTATCTAACTAGTTTCTATATTTGACAAGAATAATTTATTTGATTACGATTTCCCGTTGAAGACTTTCTATGTCGGAACTTTCCGCTTATTAGATTCTATTTCTGTTGACATCATAAGAACGAGGTAATAATTTACATAAGCAGTTTGACTGATTAAACATAATCCTATATTATCTCTTACTATTTCCTCGTCACGTTGGTCCCCTTAAATATCGGGAAGATAAGAGAACTATATAGAAAGGCACACTTGTGTGCGTAAATCCATTTACACATATACCCTTTATATGTGTAAATGTACTGAATAATTGTTTTTATTGTAAAGACATTATACAGTAGAATGTTATGTTAACGCTCGTTATAGGTCCTTAAGGATCATAAGAAAGGTAGAGATGTAGCAGAGGACGATAAGCCAAGACCTATCTATATCAAGCGGATTTGTGATGACATTAACTGCAATTACACTGACCTGGTGAACATGATGAACAATAGAATTGGATGGTGATAGAGGTTCAAGGGAATCTGTTTCAAGCAGTGCGACCAAACTGATTTGTAATGAGATAAACAGCAATTCCACTGATCTGCTGAATATGACGAACAATTGAATTAAATGGTGACAGAGAGACAAAGGAATCTGTTTCAGGCAGTGCGACTTATATTGATTGCAGAGGGCGAATTTTTAGTCAATTTGAACAAGGGTATATTTAGTTCTTGTTTCCCATTTCACGTTTACAACATTTTTTGAGATTCTGTCCACTGGGACCATAAGGCAGCACACGTCTGAGGTTCTGTCCGCTGGGACCATAAGGTAGCACACGTCTGAGGTTCTGTCCACTGGGACCATAAGGCAGCACACTTCTGAGGTTCTGTCCACTGGGACCATAAGGTAGCACACTTCTGGGGTTCTGTCCACTGGGACCATAAGGTAGCACACTTCTGAGGTTCTGTCCACTGGGACCATAAGGTAGCACACGTCTGAGGTTCTGTCCACTGGGACCATAAGGTAGCACACTTCTGAGGTTCTGTCCACTGGGACCATAAGGTAGCACACTTCTGAGGTTCTGTCCGTTGGGACCATAAGGTAGCACACTTCTGAGGTTCTGTCCACTGGGACCATAAGGTAGCACACTTCTGAGGTTCTGTCCGTTGGGACCATAAGGCAGCACACTTCTGAGCTTATGTCCACTGGGACCATAAGGTAGCACACGTCTGAGATTCTGTCCACTGGGACCATAAGGTAGCACACTTCTGGGGTTCTGTCCACTGGGACCATAAGGTAGCACACTTCTGAGGTTCTGTCCACTGGGACCATAGGGTAGCACACTTCTGGGGTTCTGTCCACTGGGACCATAAGGTAGCACACTTCTGAGGTTCTGTCCGCTGGGACCATAAGGCAGCACACTTCTGAGGTTCTGTCCACTGGGACCATAGGGCAGCACACTTCTGAGGTTCTGTCCGCTGGCGACAGGGAAAATCTTTTATTGGTAGATTCGTACTGTTACATTTAGTCTGTATATACACATATATACACGAATATTCACAAGCTTATACACGAATACTCGCACATATATACACGAATATACTCACATGCATATACACGAATATACTTACACACATATACACAAATACATACATATATACGGATATTCACATATATACACACATTCTCATACATATACATGAATACTCACATACATATACATGAATACTCACACAGATATACAAAAATACTCACACACATATATATACACGTATAGTGACACATATATACACGCATATACATGAGTACTCACACACACATATATACACGAATATTCATATATATATATATATATATATATATATATATATATATATATATATATATATATATATACATATATATATATATATATATATATATACATATATATATATATATATATATATATATATATATATATATATATATATATATATATATATACATATATATATATATATATATATATATACATATATATATATATATATATATATATATATATATATATATATATATATATATATATATATATATACATATATATATATATATATACACGAATACTCACACACATATACACGAATGCTTAAACACATATAGATGAATACATACACATATACAAGAATACTCACACACACATATATACACAAATAGTCACACACATATACACAGATATTTACACACATATACGAATATTCACACACTCATACAAGAATACTCACATATATTACATATATTACATATATCACATTACTATATGCTTTTATCTCATATCCTAACATGGCTATTCCACGTTCTTTCATATATTTAAGTCTAGGAAGCATATTCAATATTCTCTCTTTCTAAATACTTTTTCGTTTGGCCTTTCCAATAGCTTTGAAAATAACTCTAAATACGTTATTATTCAATAGATAACAGTCTTCCATGCAAAGTAAAGCCGATACTAATCTGAAGAATTATCTCCCTTCTGTGAAATTTATGAGAAAGCAGCTTGGTAAAGGTACAAAGTATTATCAAAAACATATACATTCGAGTGATAAATCGTCTTAAGTATTTTCTTCATAAGGTCGCAAATTTACAAAGCAGGTGCTTACAAATTTGTTATCATTGCCAAGAGACAAACATGGATTGGAATTAGACGAGTAAACAACTTTACAATATAATCCTTTTGTTCTTGTACTGATATCATTCATGAGACTGAAGCCATAAGACATGCTCTGGCACACCCAAAGAGGGTTTTAATCGAAAATATCGATCAGGAACGTATTTGTCATGTGTTGAGATCAGACTTGTCTTATGCAAGAAGGCTGCGATAATCAACAACTTTTCTCGTAAATTTAAGCCTTATTTCTTGTAGCTGGCATACGGCAGTTCTGTGTTCGACTCCCTAAGATGATGTTGTCAGCTTCCTGTGTTTATATGCCCAACTTGTTGGGCATATATATATATCATAGTCAAATGACTGCGTTGTTGCAGTTAGCTTTACGTTAACTCGCATTCAAAATTTAAAGTTAGATCAAAGCTCCTTAAATCTATGATTGTTTATGCGCATACTTACATACATACATACATACATATATATATATATATAGAAGTGGTTACACAACAGTCAGTTCACCAGACCGAGACCAATTGTTTCATCTTAGCGGATCCTCAGCTCGTAATACTGAGGATCCGCTAAGGTGAAACAATTGTTCTCAGTATGGTGAACTAACTGTTGTGTAACCATTTCAACCTAACTCGTCCCTTGGACTTAGTGCTCTACCACTACGGATATTACCTTCCAGTGTTCTACCACTATATATATATATATATATATATATATATATATATATATATACATACATATACATACATATATATATATATATATATATATATATATATATATATATATATATATATATATATGGGAGGGTGATGTTGCCAATAAGAAACACACGCACCAGTTGCTTTCACTCCAATTTATTATGAATTAAATTTATAAATTTAAGAATTTATAAATTTCCGGTTGGTTGGTTGGTTGGTTCCACAACCGGACGGTTGTTCATATATTGTCAAAGTTCTTTCGTCACAAATTATGTGACCTCTTCAGTGACTGGGGATTCTTTTCTTTGTTTTTGTGCCTCTCCTTTGTGTATACATGTTTGGGGACATCATATATATATATATATATATATATATATATATATATATATATATATATATATATATATATATATATATATATATATATACATATATATACATATATATACATATATGTATATACAGGATGTCCACCAAAATCTATACACACTTCAACAGCATTCTATTAAATTTTGTCTGCACAGGTAATCAAGGCGTATACACATTTTTGGGGGACATCCTATATATACATATATATTTATATATTATATATATATATATATATGCGTGTGTGTGTGCGTATGCATGTATGTATGTACTTCAATGCATATAAATATATATATATATACATATGTGTGTGTTGTTACCGTGTGTGTGGGTGGGTAGGTGTTAGCGTGCTTGTGTGTGTTTGAGAGTGTATGTGTGTGTGTCTGTCTGTCTGTCTGTCTCTGTGGTTAATGCGTGGGTTTGTTGTTCGGCAAAAATAACCAAAGGTTGATAATATGAGTACCAGAATTAAAGAAAAGTAATTAATTGTTTCTATTTTAGGCACAAGGCCAGCAATTACCCAGTACATTACTGGTACTTTATTTT
>OZ024749.1:30398645-30406145 GCA_964016885.1 Eledone cirrhosa | reverse complement strand
TATAATAAGGTGAGCCACACTACTAAAAAGATATCAAGGCAATTTTGAAATTAGGTGTGCCATTTAGAAAGCAAAATGGGCCGCAGTTTGCCCATGACTGTTCTAGAACTAGAGAAATATTTCAGGTAGTTGCGATGACCCAGTGTTTGATGTTTCGTTGTTTATCCCGCTTTCAGTGGCGTGAAGTGACTGAAAGTTCAGTCACTGGATAGGACGCCAGTCCATCGCAGAGTTAACCTCCCCATATAAGTATCATTGGTAATCTTTCTCAGATGATTACACTGGAGCAACGTAAAATGAAGTGTTTTGCTCATGAATACAACACACAACCCAATCCAAGAATCGAACCCAGAATATTATGAACGTAAGTTAAACATACTTAGCACTAGGCCACGCACCTCCCGGTGCAACATGAAATTAAATGTTTTGCTCAAGAACACCACAGGCAACCCAATCCAGGAATCAAACCCATGACATTATGACCGTAACTGCAACACACTTACCATTAGGCCACGTATAGTATATTACATGTAAATAATTTCCAAGATGAGAAATACACTTTTATTCATACTATGAATTGATTTAAACATTTTTAAATGCCATTGTTTTGCCACAAATGTGCAGGCGTACTTACTTGCATATTGTTTGAAACTTTGCTTGTCAAAATATAATCTATTCTAAGTAAAACAAAACAGAAATATGAAGTGGATTTATTGTGTATTTTATCTTAGAATAATATCAAACGTCTCTTATGGATTGTTGTTTCAGTTTATTTAATAAACTATGTGCATTTATCTAACTTGAGCTATTTTGTAAGTTATTTCGGAAATATCATAAAAAATAACATGACATAATCCAAAATAATTTAATTCTATGTCGAAATGTCATATATATATATATATATATATATATATATATATATATATATATATATATAAAGGTTTACATATATATATATATATATATATATATATATATATATATATATATATATGACATTTCGACATAGAATTAAATATATATATATATAAACCTTTAGGTTGAGATACAATTTTGGCTGTATTGTGCTGCGCGTTCTAGCAAAAAGCCACCAGCCGTAAGCAACTAACCACATTCCTTCTAACCTGACCGCTGCTACGTCACGATTCTTAGCCATTTTTGAATGTATTCTTGGCGCGATCACTTTGGAAAATTTATTGTCTAAATTTGAGCTAACTTCCTGAAGAGTCCGGTGCTCTAGGTGTCCGAAGCTATCGGATATCTTAAAATGCGGACGAAACCATGGTCGAGGTAACTAAATATGTTCACTTTTCTCCTAGTTTATTTTACACCTAATTCTGTTTAATTGACTGTATATCTGGGCGATTCATACACGCTGTCGAAATACTCTATAAATATTCCGTCGCAGCCGGCGCGAAGGGCTGATTTCGGTTATTTGTCGGAGATTTCTTCATAGAAGCCTTTATTCTTATAGCTTGGTCTAATCGATTTTTTATATGGTTAATTATGCTAATTGGGAGAGGAAATGGTATATATTTTATCTGGTGATTCTATAGACATGTTTTATGATATATATATATATATATATATATATATATATATATATATATATATATATATATATATATATATATATATAATATAGAAAGGCTTCTACAGGACTATAACTGTTTCATTCGGGAGAAATCATCAAGGCTTGTAAAATAAGTTGGATTACTTTGAATAAATAATGAATGAATATTACATAATTTATCTACTAAATTTCGTAACACATGATTAAACAGATATTAAAAATATTATTCAAGATTCACTTCTTTTAAAAAGATTCAAATTTCAATACTTCCGGTATATCTATACTATATATATATAGAGAGAGAGAGAGTGAAAGAGAAAGATGAAGCGATTCGGATTTTTTTCAACACGCTGATGTGTGTGAGTGTATGTTGTTGTTCTTTGATTTTATAAAATTGCTAGAGCGAGAAAGAGAGATCGTATGTGTGAGTATATAAAGAGAGGAGTGACTAACAACATAATGTTTTAAGTCTCTGTTCTTTGTCATTTTTTTTCTCCTGTTGTGTTGTATGTCTACGCCATTTTTTATTCAGACATACAACACAACAGGAGAAAAAAAATATAACACCACTGACGATGTTGCAGATGTGCAACGAAAGATTTATGTAAATTATGTAAACTATATATATGTGTTTGTGTCTATATTGTATGTGTATTATTTTTGACCGTCGGTTAGTCAATGGCAACATTGAGGACCGAGTAAGTTAGATCGCAGATATAAAAGACAGCGAGAAGCGAAAACCAACCAAACAGTGAGTGTGTTCTGTTATTAATTCTGGCAATATTACGCAAATATGACCCTCCCCAAGTATAACAATATCTGTTTCGACACACGATTTCATATAAAAAACCTCGCTAAACTAATTCATCGCCGCTATATATATATATATATATATCATCATCATCATCATCATCATTTTAGGTCCGGCTGTTTCGACAGCTATATCCGGATCTAGCTGTCGAAACGGTCGGAGCTCAACCGGCGGGGCCCTGACTCTTTTCCTATTACCCTAAGTATCGAGTACCCTTATGGGACACCTTGTATCTTACCACACCTTCTTTGTTATATATATATATATATTTATATATATATATATATAAATATATATATATATATATATACGATATTAATAAATGGAAACTATATTTATAAAACCATATTTATTTCATTATACCTATTTCAGGGATACCACATTAAATTAGGGTATGCCTTCATCAGACAAAATACAATATATAACAGTTTTACAAATAGCTTTGACGTGCCCTTTTAAAATACAACCATTACTTTTGAAGGCTGTCTGGATAGTGATTTGTTTATATAATAGTGTTAAGCACAATTAGAAAAAGACGGAGAGAAAGAAAAAAAAGACGTCTTTTTTTTCTTTCTCTCCGTCTTTTTCTTTGTTGTGCTTAACACTATGACTTATTATATAAACAAATCACTATCCAGACAGCCTCCAAAAGTAATGGTTGTATTTTAAAGGGGTACGTCAAAGCTATTTGTAAAACTGTTATATATTGTATTTTGTCTGATGAAGGCATACCATAATTTAATATGGTATCCCTGAAATATGTATAATGAAATAAATATGGTTTTCTAAATATAGTTTCCATTTGTTTAATATCGTATATCTACTCCAAAAATTTGTCGAGTGCTTTATATCAGTTATAAAAATATTTACTTGTTGTATCCCAACAACTTTAAATAGAACTTTTGCATATATATATATATATATATATATAAATATATATATATATATATATATATATATATATATATATATATATATATATATATATATATATATATATATATATATATACGTATATATATATATATATATATATAACATGAATTGTTTCTACTAAACCTTCAATTTAAGACACAACCTACATATTTGATAGGACTCCAGCTCACACCTCCTTCTTCTTCTTTTTCTTTCTTCTTTATCTTCTTTATCTTCTTCTTCTTTTGCTCCCCCTGGAACATTGGGCTACGAGCCACCCCCACACAACGTCATGTCCTGAGTCTGCTTTTCAACTCCTCCATGATGCACGGTGCGTCATGGTGTATCTAATCATTTTTTTAGGTCTTACTACGGCTGATTTCTTTCAGAGAGAAAGAAAGAGATGGAAAAAGGCAGAGAAGATTCATCCCCGGAGGAATAATAAAAAATGTTTACACTGCACATTTCATTTTTTCAAAGCTAAAGCTGCCGATCCAAAATCAGTAATTCAACTCCCTGAAAATATATTTCAAATATTTTCTGTTCTAGCAGGAATATTATGCTGTCCACAAATCAATGGTAACATTGAGGACCGAATAAATTAAATTAACCGATATAAAAGACACAAATGCGAAAACCAACCAGACACTGAGTGTGTTCTGTTATTAATTCTGCAATATTATTACAAAAATATGACCCTCCCCAAGTATAACAATATATATATATATATACAATATTAAGGATACTATTTATGGTTATGTATATTTTAAACTTTTTATAGTTATGTATATTTTAAACCCTAAACTGAAGGGCAGTAATTTATTACAAATAGCTCAATGTAATAACAACAGTTGTTCTACAGAGCAGTTATATAGAATTCACAAGAATCAAAGCTATGTTCAAAGCATTTATTCACTTACAATTGTTTCATCCATGTGTGTGATATGTGTGTATATGCATTAGGGTTATTATTATAAGGCATATATATATATATATATATATATATATATATATATATATATATAGAGAGAGAGAGAGAGAGAGAGAGAGAGAGAGAGAGAGAGAGAATTCACAAGAATCAAAGTTATGTTCAAAGCATTTATTCACTTACAATTGTTTCATCCAAACCTAGGCTTGGTGTCTTATGAGCATTTTTCAATGTTTGAACATATAATTTACCTCCTTTCCAACGCAAGAGAAATACAGATACATATATATATATTGATGTACAGTGGTGTGACATATATTATACTATACCATCTTTGTACAGCAATTCAAATTCAAAATCAAAATCAAAATCAAAATTAAAATACATTCGACAGATAACACAGATAATGTAAGAGGATAGTTTGATAGTCAGATCTAGTAGGTAGTGTATGCGTTAGTTACACATGGAGCATGCAAGTGTGTCTCATTTATATACGATTATTGTGTGGCAAGGTGTTACATGTAATAACAACAGTTGTTCTACAGAGCAGTTATATAGAATTCTTTAACACTTTAAGCGGGTAAGCAACCATAATACTCTTGCTTACCCGGGTCCATTCATGTTTCCGTTTATATATATAGATAGAGAGAGATAAATATACACGGGTGTGTATGATCGTGTATAGAAGATTATATTAATAAAAGGAATTCCAACTTTGTGTGATTTACTCGTTTTATTTACAATACTTTAAAATTTATAATGGTATTAGAATGAAATAGTATGGTAGAATATTAAATGATAAGTGTTAATTGAACAAATACTTTCATGCTTTCGCAATCTTCAGGTTCATAATGTGTGGTGACAGTCAAGTTTGCAATTTTCAACTGTAATGAGATGGGTAAATTTTGTGCCTTATATACAGTGAAAAGTGGCTCCAGAATGCTAAATCTTGCAAACTGTATTTCGACCAATCGGTGTGTAGTTTCACTGGATTACTAAAGCTGATTGGTTTAGGCGTCACGGTTGGTTGAGCATGCCTAACGACCACTAATTGACCCTATCCAAAGCATCAATTGTTTTGCTATTTTTAGAAATGATGAAAATAGCATTTTCTAGTAATCATCACCATGAACATCATTTTTATTATTATTATTGTTGTTGTTGTTGTTAGTGGTCGTAGTCGTAGTCATAGTAGAAGTAATACCCCTAAGCATTATTATTGTTCATTTAGCTTGGGTTTGAATTTATCAATAAAATTCTTTTCTTTGATTTTTCTCTTGATTTCACTTGGGCTGTGTAATTTGTAGAATGGGAATATTATAAATATTCCCTGACCACATGTTCCTAGATGGTTACTTAGGGGTATCTGGCGGACATTTGGGTCTCTGATTTGCTGTCGATGTACGCGTGCACGTTCCGATAGTGCATTTCCAGTTTGACCGACATATAGTTCTTCACAATTCGGGCATTTAATGCAGTAAATTAGATTTCTGCTTTTGCAGTTCATATTTGCATTTGGGAATATTTTTCCAGTTTTTGTTTTCATATATTGACCGGCGTGTATGGATTGACATGTGCCACATCGACTATCATTGCATTTAGATACAGTGAATGATTGGTCTTTGTTGTTAAGGTCAAACTTTGCTTTTGTTAATAATTGCTTCAAATTTTTCGGCTCTCTTTTACTAAGAGTCAAAGATCGATCTGTGATATATATATATATATATATATACATACACATATATATATATATGTGTGTGTATATATATATATATATATATATATATATATACATACATTTGTATAAATCTCTCTCTATCTATCTATCAATCTATCTATCTCTCTCTCTCTATATATATATATAAATATATATATATATATATATGACCAATGGGAGGAAGGGTGTCTTCTGACGCTTAAATTCGTTTGTTCGAATTCATATGATTCCAGTTCCTCAGAGAAATAACAACCCAACGCGGAATTGGGCATATCGGAGTATTGACGAAGTTAAACTCCCTCAACAATATGTGTACCCGTCTCTACCACACCAATTCGGACTGCCTAAAGAGGCCACAGCCAAAGATGGCTGTCACCGAAATGTAATTTACCAGTAATAAACGAAGCCAAATTTTAAATATTTGACTTATTTGTTTTATTTTACATTACTCCGGAGTAACCAAACCAACCTGCGCACTTCGTCAAGTGCTCCAATCGGCATACGGAGGTGTCGGTAAACAACCAACATATACTAAAAAAAGAAATATATATATATATAGGAAAAAGTATGACCCCGACGACAGAGCTCAAGCCGTTTCGACGTCTATTTCTGGAAACGGCTTGAGCTCTGCCGTCGGGGTCATACTTTTTCTATTTCCCACTCTACTACCCCAAGTATCGAGTACTCTGGTGCGTTATGGTCCATCTGGTTACTTACCACAATTCCTTATATATATATATATATATATATATATATATATATATATATATATATATATATATATATATATATTATATAAAACATGAAAATAAAGAATAACACTGCGTGGTTTGTACATGGGTTACATATGATAAAAATATTTCTTCGTCAGTGATTTTCCAACCATCATTGGTATTTCATCGCATTAAAAATCAGATACCTCAGGTTGGTGCGAGCAATAACTAAAAATAGTTATTGGGACCAGAATTCGCGTAAGGCGAGGGGGACAAGTAAACAACATAGAAGGATAAAAGCAAACCGAAGATAGGAAAATAAACAAGCAACATGGTTGTCCGGTCAACATAAGCTGAGTGTATTTCATGAGCGGGAGAGGTACAGACCGTGTTGATGTGTGTGAGATGTGAGCAAGAAGAGACCCACACAAGCCAAACGGGAGGAAGTGAGAAGGGAAGAAACAGAGCGTGAGTGAGTGGAAGTGTGAGGAATAGGTCAGTCGAGAGAAAGTGTAACTGACAGAGGGGGCGAAAGAAGGTGACAGAAACAGAGAGAGCGGGGAAGCAGTAAGTGAGAAACAGACAAACGCAGCCGAGGTAAATATATATAAAAAAACATGAGAAGAAAGAAGAATACTGCGTGGTTTACACATGGGTTACATATGATAAAAATAGTCCTTCGTCAGTTATTTTCCAACCATCATTGGTATTTCATCGCATTAAAATTCAGATCCCTCAGGTTGGTGCGAGCAATAACTAAAAAAGGATATTGGGACCAGAATTGGCGTAAGGCGAGGGGGACAAGTAAACAACAACTTTTTTTAGTTATTGCTCGCACCAACC
>OZ024749.1:30361145-30396145 GCA_964016885.1 Eledone cirrhosa | reverse complement strand
CATGCATACGAGGTTAAGGTGAAAGGTTCATAGGTTGACTGTGAAGGTGTGATGCTAGAGCTGTGAACTCTTGCGTGCATTAATTTCAAATCTTCTTACTAATAACTGCTTTCTTTCTTTACAGGGAAAGTTGCAAAGTAAACCACATTTGGTCATTCCAGGAGAGTGTCTTGGTCAGCCTACGAATATTTGATCCGACTCTCGTATTCTGTTAATAAATGCTGACATTCGGCGACAGCCATGCCGGAATGATACATTCTATGGTTTAGGTTAATTATATCAATTCCCAGTATTTATTACATTTCAAGATCGTGACATCAACTATCAGTAATATATTAAGACTGAATTGTCTCCCTGTCTACCCTCTTTCCAATAAATTATACGTCATGACATCATACAAATAATAAATCTATATTATATTTTAGTTTCATTTCGTAATTAAGAAATAATATTTTTTCTTTAAAATAGAACAGAAATAAACTAAAAACAAAAATGAAGATTTCAAAATTTATTGATCCCAGCTCTTATTTAATTCGATTAATAAAAACTTTAAAGAATTCTGACATACAGAGGTGTGGGTTGAGAAATTCTTCAGCCACTATCTCATATCAATAACTCTTATTGCAACTTTATGAAACTAAATACATTTGATTTGTTGAAATAATTAATAGAGTTCGTATTTTTAGCAAGTCACGTATAACAGGTTGGTGTTTCTTTCTTTTAAGGGGGTGGACTGGGGGAGAATTTATAATTTAATTATAAATCAGTTAACTGTTCAATACAGTACCACACATAATAATTATTAAGGACGTCTCAGGACGCAGCAAGAGTTCATTTCACGAGATCACGTGTTCGATCCCACTACGTGATATCTTTCATTGCCAACGTCATTGCTGCAGCCTCGAGTCGACCTGAAACTTGTGATGGAACCTAGGTAGAGGGAAACAGTACAGAAGTCTGCTACAGGAATTGTATTTGAAATCGTAAGGTACAGCTTCGTCATATATTGTGTCACGCTGATTCTGCCTGTGAACTACACGTGTCTTTGAAATACTGAACTACACGTGTCTTTGAAATACTGAACTACACGTGTCTTTGAAATACTGAAACACTCGGGTTAGCAGAAACAAGCGTTTACTAATCTATTTAAGTCAGTTATATTTTATATGGTCCTGGTTTGGAGAGAAGAGGCTGTGTCTATGGCGTTCACACGGAGGAGGGTACTGTGTCTATGATCTTCACACGGCTCTCTCTCTCCTTCTGTCTCTCACTCTCTCTCCTCCCTCTCTCTATCTCTCTACCTAGCTGTCGATCTATTTATCTATGTATCTCTCCCCATTGCAATAGCACAATATATTCTATATGATACGCAAAATACTTACAATTACAATATATATATAT
Organism: Eledone cirrhosa; assembly: GCA_964016885.1. NCBI lineage: Eukaryota > Metazoa > Mollusca > Cephalopoda > Octopoda > Eledonidae > Eledone > Eledone cirrhosa. The sequence goes on along the minus strand of OZ024749.1, from coordinate 30,394,744 downwards.
ATATATTATATATATATATATATATATATATATATATATAGGAACGAGTAGGACCCCGACGGCTGAGCTCAAGCCGTTTCGACAGCTAAATCTGGAATCAGAATTAGCCGTCGAAATGGCTTGAGCTCAGCCGTCGGGGTCCTACTCGTTCCTATTACCCACTCTACTACCTTAGTATTGAGTACTTTGGTGCGTTATGGTCCATCTGGTTCCTTACCACATTTCCTTCGTTATATATATATATATATGTGTGTGTGTGTGTGTGTGTGTGTGTGTGTGTGTGTCTGTATACCTATCTATATGTATGTATGTATGTATGACCCAGGTTAACTGAACCTACTCAGCGACATCCAGAGTTGACACTGCACTCAGTGCAGAGTGCTGGAGCCCCTGCATGGACACACTGGAAGAGGAAGAGCGAGGTTGACATATGTTGATGTCCTAATGACAGACACAGATCTCTTGGAGACGCAGGACATGGCAGCGAAGATGAAGGAAAAAGACCGCTGATGAGAACTCGTCGATGGATCACGGGAATTGTTGCCGCCCTATATATATATATATATATATAATTGTTTCTACTTTAGGCACAAGGCCAGCAATTACCCAGTGCATTACTGGTACTTTATTTTATCGACCCCGTAAGGATGAAAGGCAAAGTCAACCTCGGCGGGATTTGAACTCAGATCGTAAAGGGACGTAACTATGCTGGAAAGTATGGCGTCCGACCCTCTACCGATACTGCCAATATATAATATAAACATGGATGGCACCAAGAAAAATATAGACTTCGGCTTTAAAATGTTTCAGTGTCTATTATATATATTTGCATGCGATATAGACAGAAGAAACGAGTAGTTGCTTAGGAACTAATCTTACAATGTTGTTTATTGTCGTAGTTGTTGATGTTGTTGTTTAGCCCCAGGTAAGACCTGACCGAGCAGTTCTATGATCATAAGAATTCTTGTCATGACCTTCCAGTCAGTTTAAATGTTCTTCGGGTCTACATGTTATATTATGCCTTTCCATACTTAGAACTATATACCAGAGACTGACACACTATCAGCACTGCATATAAGAATGGGATGGGATCTCCATTTTCTGTTAGATACATTTGTGTTAATGTATATAACGACAAGGATATGGTCCGAATGTGGAAGAGCCGAACTCCCACTGTCATCGCCTCCATCTCTCTCGCTCTCCTCATCTCTCTGAATGGTGAGCAAGCGGGGTCCCACGTGCTGGCCTCCTCAAAACCGCGGCTGACAGAATGGAGAAGGCGTTTCCCCGGAGGAGGATGGTAAGTGTGGTTCGGCATGTTGTTTCAATTGCAAATCAAAGCCCACTGTTATGTAAATACAATACAAAATGAGTAAATTATATTTAGTGAAAAGTAATATATATTTGAAACACTTGAAAATTTATTAACGATTTTTTTTCTATTTCTATTTTTATTTTTATTTTTAATTTTATTTTTAATTTTATTTTTATTTTTATTTTTATTTTTATTTTTACATAATTTTCCTTCATATAATTGTCTAACCGAACTCATATATTTTCTTGTTAATTAAGTAAGCCACGAAATTAAATTTTGTCCAACGTTGTATGACAAGCTTTATAGCATTATCGATTATCACTCTAGTCCTAAACTTGACAGATTTGTTAGAACCCCTGATAAGAATTCTTACTATTATTCGGTCCGGCTCACAGTTACTTTCATAAGATGGCGATTTTTTATAGAAGTTAGAGTGTCGCATTAAATGCCTCTGTTTTCTTCCGGTCTTCTGAGCTCTGAGTTCAAATCCCACACAACTCTATTTGTCATAGTCGGTTTTCCAAGGTTGATAAATGAAAAAACACTGCGTCAACCATTTTCCATATTCCCCCACCCCTCTCTCTCTCTATAAACCCTTCCTCCATACTCTTAGAAATTATTATTACCCACTAGGGATCAACTAAAGTTATATTATGTGCAATATAATAACACAGACAGAAAGATTTTCAGATAACGTCTTGTTTAACGAGGTAAATTCGCACACGGCCAGAAGACTGACACAACAGGGAATGTTAATTACATACTGTCTTTCTACGTCGTATCGTTTAATTGAAACGGGACAGAACATTATATATAAATATAGATATCTTTCTTTATTTACATATATATATAGACAGATAGATAGATACTTAGCAATCACTTACTCGCTACTCATTCTGACTAAAAACAGCCATTAATTTCAAATAACTCTATTATTACAATGTTTTTAATAAAATAAACTAATTATGGATTTCAATTACTTTTTTTAATCAATAATTTGGAGGGTTTTAGTAATATAAACTAATTTTCGCATTATGAAGCTAATGTTTGGAACCGTTTCTGATAGAATTATTATTGAATGTGTTTCAATGAACAGACTTCTTTCGTATTTGACTGTTGTTGTCTCAACTTGTTGTGGTTTGCCTGATCGAGATTAAACATCAGTGATCAGGCTTCAGGGCCCACCACAAAAATGATAACAACTTGGGCTCTAACTAAACACACAATAATGTATTATAACATTAGGCGGCTTCGTTTAAAAAGGGTTAAATATGACCAGTCGCCTTTCAAAAAGAAACATTCTCTGACATATATCATTAATCTATGGTGAAATTCAATATAATTGTGATAGAAAATACAATGGGGAGGTGAAGGGTTCCTGGCTTTAAGGAAAAAATACAGGAGGTTCAGTTAATTATGATTTCATTCAACATATTCGCCTCTCAGATTCTCACACTTATTGCTGCGCTCCTTCAGTTTTTCTACGCCCTGTAAAAAGAACTCCAGCTAGGCTTCTGTAGCAGCGATCAACCCAGGAAATTTTCAGCACCCCCTCATTTATTTAGTTGGCTGTGAAGACACTTATATCGATATCTCAATTCTCAGGGAGACTAAGCGTATCTGTTTATAATTCAGTTTTGTCAGCAGACTGGACTAGGTCAACGTGACTTAAAGTTACTTGGTCAAGGATACAGCCTATTATTCGTCCAAGAATCAAACCCCAATCTTCAGAACTATTAGCTGAACATCTTAGCTTTAAACCCTCCCAAATTTTATTCAGAATTATTCATTTAACCAGCGTACCTTTTTAAAATTCAGTTTTGCCAGCTGACTGGACTATGTCAACGTGAAATAAAGTGTCTTGCTCAAGGACACAGTCTATTATCGGTCCAAGAATCGAACGCAAGACCTTATAACTGTTAGCTGGAGATCATAGCTTCAAACTCTCCCAATTTATATTAAGAATTATCCATTTAACAACAAAGAAATTTGGAGTGAGGACGAATATTTCTCTCTTTAATGTATTGGTACTTCTGAAATACTGTTTCGGATTTGAACTCTCAGTTGATTTGTCGTTGGTTGGAGGCGCATATTTATTCGGCTTTACGTTCGATGACGTCTCAGAAGAAGAAGATCTCAGTTTTAAAGTTAATATAAATACGATGTTGAAGCTTTTCAGTAAGATATACGGTAAAGAGGTCGCCCATTAAACGAAGGTATTTAATTTCGTTTTCCGCTGTTTAATGCACTTGAGGATACTTTACCAGATTAAAGATGTTTCTTGTTTTCTTGTCTTTTCTTTATTGTATTTTGAGCAGCTAAACTGTGTCGTTAATATATTATAAGACTTGACATTTGTAGCATTTTAAAAACTGTGATCTTTTGTGAATGCAATATAACTTACTGATTCCTTTCAAATGTCATCCATAAGCTATGTTCCATAATCTATGCTATTTACGTTGTATCGTTAAATTTTTCGGTATTAAAGGTAATATGCTAACCTCATAGGAGTCTTTAAAAAATAATTTCTTCTCCATCAAGTTATTTTTATGTATTCTGTAAGGATTAGTGTATTGAGATTTTCTAATGTTTTATTCATAGTTATTTGTCAGTAGGTCAAAAGCTGTCCTTTCACACACAGCCTAAGCCAAACATAGACTGTTTGTGAAAGGACAGCTTTTATAGTAATTGTGTCACCCTTTTTGTATTCCCCCAAACACTAAACATATATCTCGCTATATATTCTATCATCTTACAATTTGTATTATATTATGCTTCAGTAATGAAGGTTAATAATACTGAAGGTTAATAATACTGAAGTATGTACGAAGATGCTCTTCGTACCCTATATTCAATTAAAGCCAAAGAATTAAAATATCATTTATTTTAAATGTTTGTACCAATTTTTACAACATTCATTCATGTGTATAGCGATTTGGTCCCGCCCTTAGAAAGTAGAATTTTAACCAATTAAACTTCCGGGGCTTACAATTTCAAGTTAGCTTTGTTATAGATTACCATTAAGTAATCACACAGCGGTGGATCTGGGTATGTACCCCCTAGATATTATTTATAGCTATAATTAGAGCTATCATGCCACTCCGTGATATTCAATAAAATATATCAATATTTCTGTAGTGATTCCTTGACTATTGTAGTTGCAGTGAGACTATTATTCGCTGACGAGGTTTCATAAGCTTAAAATACGTTCAGTGTTGTCTCCGCTTTGCTAAATACAAGTTCCTCTTCACTGTACTTCATATTTCATGGATAGATGATCCTGTAACTCATGGTAAACTCGTAGGGGCGCTGTTTTGACATACGGTGATTTTTAGTGCATTTCTCCAGGTCTGGGGTTAGAGACCTCAGTCGCACCTCTCAGAAACAACCTATCAGAAGCAACTGTCTCCAGTTAATTCGGCAGGATCCCTCAAGCGACACCAACCCAGCTCATGGATGTTAACCAAACATCTTACTCATGGCCTACCTCCGGATCTGCAGCCGGTTAGTTTTGTCCGTAAAATCTGTTCAACGTTTCTTTCCTTTAAAATATTACCCTGAACACGAATATATATAATACTACCAGTTTATCTATAATATATATCTAACTGTTAGAACAACAAACATATAATCCTGCAGCTCTACATTTAATTCTAGCAATTTGTGTATAACTAAACCACCCGTGAACCGTTGGGTCACGTTCGTTTCAAAATATTTCTTTTAAATCATCATTTAAATAATTAAATTATACACACACGTATATAATGTGAAATAAAACTGGAAAGCCCATATATATATATATATATGTGTGTATGTATGTATATATATAAATGTGTGTGTTTGTATACACATATATATATGTGTGTGTATATATATATGGGTGTCTGTGATCTATATACACTAGTCATAGACATACACACACACATATACACACACATATATATATATATATACACACACACATACATATATATATATATATATATATATATATATTTATTAAAATAACAGATTAAAGTTTAAGCAAAGAATCGCTGCTTTCACCCTTAACGGGATCTTCAGCGATTCTTTGCTTAAACTTTAATCTGTTATTTTAATAAATATTTGCTCTACGATTCTTATATATTTGATATATATTTATCCTTATCGAGCCCTCTTTGGATTTTAGTCTTCAAATTTATTATTATTACTATATATATATATATATATATACTACAACACCACCAGCTCTCTCTGTCTCCCTCTCTTTCTCTCTCTCTCTCTCTCCCTCTCTCTCTCTCTCTCTCTCTCTCTCCCTCTATCTCTCCCCCTCTCTCTCTCTGTTTATGAAGATACACAGAAAACCCTATATCTCAGGAACCCGTGCTTCCATTTACGCAACACTTATTTTATTCCATTTGTATTCCCATTTCAGAGGCAGCTTTATTTCAAAGTATTTTCCCATTTTGCTCCTTTTGCGCTGTATTACATTACAGATAATCAATCAATCAAGCAAGCAAGCAAGCAATCACAGATTTTTAGTAATATGTAGATGTATATTTCAATTAAACACCGAGCATTTTGCTCTACAAACATGCATTTAATACTAAAGGTTTGTGTATTATTTATATTTCTAATGAACACCGCGAATTTTGCTCTACAAGTGTGCATTTAATACGAACAATTTGTGTATTATGTATATATATATATCGTACACCTAAATATTAAAATGCTGTGTGCTATCTCCAACTAGTTGGACGTTGAATATATTTGGCTCATATGTTATTCATAGAGTTAATATATTTTAGTAAATCATGTAAGAAATCATGTAGAAAGCTTACAGTGTATAAGTTATTTCCTCATCATATTTAACACAAACATACATCGATATTACAAAGGAAGTTGGGAAGTGCCTAACTAGATAACAGCTAAGATTTATGTAGGACAATACCCAATACCAATAGCGCACATAAGTGGATATATACAGTATTCATATATATATATATAAATATATATATATATAATAACTAGAAATTTATTAACATATAAATATACATGAATAATCACAGGAGATAATTTTTAGACGCGTGTAACCACGCATAGCTAGTTTGGGTAAAAATTAAATTTATACCTTTAAGTATGATTAACCTTCCTTGTATATATCCCATTAAAGAAATATATTTCACCATTAATTTCTGATTAATTGGTGAAATATATTTCTTTAATGGGATATATATTACACGCGTCTAAAAATTATCTCCTGTGATTATTCATGTATATAATATGTTAATCAATTTCTAGTTATTATAAAATGCTCAGATTTATCTTGGAGCTTATTTTCCAGGCGATATGGCGCATACCATTATGACATGACACCCTCAATTTCAAATTGGATTGAATTCATTTAATTTATTTTTAATTTGGGATATATAAATATATATCATTATAGACAGTCCACTTAGATGTAGTCCAACTGGAGTAGTTCGTGTAGTGGATAGTAGTAATGCGTGGCTTAGTATGACTCAACAAGACGTTTCCATAGTGATGCTGCGAGTTCCCCTGCTCTGATGAAAACGACTGGTTATAAACAAAGTATTGGAGATCGATTGGCGCATAATCAGGCGGATAGCGAACTCTAGACCTACCAGATCAAAGAAACAACTGGCAGCAATGTGAATAAAGCCCTTATTGTATAGTGAACTATGTCGCTCTTCTTTCTTGAATTATATATATATATATATATATATATATATTGTTATACTTTGGGAGGGTCATGTTGCCAATAAGAAACACACGCACCAGTTGCTTTCACTTCAATTTAATTTATTAAATATTTATAAATTTACAAATTTATAAATTTCTGGTTGTGGAACCAACCAACCAACCAGAAATTTATAAATTTGTAAATTTATAAATATTTAATAAATTAAATTGAAGTGAAAGCAACTGGTGCGTGTGTTTCTTATTGGCAACATGACCATCCCAAAGTATAACAATATCGGTTTCAACACACGATTTCAGATAAAGAATCTTGCTAAACAAATTCAGAAACGAAATATATATATATATATATATATATATATATATATATATATATATATATATATATATATATATATATATATATATATATATATATATATATAAAATAACGGATGATGAACCCAAAAGCACACACTTCGTGCGTTCCAATGTCGATTCAATTTGGATTGCCTCGGAAAGATAACCTCATTATGTAACAAGCTGTCTGACGATGTCGCGACACTGGCGCACAGAACAGTGTGGCCACTGTCGCCATTGAAATATATATCACAGCATTATTATTGTGGATTGGCAGTATCGGTAGAGGGTCGGACGCCATGCTTTCCAGCATAGTTACGTCCCTTTACGATCTGAGTTCAAATCCCGCCGAGGTTAACTTTGCCTTTCATCCTTACGGGGTCGATAAAATAAAGTACCAGTAATGTACCGGGTAATTGCTGGCCTTGTGCCATTAGTAGAAACAATTATTAAAAGACTTGAACATCTGAAACTACGTCGCTTCTCCTTATTCTATATAATATATATATATACAGACAATTATTAGATTTGAATTTTATAGAATATTATTATATTATAAGATATATACATGATCTATTACTTTCCATTCCACACAGATGTAACGCTAGATATATCATTTTGTGGGGGAAATAGATGAAAGTAGGATTGAGTGTGTGTGTCTGTATCTGAGTGTGTGTGCAGGTGTTTGTTTAGACGTGGGCGTCAGTATGTATGCGTCTGTGTGTCAGATTCTGTGTATGGATGTGTGACTTTGAGGTTGAGTGTCAGTATATGTGTGTGCGTGTGTGTGTGTGTGTGTGTGTGTGTGTGTGTGTGTGTGTGTGTGTGTGTGTGTGTGTGTGTGTGTGTGTGTGTGTGGGTGTGTGTGTGTGGGTGTGTGCATATCTGGCCATGTGTATGTTTGAACTTGAGCGTCAGTATGTATGTGTCTGTGTGTCTGTGTCTGTGTATTTGATCGCGTGTATGCATGTGCGTGTTTGAGCGTGAGAATCATTATCTGTGCGTCTGTGTGTGTGTTTGTCTGTCTGTTTGTGTGTATGACATAGTGCGTGTGTCTGACCGTGTGTATGCATGTATGTATACATCTTTCTGTGTTTGTGTATGTAAATAATGGTTTCTCAAATAGGCACAAGGCCAGCAATTTTGGAAGAGGGAAAAGTCGATTAAATCGACCCCAGTGCCTGCCTGGTACTTTATTTTATCGACCGGTTAAGGATGAAAAGCAAAGTTAACCTCGGCGGGATTTGAACTCAGATCATAAAGGGCCTTAACTCTATGCTGCAAAGCATGGCGCCCGACCCTCTACCAATACTGCCAATCCACTGCCCTTGTGTATGTGAATAATGAGGAATTAAGTCGATGCCTTTCCTTCTTCGTTGATTTCTCAGGAACATTCAGAAGATAGAAATTATGTGAAAATATATTGGCTGGACTGTACTAATAATTAAATTGTCCAATTTTGTTCTATAGTGTGTCGAGTTTTTCAGACATTTTTTAAAGTTTCGCAGGCCTGTGTGAAATACAGAGCAGCTTTCACGATAGTTTGAAGTTCAGATGGTACAAGGGATCCAATGTTAAGGGGAGGGATAAGTCGATTAACTCGACATCAGTGTTTTGTTGGAGCTATATATTATCGACCCCGTAACGATGAAAAACAAAGCTAACCTCTACGGCATTTGACATCAGAACATAACGGACAGTAACTGTATGTCGCAAAACATGTTCTTCGATACTCTACCGATTTTGCCAATCCACCGCCCTAAAATAATGGTTTCTGATGTAGACAAAAATTCAACAATTTTTGGAGGGAAGGGGAAAGTCGTTTAAAACGACCCTAGTGCGTTACTGGTATTTTTATTTATCGGCCCAGTAACGATGACACGCGAAGCTAACATCAACAGAAGCTCGACCGATTCTGTGAACCCATCGCCCTAAAATAAGGGAGGAGGAATGTCGACTGAACCGAACCCAGTGCATTACTGGTACTTTATTATATCAACCCCGTAAGCATCGACAGCAAAGCTAACCTCGGAAGGATTAGAAATCAGAATATATAGCGACATATTTCTATGCCGCTAAGCATGTTTTCCTACGCTCTACCGGTTTTATTGTCAATCTACAGCGCTAGCGTGATCAATAATGATAAATGTTGGCATTAACGATGTTCCTATCAACAAATTCAATTAAGACAGATCCTATAAACCCCGTTACTCTCATTAGAGATATAATATAGCTTGCTATATTACATATTTCACTTCCAACTTTAGTTTTCGGGATCTTTCGATTGTTTATGAGACAGAATTTATTATAGCAGATCGAAACAACAACATAGAAAAAAACGAATGCAACCAAACATTAATTCATAGAATTTAAAATGGAAGAAATATAGAAAGAAACAAAACATTAAATAAAGACACGAAGAAAAAATAATTCATTCGCGGGAATTCATTTAACGACTTCTGGAAATTAATAAGAAAGATTATATCATTTCTATATAGGACGTATTTTTTAAAGAGATCGATACAATATTATCTGTATGAGCATGTTTTATTCTCGAGGCAAATATAGATTAACACCAATAACCGAGATAGCTGTATTCGTTTCTTTAACAATATATTCATGTGTTTATATATGTATGGATATATGTATGTATATAGATGTATGAAAGAATATATATATATATATATATATATATATATATATATATATATATATATATATATATATATATATATATATATATATACATATATATATATATATATATATATACATATATATATATATATATACATATATATATATATATATATATATATACATATATATATACATATATACATATATATATATATATATACATATATATATATATATATATATATATACATATATATATACATATATATATATACATATATATATATATATATATACATATATATATACATATATATACATATATGTATATATATATATATATATATATATATATATATATATGAAGGCGTGTGGCTGAGTGGTTTGAGAATTGGATTCGCAATCGTAAGGTTGTGAGTTCGATTCCTGGACAGGGCGATGCGTTATGTCCTTGAGCAAGACACTTTATTTCACGTTGCTCCTTCTACCTGGAGTTGCCACCGATAGATAGTATTAGCAATTTGAAAGACCGACGGAAGCATTGTTTCGTCGGTCCGATTTGACGAAAGTCGATCGAGAAAGAGATATACATATATACATATATACATACATTCATACATATATATATGAATGCATGTATGCATATATATGTATATATGTATATGTATATATATATAGTAATAATAATAAATTTGAAGACTAAAATCCAAAGAGGGCTCGATAAGGATAAATATATATCAAATATATAAGAACCGTAATTAAAATATTTATTAAAATATTTATTAAAATATTTATTGAAATATCCACTTCTGCGTTTACAGATTGACTTTGTTAGTTTCAGAAGATCCCGTTAAGGGTGAAAGCAGCGATTCTTTGCTTAAACTTTAATCTGTTATTTTAATAAATATATATATATATATATATATATATGAATGTATGCATGCATCTTTATGTATGTATATATACATATATTATATATATATATATATATATGTATATGTTTGTGTATGCATGTATATATATATATATATATATATATATATATATATATATTAGAAAGTGTAGTTTTCTTTACAAAATGAAAAATAACCAAGGTGTCCTACACGAGTGAAAGTATACAGAAAAAGAGATGAAATCGAAAATGCAACTGGAGTCTTATTTAAAAAATATATATATATATATTTATTTGGTTCCTTTACCGGTTTCGCAGTTCTTCTGCTTTTCAAAAGGTGAGTTGAGATGGAGGGTCTGTGGTTTTTCTCACATCTCACAGACCCTCCATCTCAACTCACCTTTTGAAAAGCAGAAGAACTGCGAAACCGGTAAAGGAACCAAATAAACATATATATATATTTTTTTTAAATAAGACTCCAGTTGCATTTTCGATTTCATCTCTTTTTCTTTATATATATATATATATATATATATATATATATATATAAATATATATATATACAGAGGTATCCACTGTAAGTTGTGGGGTCTATTCTGTATGAAGAACTCAATGTTGAAAATGTTGTAGGTTAAGATAAATCTCAGAAAACAATAAAGCATTAAAAGGAAAACAGAGTCATGATATGTGTTAAAACAATGAAATAAAAATCAAGTCATTAGAGATATACTTCACTACTTTACGATCGTTTCTAGATGGTGATAATACATTGTATCTATACTCAGTCATTGATCTATGTAAGTTTAGAAACTATTAGATAGAGAGAATATTTACTTACTTTTCTTTTGAAAACAGCTGGTGATATGCATGTAAGTAAATATTCTCTTTATCTGATAGTTTGTAAACTTACATAGATCAATAACTGAGTATAGATACAATGTATTATCACCATCTAGAAACAATCGTAAAGCAGTGAAGTATATCTCTAATGACTTGATTTTTTATTTCATTGTTTTAACTTATATATATATATATGTGTATATATATAATAAAAGTAATGAACATCGATGGTATAAATTCAGGGTCCTCCGGCCACCATTTAGCTCACTCAATAAATCTGACGAATCAACTGTTCACAGTCCACACGTTTAATTAACAGTTGATACGTTGACTGTGTTTAGGTAGAGATACAAGTAAATACAACTTCACAAATGTAGATATTACGTCTGCAATGTTCAGAAAATCACTCAAAATCAGCGAATATCTAAACTATAATAAAGTAAGGAGTGCGGGACTGCTTCCAGAATATATTTTTTTATCCCGTTTTTAAAATAAGTTGGATTACTTTGAATAAATAATGAATGAATATTAGACAATTTATCTACTAAATTTCGTTATTCTTGATTAAATATAAATAATATTGCTGCTTATTATAAGATTCACTTCTTTAAAATGTTCAAATGCCAACATTTCCGGTTAGCGATCGCTTAAATAAATATTCATATATTTCCGTCACTAATTTTCTCCTAATGCAGTTTATATATTATATCACGCACAGGCATTGCACGATAGAATTAATTAATAATTATTAATAATGGTATATCGTGCAATGGCCATACTCGATAACGAGGGGGCAGCCATCATATATGTCTGTGTGTGTGTCTATGTGTGTGTGTGCGTTTGTGTCCATGTCTCTATGTGTGTGTCTACTATCTCTATATATGTCTGCGTGTGTGTGTCTGTGCGTGTGTGTGCATATGTATGTATGTGTGTACACTTATCTCTATGTATGTCTGTCTGTATGTCTTTATGCGACTGTATACTTACCTCTATATGTCTGTGTGTGTCTGTGCGTGTGTGTATACTGTGTCTGTGTGTATGTGAGTGTATACTTACCTCTATATATGTCTGTGTGTGTGTCTGTGCGTGTGTATGTATATGTCTGCCTGTATGCGTGTGTATGTATATACATGTATGTATGTGAATACTTACCTCTATATCTGTATGTGTGTGTCTGTGTGTGTATGTATATACATGCCTGTCTCTATGTGTATATATATATGCCTGTCTCTATGTGTATATATATGCCTGACTCTATATGTATATAAATGCCTGACTCTATATGTATATATATGCCTGTCTCTATATGTATATATATGCCTGTCTCTATATGTATATATATGCATGTCTCTATGTGTATATAAATGCCTGACTCTATATGTATATATATGCCTGTCTCTATGTGTATATAAATGCCTGACTCTATATGTATATATATGCCTGTCTCTATATGTATATATATGCCTGTCTCTATGTGTATATATATGCCTGTCTCTATATGTATATATATGCCTGTCTCTATGTGTATATATATGCCTGTCTCTATATGTATATATATGCCTGTCTCTATATGTATATATATGCCTGTCTCTATATGTATATAAATGCCTGACTCTATATGTATATATATACCTGTCTCTATATGTATATAAATGCCTGTCTCTATATGTATATATATGCCTGTCTCTATATGTATATATATGCCTGACTCTATATGTATATATATGCCTGTCTCTATGTGTATATATATATGCCTGTCTCTATGTGTATATATATGCCTGTCTCTATGTGTAAATATATGCCTGTCTCTATGTGTATATATATGCCTGACTCTATATGTATATATATACCTGTCTCTATATGTATATAAATGCCTGCCTCTATATGTATATATATGCCTGTCTCTATGTGTATATATATGCCTGTCTCTATGTGTATATATATGCCTGTCTCTATATGTATATATATGCCTGTCTCTATGTGTATATATATGCCTGTCTCTATGTGTATATATATGCCTGACTCTATATGTATATATATACCTGTCTCTATGTGTAAATATATGCCTGTCTCTATGTGTATATATATGCCTGTCTCTATGTGTATATGTATGCCTCACTCTATATGTATATATATGCCTGTCTCTATATGTATATATATGCCTGTCTCTATGTGTATATATATGCCTGTCTCTATATGTATATATATGCCTGTCTCTATGTGTATATATATGCCTGTCTCTATGTGTATATATATGCCTGTCTCTATATGTATATATATGCCTGTCTCTATATGTATATATATGCCTGTCTCTATATGTATATATATGCCTGACTCTATATGTATATATATGCCTGTCTCTATATGTATATAAATGCCTGCCTCTATATGTATATATATGCCTGTCTCTATGTGTATATATATGCCTGTCTCTATGTGTATATATATGCCTGTCTCTATGTGTATATATATGCCTGTCTCTATATGTATATATATGCCTGTCTCTATATGTATATATATGCCTGTCTCTATCTGTATATATATGCCTGTCTCTATATGTATATATATGCCTGTCTCTATGTGTATATATATGCCTGTCTCTATATGTATATATATGCCTGTCTCTATATGTTTATATATGCTTGACTCTATATGTATATATATGCCTGTCTCTATGTATATATATATGCCTGTCTCTATGTGTATATATATGCCTGTCTCTCTCTCTATATATATGCCTGTCTCTATGTGTATATATATGCCTGTCTCTATGTGTATATATATGCCTGACTCTATATGTATATATATACCTGTCTCTATATGTATATAAATGCCTGTCTCTATATGTATATATATGCCTGTCTCTATGTGTAAATATATGCCTGACTCTATATGTATATATATACCTGTCTCTATGTGTAAATATATGCCTGTCTCTATGTGTATATATATGCCTGTCTCTATGTGTATATGTATGCCTCACTCTATATGTATATATATGCCTGTCTCTATATGTATATATATGCCTGTCTCTATGTGTATATATATGCCTGTCTCTATATGTATATATATGCCTGTCTCTATGTGTATATATATGCCTGTCTCTATGTGTATATATATGCCTGTCTCTATATGTATATATATGCCTGTCTCTATATGTATATATATGCCTGTCTCTATATGTATATATATGCCTGACTCTATATGTATATATATGCCTGTCTCTATGTGTATATATATGCCTGTCTCTATGTGTATATATATGCCTGTCTCTATGTGTATATATATGCCTGTCTCTATATGTATATATATGCCTGTCTCTATATGTATATATATGCCTGTCTCTATCTGTATATATATGCCTGTCTCTATATGTATATATATGCCTGTCTCTATGTGTATATATATGCCTGTCTCTATATGTATATATATGCCTGTCTCTATATGTTTATATATGCTTGACTCTATATGTATATATATGCCTGTCTCTATGTATATATATATGCCTGTCTCTATGTGTATATATATGCCTGTCTCTCTCTCTATATATATGCCTGTCTCTATGTGTATATATATGCCTGTCTCTCTCTCTATATATATGCCTGTCTCTATATGTATATATATGCCTGTCTCTATATGTATATATATGCCTGTCTCTATGTGTATATATATGCCTGTCTCTCTCTCTATATATATGCCTGTCTCTATGTGTATATATATGCCTGTCTCTCTCTCTATATATATGCCTGTCTCTATATGTATATATATGCCTGTCTCTATATGTATATATATGCCTGTCTCTATGTGTATATATATGCCTGTCTCTATGTGTATATATATGCCTGTCTCTCTCTCTATATATATGCCTGTCTCTATATGTATATAAATGCCTGCCTCTATATGTATATATATGCCTGTCTCTATGTGTATATATATGCCTGTCTCTATGTGTATATATATGCCTGTCTCTATGTGTATATATATGCCTGTCTCTATATGTATATATATGCCTGACTCTATATGTATATATATACCTGTCTCTATGTGTAAATATATGCCTGTCTCTATGTGTATATATATGCCTGTCTCTATGTGTATATGTATGCCTCACTCTATATGTATATATATGCCTGTCTCTATATGTATATATATGCCTGTCTCTATGTGTATATATATGCCTGTCTCTATATGTATATATATGCCTGTCTCTATGTGTATATATATGCCTGTCTCTATGTGTATATATATGCCTGACTCTATATGTATATATATACCTGTCTCTATGTGTAAATATATGCCTGTCTCTATGTGTATATATATGCCTGTCTCTATGTGTATATGTATGCCTCACTCTATATGTATATATATGCCTGTCTCTATGTGTATATATATGCCTGTCTCTATATGTATATATATGCCTGTCTCTATGTGTATATATATGCCTGTCTCTATGTGTATATATATGCCTGTCTCTATATGTATATATATGCCTGTCTCTATATGTATATATATGCCTGTCTCTATATGTATATATATGCCTGACTCTATATGTATATATATGCCTGTCTCTATATGTATATAAATGCCTGCCTCTATATGTATATATATGCCTGTCTCTATGTGTATATATATGCCTGTCTCTATGTGTATATATATGCCTGTCTCTATGTGTATATATATGCCTGTCTCTATATGTATATATATGCCTGTCTCTATATGTATATATATGCCTGTCTCTATCTGTATATATATGCCTGTCTCTATATGTATATATATGCCTGTCTCTATGTGTATATATATGCCTGTCTCTATATGTATATATATGCCTGTCTCTATATGTTTATATATGCTTGACTCTATATGTATATATATGCCTGTCTCTATGTATATATATATGCCTGTCTCTATGTGTATATATATGCCTGTCTCTCTCTCTATATATATGCCTGTCTCTATGTGTATATATATGCCTGTCTCTATGTGTATATATATGCCTGACTCTATATGTATATATATACCTGTCTCTATATGTATATAAATGCCTGTCTCTATATGTATATATATGCCTGTCTCTATGTGTAAATATATGCCTGTCTCTATGTGTATATATATGCCTGTCTCTATGTGTATATGTATGCCTCACTCTATATGTATATATATGCCTGTCTCTATATGTTTATATATGCTTGACTCTATATGTATATATATGCCTGTCTCTATGTATATATATATGCCTGTCTCTATGTGTATATATATGCCTGTCTCTCTCTCTATATATATGCCTGTCTCTATGTGTATATATATGCCTGTCTCTCTCTCTATATATATGCCTGTCTCTATATGTATATATATGCCTGTCTCTATATGTATATATATGCCTGTCTCTATGTGTATATATATGCCTGTCTCTCTCTCTATATATATGCCTGTCTCTATGTGTATATATATGCCTGTCTCTCTCTCTATATATATGCCTGTCTCTATATGTATATATATGCCTGTCTCTATATGTATATATATGCCTGTCTCTATGTGTATATATATGCCTGTCTCTATGTGTATATATATGCCTGTCTCTCTCTCTATATATATGCCTGTCTCTATATGTATATAAATGCCTGCCTCTATATGTATATATATGCCTGTCTCTATGTGTATATATATGCCTGTCTCTATGTGTATATATATGCCTGTCTCTATGTGTATATATATGCCTGTCTCTATATGTATATATATGCCTGTCTCTATGTGTATATGTATGCCTCACTCTATATGTATATATATGCCTGTCTCTATATGTATATATATGCCTGTCTCTATGTGTATATATATGCCTGTCTCTATATGTATATATATGCCTGTCTCTATGTGTATATATATGCCTGTCTCTATGTGTATATATATGCCTGTCTCTATGTGTATATATATGCCTGTCTCTATGTGTATATATATGCCTGTCTCTATGTGTATATGTATGCCTCACTCTATATGTATATATATGCCTGTCTCTATATGTATATATATGCCTGTCTCTATGTGTATATATATGCCTGTCTCTATATGTATATATATGCCTGTCTCTATGTGTATATATATGCCTGTCTCTATGTGTATATATATGCCTGTCTCTATATGTATATATATGCCTGTCTCTATATGTATATATATGCCTGTCTCTATATGTATATATATGCCTGACTCTATATGTATATATATGCCTGTCTCTATATGTATATAAATGCCTGCCTCTATATGTATATATATGCCTGTCTCTATGTGTATATATATGCCTGTCTCTATGTGTATATATATGCCTGTCTCTATGTGTATATATATGCCTGTCTCTATATGTATATATATGCCTGTCTCTATATGTATATATATGCCTGTCTCTATCTGTATATATATGCCTGTCTCTATATGTATATATATGCCTGTCTCTATGTGTATATATATGCCTGTCTCTATATGTATATATATGCCTGTCTCTATATGTTTATATATGCTTGACTCTATATGTATATATATGCCTGTCTCTATGTATATATATATGCCTGTCTCTATGTGTATATATATGCCTGTCTCTCTCTCTATATATATGCCTGTCTCTATGTGTATATATATGCCTGTCTCTCTCTCTATATATATGCCTGTCTCTATATGTATATATATGCCTGTCTCTATATGTATATATATGCCTGTCTCTATGTGTATATATATGCCTGTCTCTCTCTCTATATATATGCCTGTCTCTATGTGTATATATATGCCTGTCTCTCTCTCTATATATATGCCTGTCTCTATATGTATATATATGCCTGTCTCTATATGTATATATATGCCTGTCTCTATGTGTATATATATGCCTGTCTCTATGTGTATATATATGCCTGTCTCTCTCTCTATATATATGCCTGTCTCTATATGTATATAAATGCCTGCCTCTATATGTATATATATGCCTGTCTCTATGTGTATATATATGCCTGTCTCTATGTGTATATATATGCCTGTCTCTATGTGTATATATATGCCTGTCTCTATATGTATATATATGCCTGTCTCTATATGTATATATATGCCTGTCTCTATCTGTATATATATGCCTGTCTCTATATGTATATATATGCCTGTCTCTATGTGTATATATATGCCTGTCTCTATATGTATATATATGCCTGTCTCTATATGTTTATATATGCTTGACTCTATATGTATATATATGCCTGTCTCTATGTATATATATATGCCTGTCTCTATGTGTATATATATGCCTGTCTCTCTCTCTATATATATGCCTGTCTCTATGTGTATATATATGCCTGTCTCTCTCTCTATATATATGCCTGTCTCTATATGTATATATATGCCTGTCTCTATATGTATATATATGCCTGTCTCTATGTGTATATATATGCCTGTCTCTCTCTCTATATATATGCCTGTCTCTATGTGTATATATATGCCTGTCTCTCTCTCTATATATATGCCTGTCTCTATATGTATATATATGCCTGTCTCTATATGTATATATATGCCTGTCTCTATGTGTATATATATGCCTGTCTCTATGTGTATATATATGCCTGTCTCTCTCTATATATATATGCCTGTCTCTATATGTACATCTGCTCCAGTATATTTTCTAATCTGGTCTATTTCTAATTTCAATATTGTTTCCTCCATTGATGATGGAATTCGAAGTAATTACCAGGTGAGCAGTTTAATCAGTTTCCAAAGTGGCTGTCTGGCAGCTCCTCTACCTCCTCTTCTTCTCCTTATTATTATTCTTACTTTCCTTTCTTCTTCTTCTTCTTCTTCTTCTTCTTATTATTATTATTATTATTATTATTATTATTATTATTATTATTATTATTCTCCTTCTTCTCCTCTTTTTCTTTTTCTTCCTTTTTTTCTTCTTATTCTTCTTTCTTACTTTTTTTTCTTCTTTTGCTTCTTCTTCCAGTTTTTTCTTCTTATTCTTCTTTCTTACTTTACCTTTTTCTACATTTTCTTCAGCTTCTTCTTATTCTTATCCTTCTTTCTTACTTTTCTTTTTTCTTCTTTTGCTTCTTCTTCCTCTTGTTTTCTTCTCTTTTTCTTCTTCTTTTTTTTTCTTTGAATTTTTTTCTTTTCTCTTCTTTTTTCTTTCTACTTTTTCTTTCTCCTTTCTCTAATTTTTTCGCTTTTTTTCTTCTTTTTCTTCGTCTTCATCTTTTTCTTAATCTTGAATTGCCAGTGGAACATCCTGTTTTACTGACTGACATCCATATTTTTATATTACACTGTTGTTGTTGTTGCTATTGACGTGGTGGTGGGGGGGTGTTAGTTGTGATGATGATGTGTTGATGAGAGAGTGGTGATTAGAGTTGTGATGATGATGATGTGGTAATGATAGTGATGTTGGTGGTGGTGGTGATGATAATGGTGGTGATGGTGATGATGATGGTGGTGATGATGACGTTGGAGATGGTGATGGTGGTGATGATAGTGATGATGATGATGATGATGATGATGATGATGATGATGATGATGATGATGATCGGATGATGATGATAATTGTGGTAATGTTAAGGTGATAAGAGTGGTCATTACAGTGATGTTGCTGCTGATGATATTGGTGATTATGATAGCATTGACAATAATAGTGATGATAATGATAGTGTTAATAATGGTGATTGATGATATTCAAGGTGGTGACAGTGGCGGTGGTGGTGGTGATGATAATGATGATGATAGCGATGATAATGATATTAGTAATGATAAACATGGCTAATGTTGATACTGGCTATGATTATAGCGGTGGTGGTGCTAAATGTATTGATAGTGATGTTGATAATGTTGTTGATAATATTGGCATTGTGTTAATGTGATAGTGGTTAATTTTGATGTTGATGTTGATGTTAATGATGAACGTACGCCATTGTTACCATTTTGTTTAACATTGTTATTTTTTATCTAATGCTGTGGATTGATATTATTTTTTAATGTGTGAATCGTGTCGTTAAATTTGAATACGTGTTGTTAGTTGATGTCGATATAAAAAAAAAATAATAACAGGCATTAACACCTTAACATTTAAACCGGCTGTATCTGGCCAGGATTGTTTCACCTTTTTTCTCTTGAAACCGGCCGTAACCGATCACTCATACTAATGTTAAAGTATTGTTCTCAAAATAAATAATATCAAATCTCATAGATTCGATATGTGAGGTAAGGCCTTTACCATGAAAATACAATGGTATATATAGAGTAATATAAATGGTAAAGGGTTAAGGATAGATATTACATTTTGTGTAAGAATAAAGTCTGTTATGACAGGTTTCAAACCGGCTTAAACCGACTAACCATACTGGTGTTAATGTATTGTTCTCAAAATAAATAACATAAAAATCTCATAGATTCGATAATATGTGAGGTAAAGCCTTTACCATGAAAATATAATAGTTTATATAGAGTAATATGACTGCTAAAGGGTAAATAACAGATAATATATTGTTTGGTGTAAGAATAAAGTCTGTTATGATTGGTTTCGTATATTGTACCACATGCGTTCAAACAACATACGTTCAAACCACAGTAAGTAAGGGCTTTTCTGATGATCCTTCGAATGAAACTGTTCTAGTCCTGTAGAAGCCATTTCTATATTATATACATATATATATATATGTGTGTGTGTGTGTGTGTGTGTGTGTGTGTGTGTGTGTGTGTGTGTGTGTGTGTGTGTGTGTGTACAGCCAGCTTGATGGTAGTTATAGAAATGTTGGACGGCCATGACTCAGGTACAAAGATAAGCCTCATAGAAATCTGTCAGCAACCAATATATCTCATGAGACATTTGAGCAATTGGACTAGCAGCAGATGAACTAGGGATCTATGTTTTATAATAGGATCAGGAACTTCGAAACTCGCTGTATCCATAGGCTACAAGATGAAAGAGGGAGAGAAAAACATCATCAAACATACCGGCAACGTTTTTCAGTAAACCTCACGATCTGAGAATTTGCTTGGAAATCCTTGGTAGGTCTATTTAATCTTGACCGACATAAGCACCCAAACTGAATAAAATGAGTAGGTTGTTCGGATCCGCTACGCCGAAGTCGACGGAAGAATTCATCATATATCTTCGCTATCGTTTCCTTTTCATTTTTTCTTTCCCTAATACTTTTAAAAATTATTATCGCACTGCGGATAGATGTTTTGTTTTTAATGCACCGAAACACCTGAGACCTGCAGCAAACAACTGATGAGGGGAAATGTCTACCTCTATGTTTGTGTCTACTTTCTAAACACTCGTTCTTAGTAACCACACAGCCTTGTCTCTTTCAATTCATATATATATATATATGTGTGCGTGTGTGTAGAGAGAGAGAGAGAGATAGAGAGATAAAGATACCTACAGACGGAGAGACAAGGATTTGATGCATGTAGTTAAAGATACTTTGATACTATAACCATTAGATTAATATAACAGTTATATATTATTATTTTTTAACCCCAGGGCACCTCCGATAAAGGGGATTCATAACAGAATCCGTTTTAGTCTTCCGTTAGTATACGACCTATAGTAGGATTACGTCGTCCAATATGTCCATCTTTTTAACTAGATATTGTTCTTTAGTCCTCCTCTCCCAGTCAAACCTGATTTGCTACATCTATAATTAACAGATCAATACAAACATCTCCTATATTTATATATCTGAGATTACATAGTCCAACATGTCGGTCTTCTTAAATATATATTTCTGTATAACAATCACCTCAGTCAATCGTCATTATAATCAATTCTATTTCAGCTAAGACCGCCTCTTAAATTTCTATATTTAAATATACGGAACGATATATTTGGGGCAATCTAGTATAAGACCAGGATCATTCCCTCCTCTGCTTTTTTTCCCTATATGAAGGAAATCTCTGATAACAGCATTCAATGTTTGCATATATTGTAGATAGGTGTGATTAAAGATAGATCTCGCTGTTATTAATGGCCAGGGATGACACACCACGTAGAAGCAGGCTCCTTCGTTGAGTTGTTATTTGATGCTCTGCCATTTATCTGACTGCAGGCTACCAAATGACAGTAATTAGAAGAAGAAGAAGAAGAAGAAGAAGAAGAAGAAGAAGAAGAAGAAGAAGAAGAAGAAGAAGAAGAAGAAGAAGAAGAAGAAGAAGAAGAAGAAGAAGAAGAAGAAGAAGAAGAAGAGTTCAACATTAATCATAATTATTGAGGACACATCGTATGAATAGCTGATTTGTCTTTGATTATCACAGATCAATAATCGATATAGAGTAATAAGATCGATATTTCTAGAATGGATGAAATTATGAATGTGAAAACGCAAATAACAATGCAGCAACATCGTAATATATAAAGAGCATATATATTAATATTGTTATATATAAATAGCCAATGAGTATTGATCATGTTTTAGATGCTGTCACAGTGGAGTTGGTGCTGTAAATATTATGGCAACTAAACTGAGGAATAAGGGAGATGAGGTAGAGTAGAGAAGAAAGAGGAAGCAAAGGAAGACAAAAATCAGAAATATTGTTACCTTTACAACCTATATATTTTGGATATGGCCACACAGTCGACTGAGAAGCTAGAGAGGTGAGGTTCAGTGAAGAAGAGGAAGAAAGAGAGGAAAAATCATGAAGTAATGTTACCTTTAGACCCTATATATTTCGGATGTAACATCCCTTCCTGGCAGAATTTGTGACCGATTGATTGTAAAGTAAAGTCCACTGGAAACATCGTTTCCACGGTCTGATTTAAGGAGCCGCCACACCACTCAGTAAGTGAATGTGGTATGGGATCACGTCGATTGATCCAATAACATGTAGGTGATTGGAGCTGAATATATTCTAGTCATTAGAAAAAACCCCTAAAAATGAATGTTTCAGTTTGGAAAGTTGGGTAACAGAAGAAGAAGAATATCAATTAAGAAGGGGATCCGATGGGAACGTCGGGGAATGTCGGAGAGGGTCTTTCTATGCCTTTGAGTGGCGTGTGTTGCTGTCAGAAAATGTTAGACGACAAACTTATTAATCTTCTAGATTCAAATGCTAGAAATAGCAGCTAAATCTGAAATTACGCCTGTACCCTCTTAACTCTTTGAACAACTAAACCAACAGAAAACGTCCCTCATTTTACAATATAAAAGAAATTGTATTTGAATGTTTATATTCATTTCAAAACCTTCCATAATGATTTTGCATAAGGACATTTGTTACATTATAGTCTACAGGTGGTCCGAAAGTCTTGTCACCCCTTGTCACATATTGTTTTAACTTTCATAACTTTTTGTGTTAATAATATAATATACAATATCATTAATTATAATATATAATGATAATAATATAATTTTCTATTTCAGATGGCTGACACGAGCATTTTGGAAGAGAGGCTGCTTGCAAGTGTATGAACATATGATCGTGTGCATTCTGTGTATGGACTCATGATCGTGTGCATTCTGGCAAGAGCATGGAGGATGTGCGACATGACTTCACTGCAAGATTCAGTTAAACCAGCTCCTCCGAAGAGGACGAGACAGCGATGGGAATATAATCTGTTTCTCATTGCTTTTTGGTAGGAGGTGACAAGACTTTCGGATCACCCTTTACATTCTCGATATCACTGCACTTGTATTCTTCAGAAACAGAAAATAAATTATACACTCTACTTACAGGAATAAAGTGTTCCTTCATTAGTGATTGTTTAATGTTATAAGTACAGTCGTCATGTTTTACACCCACACCCACATATATATGTGTGTGTGTATGTGTATGTGTTTTATATATGTATATGTGTGGATAACAAGAGAGAGATAGGTAGATATATGCATCTATATGAATATACACACATACACGTAAACCTAGATATATAGAGGCAAACAGAAATATACGTATATACACGCTGAGGAAAGAGATAGGGTGAACCACACAAACAAGGAAACGGTGAGAGAGAAAAAACAAAGAAAGAGAAAGACAGAGTGATATATATATATATACATGTATATACATATATATACATATATACATATATATACATATATATATACATATATATACATATGTATACATATTCATATCCATATTCATATACATATACATATATATACATATATATATATATATACATATTCATATACATATATATATATATATACATATACATATTCATATACATGTATACATATACATATTCATATACATATATACATATATACATATACATATGCATAAACATATTACATATATTGAGTGAGAGAGAGAAAGAGGGGGATATATATATATATATATATATATATTAGTAGTTTCCATTTGTTAATATCGTATATATATATATACATATATATATATATATATATATATATATATATATATATATATATATATATATATATATATGATATTAACAATTGGAAACTACTAATATCGTATTTTTACTCCAATTATTTGTTGAGTGCTTTATATCAGTTATAAAAATATTTGCTTGTTGTATCCCAACAATTTAAATAGAACTTTTACACATATATATATATATATATATATATAGTGTACGATAAACACGAAATGTGTTTACATTGCAACAGACAAAGTTAGCTATTAATGAAATAAACTAATAAAAGTGAATACAATTTGTCTGTCTCGATATAAGTCAATAAAGACAATATTATATTGGCAACTGCCATGATTCCTGGACATATTTAAATTTCAAAATTCAAACCTGTTCTGTAGACGAATTTGAACCTCGAAACCCAAATAAGTTTCGCAACGGTGGAATGTGAATTGAAAAATAAAGAGAATCGAAATGGAATAGAAATAAAAGAGTGAGGTATCCAAATCTTCTGTGCTTCTCAACAGGAATCCAGTAAGATTAGTCTATATCACATCAAAAATTTTGCAAGACTGACTACACGTGGGTAGGCAGGCCAAAACTAGCTATCCCACATTCACGGTGCTAGAAATAACAGCCGCTTATGCAGGATTAAGGATCAGCTCTTACAATAAAGGAGCAATACATTATATTATATTTTGAGAATAAACTCTCAGTCGTTTACAATAATTAAGCTCGAGGAAGGGGCTCTTCCGAGCAGTCAATAGTGTACGATAAACACGAAATGTGTTTACATTGCAACAGACAAAGTTAGCTATTAATGAAATAAACTAATAAAAGTGAATACAATTTGTCTGTCTCGATATAAGTCAATAAAGATTCTCTTTATTTTTCAATTCACATTCCACCGTTGCGAAACTTATTTGGGTTTCGAGGTTCAAATTCGTCTACAGAACAGGTTTGAATTTTGAAATTTAAATATGTCCAGGAATCATGGCAGTTGCCAATATAATATTGTCTTTATTGACTTATATCGAGACAGACAAATTGTATTCACTTTTATTAGTTTATTTCATTAATAGCTAACTTTGTCTGTTGCAATGTAAACACATTTCGTGTTTATCGTACACTATTGACTGCTCGGAAGAGCCCCTTCCTCGAGCTTAATTATTGTAAACGACTGAGAGTTTATTCTCAAAATATAATATAATGTATTGCTCCTTTATTGTAAGAGCTGATCCTTAATCCTGCATAAGCGGCTGTTATTTCTAGCACCGTGAATGTGGGATAGCTAGTTTTGGCCTGCCTACCCACGTGTAGTCAGTCCTGCAAAATTTTTGATGTGATATAGACTAATCTTACTGGATTCCTGTTGATAAGCACAGAAGATTTGGATACCTCACTCTTTTATTTCTATTCCATTTCGATTCTCTTTATTTTTCAATTCACATTCCACTGTTGCGAAACTTATTTGGGTTTCGAGGTTCAAATTCGTCTACAGAACAGGTTTGAATTTTGAAATTTAAATATGTCCAGGAATCATGGCAGTTGCCAATATAATATTGTCTTTATTGACTTATATCGAGACAGACAAATTGTATTCACTTTTATTAGTTTATTTCATTAATAGCTAACTTTGTCTGTTGCAATGTAAACACATTTCGTGTTTATCGTACACTATTGACTGCTCGGAAGAGCCCCTTCCTCGAGCTTAATTATTGTAAACGACTGAGAGTTTATTCTCAAAATATAATATAATATATATATATATATATATATATATATATATATATAGGAGAAAGTATGACCCCGGGGCCATACTTTCTCCTATTACCCACTCTACTACCCTAAGTATTGAGTACTCTGGTGCGTTATGGTCCATCTTGTTCCTTAGCACAACTCCTTCGTTATATATATATATATATATATATATATATAGAGAGAGAGAGAGAGAGAGAGAGAGAGAGAAGGAAGAATAGAAGGAAGAATGTTGAAAGTACAAAGAAGATTGTAATATCGCAAGATACGACTAAAGACTGAAGCTGTAGGGTAGGTTGTAAAAAAAAAGTCTCTTCTATCATGACATATGAAATGTAAGTTCTGTATTGTAACATTACCGAAAAGAAAACAATAGAACCGTGAGATATTAATTATAACATACACTAACATACATTCGTAATGTTTCGTTTCTAACGGAAATACTATATATATATATATAGTATGTATATATATATATGTATGTATATGTGCATATATACATATAAATATGTGTGTGGGTGGGGGGGTGAGTGTGTGTGTGTGTGGGTGTGTACGTGCGTGTGAGTGTGTGTATTCACATATGTGTATATATATATATATATATATATATATATATATATATATAATATTAATTCAAAATATTAACAAAATAGATATTCTTGTGATCAAGTATATTTTATTATACATATTTCAGAGGTACTGAGTTAACTTCAAAAGTACGATAATGCATGACGTACCCTGACATGGTAGATGTCAGTGTATGTCATGCATCATCTTATTTTATCTGATGAGGATGTACTGTTGAAGTTAACTCAGTACCTCTGAAATATATATAATAAAATATATTTGATCACAAGAATATCTATTTTGTTAATATTTTGAATTAATATTAATAACTCAGGAAAACGAAAAGTGTTGAGTGCTTCCAATCTATTGTAAAACTCATTCTTTGATTTATTTATTGAACGTTGTTTAACCTTTAAATATATATATATATATATATATATATATATATATATATATATATATATATATATATATATATATAAGCAAAGAGATATTTATAATAATACACGTATATAATAAAATAAATATGGTGTTATAAATATAGTTTCCATTTATTAATACCATTGATCTATATATATATATATATTTATATATATATATATATAAATATAAATATAAATAAATATATATATATATAAATATAAATATAAATATATATATATATATATATATATATATATATATATATATATATATATATATATATATATATATATATAATATTAAAGATACTATTTATAGTTATGTATTACTACACTATAAACAACTATAAACAGGGAAGGTAAGTCATTTATTACTACCTTATTACCAGTAAGTTAAATAGCTCAATGTAAGAACATTCAGTTGTTTTACAGAGCAGTAATATTGAATACACAAGAATCAAAGTTATGTTTAAAACATTTAATCGCTGACAATTGTTTCTTCCAAACCTAGGCTTGGAGTATTCGGAGCATTATCAATGCTTAACAACTCCAATCTATAAATATGGATTAAATAACACTGAGTTACAATACATTACAATCCATTACTATAACAAACATTGAATACAAATATATCGTAACTTATGTAAAGGATGTGAAATCTGTAACTTTCTTTTTACACACACACAAATTTGAACTATACAGAAAATATCCTCGCATTGCAACCACCATAATACACTAACATATTCGCTTAAAGTGCTTGTATTTAATGTAATACCTTGCCATACAGTACTCATATATGCATGATACATTTGCTTGTTCTATTCCTTTATATATGACTAACGCATGTACTATCTCTTTAATTTAATTATAAGACTATTCTCTTGTATTATCTGTCGCATGTATTCCACCCTATGCTTTTAATTTTAATTTTGATTTTAATCTTAATTTGAATTATTGTACAATTATAGTATAATATAATATATGTCGCATCCATTCCAGACTGTAAACATGAAACTGTTGCCCACAACATTAATATATATGTATCTGTATGATTCTTCAGTTGAATAGGAGGTTAATTATATTTACAAACATTGATAGTGCTCCGAAGACACCAAGCCTAGCTTTGGAAGAAACAATTGTCAGCGATTAAATGTTTTAAACATAACTTTGATTCTTGTGTATTCAATATATATATATATATATATATATATATATATATATATATATATATATATATATATATATATATATATATATATATATATATATATATATATATATAAAGAATTAGTATATCTACCAACATATATATACAGATGCATACCTATGCTAGCAAATATATAGGTTTTGTCTTTGTAACTTTGTGGTTCAATGTAAGGGGATGCAGAAAAATAATATGAAAGACGTAAAATAAGAAAATTATAAAAATTAACTGACTTACTAAAATTTCACTCCAACTAATTACTTTCTGAAGGGGAATAAACATGTTTTCCGAAGAAACGCATGGAGAAATACTTTCGTCATCAGGAATTTGCCACCGACCAAATAGGCAGTGATTTTTTCAATGTCTTGGAACTTAGTCCACGCTTTGCCTTTTTACATCCACTGAATTATTTTTGTATAAGTTCCCTGTGTCCACGCATTGCCTGGGAACTTAGCTGAGAATAGAGTTCCCTGATGACGAAAGGATTTCTCCATACGTTTCCTCGGAAAACATGTGTATTCCCTTTCAGAAACTAATTAGTTGGAGTGAAATTTTAGTAAGTAAGTTAATTTTTATAATTTTCTTATTTTATGTCTTTCATATATATATATATATATATGTATATATATATATATATATATATATATATATATATATATATATATATATATATATATATATATATATATATATGTATATATATATATATATATATATACACATGTATATATATATATATATATATATGTGTGTGTGTAAGTATATATATATATATATATATATATGTGTGTGTGTGTGTGTTCGTATAGATATATATATATCATATGCGGAGGTGTATAGAAAAATAGAAAAATAATGGTTATATATATAAATATCATACAGTGGTTTGATAAGAAGCTTCTGTGCAGTCTATGAGTCTCTACAGAGATACATAAATAAAGCTATTTTCTTCCCAGAAAATTGATTATATTCTAGATTTTCAGGTATTGAGTGGTAATTTGTTAATGATTGTTCAATATTCTAAGTACAGTTTCATAGTTACACCCACACACATATATATATATATATATATATATATATATATATATATATAGTTATATATATATATACATATATATATATATATATATATATAGTTATATATATATATATACATATATATATATTTATATATATATATATATATATATATATATATATATATATATATATACATATATATATACATATATATATACATATATATATATATATATATATATATATATATATATAGTTATATATATAGTTATATATATATATATAGTTATATATATATATATATATACATATATATACATATATATATATATATATATATATATATACATATATATATATATATATATACATATATATACATATATATATATATATATATATATATATATATATATATATATATATATATACATACATATATATAGTATTAGTTATACTATTTATGGTTATGTAAATACAAAACCTTAAGCAGTTGTAAGTATTTTACACACACCCTAAATAGTGGTAGGCAGTAATGTATTACTACCTTATTACCAGTAAGTTAAGTAGCTCAATGTAAAAACATCAGATGATTTACAGAGCAGTTATATGAAATATAAGAATCAAAGAACTGTTCAAAACATTATTGTGCTTACAGCTGTTTCCTCCAAACCGAGGTTTGGATTCTTCGGAGCAATTTATTAATGCATGGACAGTTATATGACCTCCTTTTCAGCCGAGAGACATACCAATACATATTCAAACATTGATACATATTCAAACATTGTGGGTCAACATTCATTACAGAATTTAGAGTGGCAGTACACACTTCGAGATTACATTTATATTAATAGGTACAATCAAAAATCAAAGATATAGGTTAAAGTACAACATGAAGATAAGTGGTTATATAGTGCAAATGTTATATGTGTGGCACGCATGTGCGTCTTGTTTATATAGTGTGGCAGAGAGATATGTGTGGTAGAGGCACTTAGGTAGGTAAATAAGAGTGTTAGGTTGGTAGATCTGGTGGTAAAATCTTTATATGATTGATATAGTCTGTGTGTGGAGAAATATTATAAGCATTAAAGATAGTGCAAGCATTAAAAGTGTTATAAGTATTGGAGATGCACAGCGCAGGGATGTCAAGTAATTCATGTACTTCGGCATTTTCATGGTCAAGGGAGTGTATATTTCGATTATATGCCTTTCACATAATCCACGACAATCCAGTTAGAGATCGTAGTCTGGTGTTCTTTAGTTCGATACAGGAGGTTGTTACGTTTCGAGAAACGCCATTGAATACCGGAAGTGTGTGTGTGGCTAAGGGGAGTTAATGCATGCGGGGAGGTAACTCTGGGGTTTCTATATCTAGCCATTAAAATGTGTCCCAATATAGGCCCTAAATTCTATGGTGAAGTGCACCTTCCAAGAGAGACTTTTAAAGCATAAAGTGTATTAACTATAGAGTAGTTTAACTAAGTTATGCTGAAGGTGATCATATTATTATGGTGGATTAACCCATCTTAAGGTGCTACAAATGGAAATTATAGATGATGAGCGAGGATTTTAAATTAATGATCTCTGTGGTTGTAGTCTGCTCATATGACTAGGCGCGGTGATTGCAGGAGTGCTTCAGGACCCAATGATCTCTGGTAAGATCTGGGTCATCGCTTGCTACATTGGATGTCGAACGATAATCGTCCCCAGGCAGGCCAAAGGTCAATCCGCAGTCCTCGCAACCCCTCTCTGACCGTCAGATCATCCATATACGTACAACCCGCACGGCAGTTGCATTGCATTCACTCACTGCGCTCGGCAGCCCGGTCCTACTGGTCAACAGCGCTACTCGATTAAATCATTTTACATCTGTCTAAGGAAGGTGTTTCCTCTGCCCAACACCATCCAACCGATCAATTCATGCTCAAATTACCCTTAGAGCGGTGTAGTGCCGTTCAAGTGGGTGGATGTTGTCACACCTGCCGTAGAGGTATAAATGGGTATACCAGAGATCATTGGGTCCTGAAGCAGTCCTGCAATCACCGCGCCTGGTCATATGAGCAGACTACAACCACAGAGATCATTAATTTAAAATCCTCGCTCATCATCTATAATTTCCATTTGTAGCACCTTAAGATGGGTTAATCCACCATAATAATATGATCACCTTCAGCATAACTTAGTTAAACTACTCTATAGTTAATACACTTTATGCTTTAAAAGTCTCTCTTGGAAGGTGCACTTCACCATAGAATTTAGGGTCCATATTGGGACACATTTTAATGGCTAGATATAGAAACCCCAGAGTTACCTCCCCGCATGCATTAACTCCCCTTAGCCACACACACACTTCCGGTATTCAATGGCGTTTCTCGAAACGTAACAACCTCCTGTATCGAACTAAAGAACACCAGACTACGATCTCTAACTGGATTGTCGTGGATTATGTGAAAGGCATATAATCGAAATATACACTCCCTTGACCATGAAAATGCCGAAGTACATGAATTACTTGACATCCCTGCGCTGTGCATCTCCAATACTTATAACACTTTTAATGCTTGCACTATCTTTAATGCTTATAATATTTCTCCACACACAGACTATATCAATCATATAAAGATTTTACCACCAGATCTACCAACCTAACACTCTTATTTACCTACCTAAGTGCCTCTACCACACATATCTCTCTGCCACACTATATAAACAAGACGCACATGCGTGCCACACATATAACATTTGCACTATATAACCACTTATCTTCATGTTGTACTTTAACCTATATCTTTGATTTTTGATTGTACCTATTAATATAAATGTAATCTCGAAGTGTGTACTGCCACTCTAAATTCTGTAATGAATGTTGACCCACAATGTTTGAATATGTATTGGTATGTCTCTCGGCTGAAAAGGAGGTCATATAACTGTCCATGCATTAATAAATTGCTCCGAAGAATCCAAACCTCGGTTTGGAGGAAACAGCTGTAAGCACAATAATGTTTTGAACAGTTCTTTGATTCTTATATTTCATACATATATATATACATATATATATATATACATATATATATATATATATATATATATATATATATATATATAGTTATATATATATATATATAGTTATATATATATATATATATATATATATATATATATATATATATATACATATACATATATATATATATATATATATATATATATATATATATATATATATATATATATATATATATATATATATATATATATATATACATATACATATATATATATATATATATATATATATAAATATACATATATATATATAAATATATATACATATATATATATATATATATATATACATATATATATATACATTTATTATATATGTATTATAGAACCGTTGCATTCGACGGAAATCATCAGAAAAGCCGCTTTCCTGACTAGGTTTTTATTACGTGTCACTCCTTTGTTCTGTACTGCACCATTTTTTTTTTGTGTGTTGTATATATATATATATATATATATATATATATATATATATATATATATATATATATCCTTACCTG
>OZ024749.1:30348645-30356145 GCA_964016885.1 Eledone cirrhosa | reverse complement strand
GCCAACTGCCCCATCAACGACACAGACCCATGCCACCAGGCTTACGTCGTATACAGACTAGAGTGTGACAAATGCAACAACTTCTACGTAGGTAGCACCACCAGACCACTCCATAAAAGTACACCTCAATACTAACGCTTCCTCATTTAAGAAACACCTAGTTAAATGCAAAAACACCGACAAAACCATAACAGTTAGGATAGAAACTAAGGAAAGAAACCTCGGCAATATTAGAATTAAGGAAGCACTAATTATAGATAAAACACAACCACCAATCAATAATAGACTAGAACTCAACACCCAATTTATAACCTGATAGGGCTTCTAGCCCCATATTTACCCCCCCCCCCCCCACACACACACACACGCTTACACCTCCACTTATTCTCTCTCACACATACACACACAAAACCAGTTCTAACACCAGATAACACCTATCCCCCACATTTACGAATAGACTTATCTTCTCACACTCACACACACACACTCACATACTTACACCTTCATGCATTCTCCCACACACTTAAACAGGCATGTATATATAATTTAAAAAAACCCCTAAACAAACCCCTTTTAAAGGGAGACTACTCTTTATCCACCTAATTTTAACTCTTTTTAACATTAGAGATAGAACAGATACTCTATACTATTTCCTGTCAGCATGGCTTGGCAAGATATTTAGAACGCTGGTTTGAGACCTTTATTTCACTCTGAAGAAGAGATATTATCTCGAAATTTAAATAAATCTAAGGTAAAAGACGAATCAACAATATCTTTTGCAATTGCATTCTTTTTTCTATGTCCATACCTGCATTGTTTTGGCTTTATTATACATATTCAAACGTTTATAGCTCATTACACAATGCTTCAAGTGAACTATAACCTCCTCCATATATATATATATATATATATATATATATATATATATATATATATATATATATATATATATATATATATATAATTGGAAATTTAGTCTCTGGCGGTTTGCAACCAAATTCGGCCTACTTATATGAAATGATGAGTTAGCAAAGCACTCGATAAGGTACGTCCTTAGAGTAATAACATATATATATATATATATATATATATATATATATATATATATATATATATATATATATATATATATATATATATATATATATTATTCCTCCATGCAAGTTGTAAGCATCTGTGGAAGGGAAGTAAATCCTGCATTGTCGATGTAAACAATACATTTGTACATCTTTCATGTGTCATAATGCTTCATATTTCTTGTGGGATTTCGAATAACGTCATATAACCATCTTAATAAATGTATCTTCTTTTCTAACATGTCAGGGTATCATTGCATCGTAGTGTGTAGGGACTAATGTGATATATTGGAAACATTTAGCCTAAATGATTAACGACATAACCTACCTAACCACTTATATATGTACACACTCACGTACACAAACACATACACATAGACACACACACGCACACACATATTTATATACTTATATATCTCTCTCTCTATATATATATATTAATATTTGTATATATATATATATATATATATATATATATATATATATATATATATATATATATATATATATATATGTATATATATATATATATAAAACATGAGAAGAAAGAAGAATACTGCGTGGTTGCACATAGGTTACATATGATAAATATATATATATATATATATATATATATATATATTTATATATACATATATATATATATATATATTTATATATATATATATATATATAAATATACATATACATATATATATACATACACATATATATATATATATATTTTGTATATTTTCCACTCAGCAAAATCCTTTCTCGAATTTAGCTTAAAATTCTCTGAAAAGTAAATATATATTCTGTCTTTACGTATTTTTTGTTGGTGATATATATAAAGTATGTTTCTAGCGGAAACAAACGTGGCAGATTGCTGACGTAAGAAATTATAATGGTTTCAGATCATGATTAAATGCTTCAGCATCTAGTTATTCTATGTTGCTCGCCAGAAGTTATAATTATACTATATAACAGAATAACAATTCTCTCACATTTTCCGGCTTTATGTGACAGTAATAATGGTTCTTCATTTAGGCACAAGGCCAATAATTTTGTGGGGAGGGTGGGAAATTCGATTAAAACGATCCCAATGCATTACTGGTGCTTTATTGTATCTACCCCGTAGAACAGGGGGAGGTGGAGATAGTGGACAACTTCACCTACCTAAGAAGCTCCATTGACAATGGGGGGCGCCATGGACAGTGAATTGCAATGTAGAATGGGAAATGCTTCAGCAGCATTTAACCAGCTTGTCAAGATCTGGAAGAGCAGGAAGTTCACCCTCAAAACAAAGATGAGATTCTACAACAGCAACGTGCTCTCCATACTCTTGTACGGAAGTGAAACATGGCACCTTAAGACCAGCCAAGAGAAGAAGTTGGACGCATTCGATTCCAGGTGTATGCGAAAGATCCTGGGGATTAAATGGAGTGACCATATAACAAACCAGGAAGTCAGTAACCGCACCAACCAGCAGCTAGTCTCTTCTGCCATCTGCAAGCGACGCCTGGGCTGGTTTGGGCACGCTTTGAGACTTCCCCCGGAGAGACTGGCGAACCAAGTACTTAAATGGAACCCACAGGGAAGCAGACGGAGAGGGCGACCCAAAATGAACTGGCGCCAGACAGTTGAGAGGGACCTGCGAGCGACAAACAGACAATGGCGGGACGCTGTGCAACTGGCTGCTGACCGAACGCGGTGGAACACTATGATTGCCTCGTGCGTCGCAAGACGCGGGAGCTTCTGAGTCTGAGTCTGAGTCTTGTAAGGCTGAAACGAAAAGCTACCCTCGGTTGTATTTGAACTCGGAAGATATAGTTATAACTCTATGCCACAAATCATGTTATCCGACGCTCCACCTATACTGCCAATCAAACGCTCTTACATGGTAATAATTGTTTCTACTTTTGGCACAAGGCCAGCAATTACCCAGTGCATTACTGGAACTTTATTTTATCGACCCCGTAAGGATGAAAGGCAAAGTTAACCTCGGCGGGATTTGAAATCACACCATAAAGAGCCGTAACTCTCTGCTGCAAAGCATGGCGTCCGATACTCTACCAATCACTGCCAATGCACCGCCCTTTATATGGCAATAATAATAAAGAAGCTTCACTAATGTTAAAGGTTAACAAAAAAAAAAAGCTTTAGACGCGTTAAAGTTCTGTTCATATTAAATATTTTATGAGCAGTTTTATTCTACTTACATAACTGATAATTTTATGATCTGGAATTCGAATGACTTTTGTGTTATAGATTGATATTGTTTTATTAAAAAGTAGAATATTAAAAAAAAATAAAAAAAATATTGCTTCAAGATTTATAGCCCGATTGTACTGGGAGAAGAAAAGAAAAAAATGAAAAATGAAAATGAGAAAAAGAAAGAAGCATCAAATGACGGAAGAAAGAGTGAGGGGGTGGGCAATCACTACACCCTGCAGACAATGCAGCAAGAGAGACACCACACTGCAACTTCCACTTCACCGCAGAGGGCTCCCGCATCAAGCGAGCCGCCGTCTTTCAAACTTTGCGGAAGAAATCAAGAGTGTGGGAACCCAAGGTCGCCAAGGTTTTCGGCGGAAACTGGTGCAAAAAGGAAGCGGTCAATCAGGCTTCGGTATATTACTAGCTTCCTCTTCTCCGCATTGCCGGTAACGGAGCCTGCGTTTGTGGCCGAGGCGACAAGGCTGGAGGTGGAGAGCGAGCCACTGCACGTCTTGACCCATATTAGGGATTCAACTGCTACCGTACTCCAAATATAGTGTATAGTGATAAAGCCTGCGCAGCACCTTGTCTGAGGTTGTTTCTTTTGATTTTAGACGAATCAGCAGAGTAAGTAGATTAACGAAATAAATACCTCCGTATTTCCTCCGGCCATCTGAACTCTGCACTCTTATTTAAAATCCCGATGAGACTAACTTTCATTTGCAACCTTTCTTGAGTCGAGAAATATCAAAAACTAGTTTAGGGGCTGCGGACCCGCGGGCAGGATAGTTTGTCGTATTGAAGTGAAAACAGCGAGATGTCAAACGGGAATTGTGCTCCTTAACTCACCAAGGGATCTTCTTGAGGAGATACATACATGTCAAACTATTGACAAAAATCTCAGACATTAACTTAACTCACCTGATAACATAATAAATAGTTTATAGAAGATATGTTCTTTTTGTCTCCAGAGTAACTACTATTTTTCTACGAACTAACTACAGAATAACCACTTCAACACAGCGGACGTCAAATGAATTAGACGAACTATTCAAGGGCTAAATATCACAGGTATCTGATCCGGTTTTGTGAGTTCTAAGTTCAAGTCCCATTTCCTTTTGCGAGGGTTTAACACCAGAAAATAGTATCAGCAATCGAAAAAAATCAATGGAAGCATGTGTTCCTCGGTCCGATCTGACGATTGAATCCTAGACTTTTCCTATTTTATTTTTCACAACAACAAGAACACTAACAATACGAACACCACCACCAACAACAGTAACACCACTACCACTACCAACAGCAATAACACCACCACCACCAACAACGACAACAACGACAACAACAATAACAACACCATCAACAACAACAAATGCACCATCAACAACAACAACAACACGAACACCACCAACAACTGCATCAACACCACTACCACCACCAACAGCAATAACACCACCGCAACCACCAACAACAATGACAACGACAATAACAACACCATCAACAACAAAAGCACCACCAACAACAACAACAACAATAATTGTTTCTATTTTTGGCACAAGGCCAGCAATTATCCAGTACATTACTGGTACTTTATTTTATCGACCCCGTAATGATGAAAGGCAAAGTTAACCTCGCCGGGATTTGAACTCAGAACGTAAAGGGCCGTAACTCTATGCTGCAAAGCATGGCGTCCGACCCTCTACCGATACTGCCAATCCACCGCCCTCAACAACAACAATAATAACAACAACATCACCATCAACAACAACAACAACACGAACTCCACCACCAACTGCAACAAAAACAACTATATCAATGAGGATGGTGTCGCCGAAAACTGCGACAATTTATGTCAGATAAAATTCATTTGGTTTACGTTGAAAGGCGTTCTAGCCGTGAACATCACGTCTTTTGTTCAGTGTCCGATTGAGTGTTCGCGTGTGTGCGTGTGTGTGTATAATAGTTGATACGAATGAATGTATTCTACATTACTATTGCCAGTCTACGGGAAATGATTGTGTCAATTACTGATTAAAGAGTAAAAGTAAATAAACTGAAAATCCGTTGATATAATAGAAACGAGTTGGTTGACATGGTTAGCATAATTCATCCTTCTAGAATAACATAGTCATTGTGTGTGCCATACAGTTATACAGTTATGAATACCATTCATGATGCATTTTTCCATCCAAATGACTTCCACACGGGAAGGAATGGTTAGGGAAATCACTGAAATATCCATAATACCTTAAAGAATTTGGAACGCTAGACTTAACAATGAAACTTGCGTGGCCACGTTTTCAAGTATTCACATATATATATATTTATATCCTCCTTTCTGTGTTTCTGGCTCTGATTCTTGCATAGTTTTTTGAAATATTATTATAATAATAGATCTCATTTGGGTCACCAGATAGAAAGTGAAGATATCTATCAAGCATGCATTAGTATTGGTGGTAATATAGATAATATAGATAATATAATAAATAGATTTCTTTATTTACCACAACGCCTTAAACAATCTGAAATGATAAAATATAAAAAATGAGAGATTTGTTACAATATATTCACATTTATATTTATATTTACATGCTTCTGTTATTCTTATTCCATAGTTTGTGAAAGCCATAATGATAATTTATTCATTGGGGTCATCAACAATTTTTTAAAATGTCTAACATAGAATAATCTGTAGATTTGAGAATCGCATCGTTGAATATATATAAAATATACAAAATATACACACGTTTAAAATTGGTGTTCGACGTATCTATTTCAGTTACTTTTGACCCAGAAATGCACCAGAAGTATCCATCGTAATTCAACACGGTAATATATATATATAAATATGTGTGTTGTATGTATGTGTGTGTGTGTGTATGTGTATGTGTGTGTGTAAGTATATGTATATATATATATATATATAGATAATTTAATATATCTACTAACATAAGCGCAATGTGTATATAATATATATATATACATATATATATAATATATACATGTTATATATATATATATATATATATATATATATATATATATATATATATATATATAACATGTATATATTATATATATATGTATATATATATATTATATACACATTTATATTATATATATATATATATTATATATATATATAATATATTGTATATATATATATATTATATCTATCATATATGATATATGTATATTATATATATGATATATTAGTTTTTATATATATATATATATATATATATATATATATATATATATATATATATGCTCCGAAATCATTAAACGTGTCCGTCGAACCTGCGGGTCCAGAATCAGACAGATCCACACAATAATCGCGTTTCGAGCTGTCCGCCGGGGAAACAATTGTAACACACAATAAATTGATTTCAGATGCATCACTGATTTTTCGTTTTCTATTCTATCATACTCAGCTCTGTAAGATCAAGAGCATAGAGTGCTCAACCGGCATACCGCCTATAGAAGCATCTTAGTTACCGTCAGTCACATATGACCGTTCATAGATGCCAAATTAAACTTCAGAATGTTTCCCCCTCTATAAATTTAAAGACAACGCTCCCCACCCACAATCAACGCATTAGAAAAGAATCACACTTTATCACAAAATACGAACCCAGTTTAAATGCATCGACTACAGACGAAACTTCAACAAGCACCCAACACTAACTCCAATGGATGAATTAAGAACGATAGTATTTCCTACAGAAACACTAAGAAAGATAAATACATTTAGAAAGAATTACTACTTCAGATCAATTTTAGATCACTCTACCGTTAAAGTCAGTCCCGGGGACAGCTTCTATTACTACTAATAATAATAATATTACTACCACACATCCCCGTCGCCTCCTTCTGCTTCTGCTTCTCCCCCTTCGTATTTATTTTCCTTCCTCCTTTTCTATACCCCTATTATTACTACCACACATTCTTCTTCTTCTTCTTCTTCTTCTTCTTCTTCTACATCTGCTGCTGTTGCTGCTGCTGCTGCTGCTGCTGCTGCTGCTGCAATTAAAGGCAACAACCAGACCAGTCAGACAGTAACTGGGAAAAGGCCAACATCAATATTAGCTGCTACTACCACCAAATGACCAAGGAAGAGAGGGAGTGAGAGAGAGAGAGAGAGAGAGAGAGAGAGAGAGAGAGAGAGAGAGAGAGAGAGAGAGAGAGAGATATGAATTTTTATATAGATGTAAACTGTGTTCTC
>OZ024749.1:30338645-30341145 GCA_964016885.1 Eledone cirrhosa | reverse complement strand
CACAAATAGCCAGGTTTAAATACAAAGGACATATATGGCATATGACAAATAGCCAGGTTTAAATACCCAGGACATATATGGCATATCACAAATAGCCAGGTTTAAATACCCAGGACATATATGGCATATGACAAATAGCCAGGTTTAAATACCCAGGACACATATGGCATATCACAAATAGCCAGGTTTAAATACCCAGGACATATATGGCATATCACAAATAGCCAGGTTTAAATATCCAGGACACATATGGCATATCACAAATAGCCAGGTTTAAATACCCAGGACATATATGGCATATGACAAATAACCAGGTTTAAATACCCAGGACATATATGGCATATCACAAATAGCCAGGTTTAAATACCCAGGACATATATGGCATATCACAAATAGCCAGGTTTACATACCCAGGACATATATGGCATATGACAAATAACCAGGTTTAAATACCCAGGACATATATGGCATATCACAAATAGCCAGGTTTAAATACCCAGGACATATATGGCATATCACAAATAGCCAGGTTTAAATACCCAGGACATATATGGCATATCACAAATAGCCAGGTTTAAATACCCAGGACATATATGGCATATGACAAATAACCAGGTTTAAATACCCAGGACATATATGGCATATCACAAATAGCCAGGTTTAAATACCCAGGACATATATGGCATATGACAAATAGCCAGGTTTAAATACCCAGGACATATATGGCATATGACAAATAGCCAGGTTTAAATACCCAGGACATATATGGCATATGACAAATAGGCAGGTTTAAATACCCAGGACATATATGGCATATGACAAATAGCCAGGTTTAAATACCCAGGACATATATGGCATATCACAAATAGCCAGGTTTAAATACCCAGGACATATATGGCATATGACAAATAGCCAGGTTTAAATACCCAGGACATATATGGCATATCACAAATAGCCAGGTTTAAATACCCAGGACACATATGGCATATGACAAATAGCCAGGTTTAAATACCCAGGACATATATGGCATATGACAAATAACCAGGTTTAAATACCCAGGACATATATGGCATATGACAAATAGCCAGGTTTAAATACCCAGGACATATATGGCATATCACAAATAGCCAGGTTTAAATACCCAGGATATATATGGCATATGACAAATAACCAGGTTTAAATACCCAGGACATATATGGCATATCACAAATAGCCAGGTTTAAATACCCAGGACATATATGGCATATCACAAATAGCCAGGTTTAAATACCCAGGACATATATGGCATATGAAAAATAGCCAGGTTTAAATACCCAGGACATATATGGCATATCACAAATAGCCAGGTTTAAATACCCAGGACATATATGGCATATCACAAATAGCCAGGTTTAAATACCCAGAACATATATGGCATATCACAAATAGCCAGGTTTAAATACCCAGGACATATATGGCATATCACAAATAGCCAGGTTTAAATACCCAGGACATATATGGCATATCACAAATAGCCAGGTTTAAATACCCAGGACATATATGGCATATCACAAATAGCCAGGTTTAAATACCCAGGACATATATGGCATATCACAAATAGCCAGGTTTAAATACCCAGGACATATATGGCATATCACAAATAGCCAGGTTTAAATACCCAGAACATATATGGCATATCACAAATAGCCAGGTTTAAATACCCAGGACATATATGGCATATCACATTCGTCGCCATCAAGTCAAGTATTCAGGTCCTTTGGAAGGATTTATTTACTTCTTAGTGTGACTTTTGTCTTATGATTTGTGCGGGGATCTGTAGTTGATTAAATCGAACCACTATTTGATTGATACTTATTAATGGACCTAATTTTCGATGAAATCGAATGTCTGAGTTATGGAAAAGTAAAACCTTGTCATTATATCTAATTTTGTTCAAATCCCGCCGAGGTTAACTTTGCCTTTCATCCTGACGGGGTCGATAAAATAAAGTACCAGTAATACACTGGGATAATTGCTGGCCGTGTGCCAAAAGTAGAAACAATTATATCTAATTTTGTAAGTTAACAATATTATACTCGGTACTAAACTGTGATATCAGATGTTAAATAAATACAACTGATGTGTGGTGCTTAAGAGAGTAAACCAGAGTTTATTGATTGCGATGATGCAAGTAAAACGCTAGCAATTAATTATTAATTGCTAGTGTTGCACTTGCGTCACATCAATTAATAATGTTGAAGCAAGACGATCATATATATATATATATATATATATATATATATATATATATATGCATCCAGCGTTCAATCGGTTCAAACCCAAGTAAGTAAGGGCTTTCCTGATGATCCTTCGAATGAAACAGTTCTAGTCTTGTAGAAGCCCTTTCTATATTAAATATATATATATATATATACATACATATATATATATTTGTGTGTGTATGTATGTATGTGTGTGTGTGTGTGTGTGTGTGTGTGTGTGCGTGTGTGTGTGTGTGTGT
>OZ024749.1:30328645-30333645 GCA_964016885.1 Eledone cirrhosa | reverse complement strand
TTGATTCTGGTTTATCTTAGGATCACGTCGTGGTGACCGTTTTGAAGTAATTATGCTGTTCAGATTTGA
Source organism: Eledone cirrhosa (assembly GCA_964016885.1). Taxonomy (NCBI): domain Eukaryota; kingdom Metazoa; phylum Mollusca; class Cephalopoda; order Octopoda; family Eledonidae; genus Eledone; species Eledone cirrhosa. Next base: position 30,333,576 of record OZ024749.1, on the reverse strand, counting down.
AGCATTTCATTTATACAGTCTTCACATTATTCCACTCTTGGCACCTTTTTTTCTGTTCTTATTTCTCTAACAAATAACCATCCCTATATTATATTTCTAAATGTAAATTCAAATAAACACGCTCACAATTGATACCGGACAGTGTGCCAAGTAATTCATCATAACAATGTTAACATTACAAATTAAATTCTTCGCTTCAGGTTGTATATGTATCCCAAGTCCAGTATATATTGTTGAAGATCTTTGTGAGAAGGAAGCATCCATGTCTCTAATAACAAAAGAAATAAAACACTAAAAATTTCCAATTGAATATTTTCTGCTTAGATTAGATTAAATGTCATTTTTGTTTTCTATGTATATCTGGGGACTTAAAAAGAACACTTTGTCTCTGCTAGTCTGTTGATTAAATGTCTGAGACGAATTTCAAAAGATTTGAAGAAATGTAGGAAAGGTTTTAGTCAATGAATTTATCATAAACACAGAAAGAGAGAATAGAAAGGTTTTTCTATTCTTCATTTTAAGCGTTTTTTTTCTTTATCTCTAATGTAAATTCAATACGCAATGGTATTGGAAAGAGATACTATCGATAATTCAATTAATTCTTTTACCCTCTTTCTTTTTGGAAAGTTTCTACACATGACAAACTTACTTTTGCATCTTACCTCTCCCCAAACAGCAATACATTTTATTGTAGATTATCCTACGCAAAACCAATGCCAATATACTTAGGTAATAATTTCGCCATGTTTCATAATAATGTGAAGCTGCGTGGCTTAGTGGTTAGGGTGTTCGGTTTTGTTATTATGAGGTCACGAATTCAATTCCTGGTGGTGTGTTATGTCCTTCAGCAAGATACTTTATGTATTATTTTATGTAGCTCCAGAGCACTCATCTGGCGAAAATGTGTTATACCTGTATTTAAAAAGGTGCAGCTATATAACACTGCATCACGCTGGGTCTCCGTAAGAAATATGTTAAGGATGTAGGTACCTCTAGAAGGTTCAACCAGTTGCTTTTTAATTTCACGAGCAGGATGCTACGTTGTTCCAGCATATAGAACATTAATCGTCGAAACCGACGGAGGTCCATCATACGTCATCATATCCTTTCTATAACAGCAGCAACGTTGCTCTTCCAAAAAATATCATCAGCATTTTTTTTTATTTTCTAATCTATTCTTATAGGTCAGCAGAACTTACTGTTTCTGTTTTTAATTACCTGTATTTATATACACACACATGTATATATATACACACACATGTATATATATACACACACATGTATATATATACACACACATGTATATATATATATATATATATATATATATATAGATGTGAGAAAAACCACAGACCCTCCATCTCAACTCACCTTTTGAAAAGCAGACGAACTGCGAAACCGGTAAAGGAACCAAATAAATATATATATATATTTTTTTTAAATAAGACTCCAGTTGCATCTTCGATTTCATCTCTTTTTCTTTATACTTTCACTCGTGTAGGACACCTTGGTTATTTTTAATTTTGTAAAAAAAACCTCTCTTTCTAATATATATATATATATATGTGTGTGTGTGTGTTTAATGGTAGCTAAGATGCCGGTTGAGCACTATATGCTTCTACAGAGTAGAGTATTATACAATGGAAAACGAAAAATCAGTGATGCATCGGAACTCAATTTATTGTTTCCATACCGAACAGCTCGAGGTGCGATCCATGTGTGTTTCGTCGGACACGTCTGTTGATTTCGGTATGATCCGAAATCAACAGACGTGTCCGAGGAACCTGCCAGACCAGAGTCAGGTAGATCCACACATGGATCGCACCTCGAGCTGTTCGCCGAGGAAACAATTGTAACACACAATAAAATGAGTTCCGATGCATCACTGATTTTTCGTTTTCCATTCTCTCTCTCTTTATATATATATAAATTCTCCGGATTTTAAAACACACTTTATTATACGTTGAGCAATCTCTGACGTCGGTTGACTCCATCCAATGCAACTACTTAGTATACATTGGAATACAAATTTACTAATTCTTCACACTCCTTTACAGTCGAGCAACCTATCAACCTACGTCTCTGAAATGGAAAAACATCATTGTGGTATGTCCTTAAAAAACATACCCATTCAGGGTAAAAAAGAATACATTCTTGGTATGATACAAAGGACCAACGAATTTATTCGGCGGATTAGATGGAGGGCCTTCCACTTCGATAGGAAAAGGATTACACAAACTTCCGACACCAACAACGATAAGTTTGGTTTCAAATCCTACAAAAACCCACCCTCTAACCCTCTTTTGGATTCTTTCGAACAGGACTTAATGAAAATGATAACCAGAATCAAATTTGCAAACGGAAGGAAAAACGAACTGCAACGAGATATTAAAACTCTACTCGACATCCTAAGGAATACCAAAGGAATTATCATAAAGGCAAACAAAACATCGAATCTATACACCCTGGATGTAGAAACATATAATAATTTTATACGTAAGGAATTACATAGGAAGTACAAAAAAACAAACGCAACTACACTAACCAACATTAATAACGCAGCATGTGATATTGTTAAGAAACTGAAAATTGACGACAGAACGGTACCCCTATCTCCAGCTACACCGACTTTTAATCTGAAGGACCATAAGGATAACTTCGATACTAACCCTAAAATTAGATTAATATGTCCTTCAAAGTCCGATATAGGTAGAATCAGTAAGTACATATTAGATCGTATTATCCCCCAAGTTAAGGCTAAGGTAGATATTAAATTATGGGGTAATACTCATCAGGCAATAAGATGGTTCAATAACATTAGGGACAAAAACAAATCTTCTTTTATTCAATTCGATATACATGAATACTATTCCTCTATTTCACCCGAAACCCTGCATAAGGCCCTCTCTTTCGCTAAGAATAACTCGGACCTCACAAACGAGGAAATTAATATTATACTTGAAGCTAGACGCACAGTAGTGCACTTTGAAAATAGTTATTGGGTCCGCAGAGATAGACCCTCGGAATTCGACATTACGATGGGTTCTAATGATTCGGCGGAGGTCACGGATCTGGTTGGGATCTATACAGCCCACAGACTCCAGAGCGAATTTACGGATCTCCACGGCGGAATATACCGCGACGATACACTTCTATTAGTCAAGAATATGAACAAACACAACCTAGAAAGGCGACGTAAAAACATTAGGAAACTTTTCTTAGAACTAGGGCTTAATATTACCTTCGAACACAATCTTAAGGTGGTCAACTTCTTGGATGTCACCTTCAACCTTAATAACGGTAATATAGAGCCATTTCACAAACTTAATGAAAATCTCAAGTACGTTAATGTAAAATCGAACCATCCCCATTCCATTATTAAATCCAACCCTAAAAATATATACATAAGGATCTCCCGACTGTCGTCTAATTTGCAAACCTTCAACGAGCATGCTGAATATTATAATAACGCACTTAGAAAAGCTGGTTACTGCGAGAAAATAGAATATCTAGACGATAACCACATAAGTACTATGAATAAAACACATCTAAATCGAACTAGTATTGCACCACACACACACATCAATAGGCATACTAATAGGTGCAAACCAGCAAATAGAGTCAGACGTAGAGAGTACATACGGTATAACCCCGTGTACAATACTTCTATTAGCACTAAGATTATCTCACAATTCTATACACTAATCAATAAACACTTTACAACTTCACATAAATACTATAAAATCTTTAACACGCGCACCATTAGACTCTCATACTCCACTGCACCTAACATAGAACAACTAATTAAAAAACTCAACTCAGCAATACTAAATAAGTACATCCCTAATGACTCAGCGCACCAGCATAGCAACACACAACGCACTAACACGCAACTACAACCCCACCAAACTATCCAGGATTCTACTACAAAACATAAAAATAAGTGTAACTGCACCAAACCAGGTACGTGCCCACAGAATAACCACTGCCTAGCACGCAATATTGTCTACCGATGTACAATAAATTCCGGAACCAACAAATGATATTACGTCGGATGTACCGCAACTTCTTTCAAAGCTCGCCTATACCAACATCGATCTTCGATCAGGCACGAGAAAATGCGCTCCGTAACAACCCTCGCCGATAAAGCCTGGCAGCTCCGGAGGAACAATCAAGCATTCTCCCTTGATTGGCAAATTATTGCATCTGCGCCTGCATATAAGCAAAATCATCGATTCTGCAAGTTATGCAATTTGGAGATATACTGCATTTTAACGTCGGTAAACAAACTTTTGAACAGCAAAATTGAACGTTCACTATACTGTAACCATCGTTTGAAAACGACTTTTTCTTTTTTTAAATGCATATAATGTTACCTTTTTACACCACCGTTTGCAAATTTCTGTTTTATATGTTTATACACAAGATATGGCTTTCTATAATAATAGTACTAAACACTGTTTTCTGGACCCCTTTAGAAATAACCTGCTACTATAATAGCCCCAATAACTTATCTGTAACTCTGTACCACTTTGACCCCTTTAACTAAATTTTGTCCGAACAACACCACTAGAAGAATTTACTTCCCCCCGCCAACCCTAACACGCCTCATTAAGCTAACTGCTGCCAAAACATTCTCTCCTTACGATCTCTACTAGTCTGACAGTCTTAAATCCTAGGACTCCCTCCACCTTACTCACTTCCCTCTTCCCCTTCTCCTCCTGCCTCCTTCTTTCTCCTTTATCTAGTGTATAAAACATTTTCATATCCTTCCAATGCAAAGGTCCGACGACATGGTGTGTTTGCTTACAGTGTACCTTCGGTTTATGATAATATTTTTATATTATTCAAATAGCGAGGTATAGGTAACCCATACACTATAGAAACAATTGTTACCTAATAAATTCTTTATACCCGCATTTCCATTTCAT
>OZ024749.1:30316145-30321145 GCA_964016885.1 Eledone cirrhosa | reverse complement strand
CCATAAAGGGCCGTAACTTTCTGCTGCAAAGCATGGCATCCGACCCTCTGCCGATACTGCCAATCCACCGCCCTATATTAATATTTAAGTGGCTGAGCATTCCACAGTTGCGTTTACCACTTTAAAATAATTATCATGCGGGAGGGGAGGAGGGGGTCGTAAGCGAGACACACAGTGTGACAAATCTAACTCTTTGACTTACAGGTACAATTCATCCGACGTTTCGCACCTTTCCGACAGACAACCTTTCCCTCAGCCACCCCCACCCCCCTATCCCGGAACCCCCAACCCCAGTTGATGGTTGTGAATCCGAAATATATAGGGACAATTAAATCACTCCCAAGGTAACTCTATCTCGTGTTATTATTATTGTTATCCTTTACGCTCTTTCCTACACTCTTCTACACACTACACATCTCAACCTACTTTCACTTACGTCTCTCTATCCACCACCGGAACTTGTCGCCCGGAGATTTACCCATCTGCATTGTTGAGGCTTCTAAAACGACCTAAAGAAATATACCATATATATATATATATATATGAGAGTATTGAAGTTTGCTTGAAGCATTGTGGAATGATAAGGTAAATTTCTTTAAGTCGTTTGGAAGCCTCGACAATGCAAATGGGTAAATCTCCTCCGGGTAACAAGATCCGGTGGTGGAGAGCGAGAGATGTAAGTGGGTGAACGTTGAGATGCGTGGCGTGAATAAGATGTGTAGAGGAATGAAGGAAAGAGCATAAAGAATAAAAATAAAAATAACAACACGAGAGAGAGTTACCTTGGGGGAGATTTAATTGTCCCTATATATTTCGGATTCACATCCATCAACTGGGGTTTTTTCCTGGGTGGGGGGAAACTTTGTCTGTCGGAAAGGTGCGAAACGCGTCCTCCGCTGTTCGTTGTTTTGAAATATATATATATATATATATATATATATATTTTTTTTTCCTAACGATCGACTTTCGTCAAATCGGACCGAGGAATCAGTGTTTCCATTGGTCTTTCCAATTGCTAATACTATCTATCGGTCGCAACTCCAGGTAGAAGGAGCAACGTGAAATAAAGTGTCTTGCTCAAGGACATAACGCATCGCCCGGTCGAGGAATCGAACTCACAACCTCACGATTGCGAATCCAGTTCTCTAACCACTCAGCCACACGCCTTCACAATATATATATATATATATATATGTATATATATATATGTATATATATATGTTTGAATATACTATATATATATAACGTTGAGTTTTTATACCAGTCCTGTTTATTGTTGTTCTTTATAAAACTATAGATTCCGTGACCTTTCAGAAAGAATGTTCAATGGTATTTTTTGCACTAACATTTACTAGATCTAAACATCAGTATTATGTTACATACTTCGATCAACCTCACCTGTATTCTTATTTTAGTGGAAACACATCTCCATCTATCTTAATATTCCCAGATTTATTCTTATAATGTTGACCAGCACATAGACGTAGTGGTAGTTCTCTCTCTCTCTCACTCTATCTCTCTCGCTCTCTCTTTCTCTCACTCCCTCTCTCTCTCTTTATACATATATATGTATGTAGTATCTGTGTATATATATATATATATATATATATATATATATATATATATATATATATATATATATATATATATATATATATACATATTTGTATATATGTATATTAGAAAGTGATGTTTTTTTACAAAATATAAAAAAACGAGGTGTCCTACATGAGTGAAAATATAAGGAAAAAAGATGAAATGGAAAATGCAACTGGAGTCTTTTTGTTTTTAAATATATATTTATTTGGTTCCTGCGAAACCGGTAAAGGAACCAAATAAATATATATTTAAACAAAAAAAGACTCCAGTTGCATTTTCCATTTTCATTTCATCTTTTTTCCATATATATATATATATAATTTAATACATTAACAGAGAACGTCTTAAGCGATACTCTGACCAACTCAATCTCACTCAACAAACATTAGGATATACCTAAGTATTATCCCATTTTACTGTTTGGGGTGCTAACTAATCAGTATTTCGTGGATAGCTGGTTGTATTATTTTATATGAGACATTATTAAATAAATATCTCTTTCCTTCCAGACGGCCGTTTCGTTATAAGATTTCTACAATTTGGGATAAATAATTTCCAGGTTATGTAGAAACTTGTATATAATCCATAGTTTTATACACAAGCGGGCTCATACAAACTCATCAGTGGATGCCCAAATGATATATCGATATAAGAATTACATCGACATTAATAGATTAGTGATGGTTTCCTTCAGCGCTAAAAAGAGACTGGTAGATTCGAAAATCCATTCTTAATGATAAAATACACGCTGTCCCCAAGAGGGTAAGGGGAGGTCATCTTAAAATATAAAACAATATACACGCTGGTCATTTAAACATGTTAGGTATTATTACCTCGTGTTTAAGAACTCAATTGGATATTAAAAAGAATAACTATATGTATACACAATCAATGCACACATAGAGATATTAAAACATGATAAATATATATATATATGTTTATATATATATATATATATGTATATATATACACTTCATATATATAATAATTGTTTCTACTATAGGCACAAAGCCACAAACCCAGTGCATTACTGGTACTTTATTTTATTGACCCCGTAAGGATGAAAGGCAAAGTCAACCTCGGCGGGATTTGAACTCAGATCGTAAAGGGTCGTAACTATGCTGGAAATCATGGCGTCCGACCTTCTACCGATACTGCCAATCCACTTCATATATATAATAATAATATTTTTTTCTACTTTTGGCACAAGGCCAGCCATTACTAAAATGATGCACCTGTCGGTGTGTGAGTGTTTGCGCGTGCGTGTGTGTGTGTAATATACACAGGTCGGGCTTCAACACACTTTCTGACTACGAAGTTGGAGTTACTTCCCTTTACATTTGGTGTATACTTGACTAAAATGGTTCGTACCAGTAAAGACATCTGTTTGTAAAACATTGTTCCGAAACCGACTCTGTGGTAAGTATGAAGGCTATTATGAGACCCACGGGATTATATTGTATGAGGCGCCTAATACGCTGTGGTAAGGGTTTTAGATTTTAAAAAAGTCAAACTAAGATTTTGTTACATATGACAATTTAATGGCTACAAGAGTCAGAGAATTGTATTGTGTGGAGCAATTTTTCTCAACCCTTTCACTGCCAACGATCTCTCTTCTTTTAAGGGATTTTTCCATGGACCACCTCTTAAATTGTGGTGAAGCGCATGGCCTAGGCGAAAATCTGTTGAACAAATAATCCTAATGTCGTGGGTTAGATTTCTCGACTCGGTTATGTGTTGTGTTTTTGAGCAAAACACTTTATTTCACATTCCTCTAGTATACTCAGTTGAAAATAAGTAGTAGTAATTGCTGTGGTGGGGAGGATTTAACCATGCGATAGACTGGCTAACTTTCGAGGGGTAGTCTTGTACTCTATGTTTTCCACGCTAGGAAAACCGGACATAAACCACCTTGATGAACCACCGGGCCCGAGACAGATTTTAGACTTTAAACACATGTCTAACCCCAGCTTTAACAGTGGGAATCTGGGTTACAAACCTTTACTGCTTTTGCATTTTGTGTCTAAATTTTTAATGAAGTCGAATAATTAACCAACCAACAAATTAGTAGTTTAATATTTCTCCCTATATCCTACCAGCATAAATCTATTTGGCCTTATAAGATAAATGAAATCATTTCTGAATATAAAATTTTACATCAAAAGAGAAATCGTAGAATTGCTGCCTGTTAGCATCTTGGATCCTGGACTAAAAGTTGATTAATAGAATGAGTTTCATAAAAATCTCTCTTACAATTGTAAGACAAACAAACGATGGAGAACTATCATCTCTCTTTTCTCTCTCTCTCTCTCTCTCTCTCTCTCTCTCTCTCTCTCTCTCTCTCTCTCTCTCTCTCTCTCTCTCTCTCTCTCTCTCTCTCTCTCTCTCACCTTCACACTCTCCTCTCTCCATCTGTTTCTGAGCCTCACCCTCTGCTCTCTCTCTCCCCCTCTCTCTCTTACCCTCACACTCTCCTCTCTCCAGCTGTTTCTGAGCCTCACCCTCTGCTCTCTCTCTCTCTCTCACACACACACACACACACACACACACACACACACACACACACACACACACATACACACACACTCTTTCTCAACGTGTTCCATCTCCCATTCAACTTTACAACGGATGTTTCTCTTGAAGGTCTTTCAAAGACTATTCGCTCAAGTGGAGAAAATAGCGTAAATTAATTTTTCCTTATTTCTATTCATACATCTTTTAGTTTTCTGTTTCTTCTGATTTCCTATTTTCTATTCGACACATCGAAGCCTTTTAAAGAAAATGCGTCGGCATGTAAAGAAATGAAATACCAGCCTCAAGTGTTTAATATATTTTCCAAAGACTAGTTAGTACATATCCATAGGGGAAAATGCTTGTGGAAACCTATAGAAAGACAAAGAAATTGTGGTAGGCGTTAACCCACTATAAGATGAAGACCACTAAAATATTTGTTCATTTCGTCCTCTGTCATTTTCTCAAACACGTCGCATGATTCTTCAGTAATTTATAAAATACGTCTCGTATAAATGTATTGGCTCTGTTCTTCAACATCTTTCTGTATTGTGAGCAAATGGGGTCCCACGTGCTGGGCGCCCCACAGCCCCGGCGGACAGAATGGAGAAGGCGTTTCCCCATAGGATGGTAAGGTTAATAGGCTGAAAGTTTCATAAGCTGAAACATTCATAGGCTAAAAGGTTCATAGGCTAAAAGGTTCATAGGCTGAAAGTTTCATAAGCTGAAACATTCATAGGCTGAAAAGTTCATAGGCTAAAAGGTTCATAGGCTGAAAGTTTCATAAGCTGAAACATTCATAGGCTAAAAGGTTCATAGGCTAAAAGGTTCATAGGCTGAAAGTTTCATAAGCTGAAACATTCATAGGCTAAACGGTTCATAGGCTAAAA
>OZ024749.1:30306145-30311145 GCA_964016885.1 Eledone cirrhosa | reverse complement strand
TGTTGTTGGTCGTGTTGTTGTTCTTGGTGGTGGTGTTGTTGTTGGTGGTGGTGTTGGTGGTGTTGTTGGTGTTGTTGGTGTTGTTGGTGTTATTGGTGGTGTTTGTTCAATTTTCCGATAATTTGATAGTGTCCGTTCTATGAACACCTACTGTTACATGTGTGTATGTGTGTTTGTTTGTGCGTGAGCTTGTGTGTGTTTGTTTAAGTGTGTATTTGCATGTGTGTGTGTGTCCTTGTGTGCGTGTGCCTGTGTGTGTGTGTTTGTGTGTTTGTTTTTTGTTCTAACGTAAAGCTATTTATTATTTAAACTCATTTGTCTACACACATATACACATACAAATATACATACATATACATATACATACATATACACATATATATACATATACACATACACATATACATACATATACACATAAACATACATACTTACACACATACATGTATATATATATATACACATATGCATATACACATACGCATATACATACGTATACACATATACATACATATACACATACACATATACATATACGCATACACATATCCATACTTATACACATACACATATGCATGCACATACAGATACCCATATACATTCACATAGACATATACATACATGTATACATACACATACACTTTCATATATTCATTCATAAACACATACACATGCATATATACATGCATATACATATGTATATACACATGTACATAGATACATTTATTATTGCTCTGTTTGTTTCTGTTGCAACTCCCGTTGTTATTGGCGATGGTGGTGATGTTGTTCTTGGTGGTGGTGGTGGTGATGGTGGTGGTGGTGGTGGCGATGGTGGTGGTGGCGATGGTGGTGATGAGGGTTGTGTTGGTCGCGTTGATGATGATGGTGGTGTTGGTGGTGGCAGAGGCGGCGATGATGATGGTTATATTGGCGGTGGCGGTGGTGGTGATGATGTTGATAGTGGTCGTGGTGGAGGCGATGGAGGTGATGATGATGGTGTCATTGGTGGTGGTTATGTTGGTAGCGTTAGTAGTGGTAGTGGTGGTGATGGTGGTGGTGGTGGAGGTGGTGGTGGTGGTGGTGGTGATGGTAATGGTGGTGGTGGTGGTGGTGATGGTTGTGGTGGTGGTGTTTCTGGTGGTGTTAGTGGTTACGGAGGTGATGATGGTGTTTTAGGTGGGGGGGGGGAGCTGTTGCTAGTGGTGGTGTTGTTGATGGTGGTGGTGGTGGTGGTGGTGGTGGTGGTGGTGTTGATGTCGGTGGTGGTGGTGGTGGTGGTATTGATGGGGGTGATGGTAATGGTGGAGGTGTCTCTGTGGTGGTAGTGGTGATGATAGTGTTTGAGGTGGCAGTGGTGTTCGTGGGGGCGGTGGTGTATGTTTTTTTCAATTTTGTATAATTTGTCATTGTCCATTTATTCTTTATAATCTATAGTCACGTGTTTGTGTTTGAAACGAAGACAGTTTTCGCGTCATATCCAGCGGTTAATTTCCGTTGTTGAAGGCATTCTTGACGTGATCATTAACTAGACTGGGTGTATATATATGTATATATATATATATATATATATATATATATATATATATATGTGTGTGTGTGTGTGTGTGTGTGTGTGTGTGTGTGTGTGTGTGTGTGTGTGTATACATTCATATATACACATATATACATACATACATACATACATACATACATACATACATACATACATACATACATACATACATACATACATACATACATACATACATATATATATATATATATATATATATATATATATAGAGAGAGAGAGAGAGAGAGAGAGAGAGAGAGAGGGGGAGAGAGAAGTATGTATAATGCATATATATATATATGTATGTATGTATGTATTATATATACATATATATATTTGCTGGCCTTGTGCCAAAAGTAGAAACAATTATTATCAGTTGATTGGCAGTATATGTAGAGAGTCGAACAACATGCTTTGCAGTATAGAGTTACGTCCCTTTACGGTATGAGTTCAAATCCCGTCGAGGTTAACTTTGCCTTTCATCCTTACAGGGGTCGATAAAATAAAGTACCAGTAATGTACTGGGTATTTTCTGGCCTTGTGCCAAAAGTAGAAACAATTATTATCAGTTGATTGGCAGTATCGGTAGAGAGTCGAACAACATGCTTTGCAGTATAGAGTTACGACCCTTTATGGTTTGAGTTCAATCCCGCCGAGGTTAACTTTGCCTTTCATCCATACGGGGATCGATAATATAAAGTACCAGTAATGTACTGGATTATTGCTGGCCTTGTGCCAAAAGTAGAAACGACTATTAACTTCATTTATCATCAGTTTTATCCCCCTCCATCTACTCCCCCTCATAATTATCATCATCTACATAATCATCATTAACATGATCACCATCATCATCACCATCATTATCAACACAATCATCATTTAACATGATCATTATGATCATCAACGTCATCGCCATCATCATCACCATCATATATTACCATCATCTTCCTCATCATCACCACCGTCACCACCAGCATCATCACCGTCATCAACATCATCATCATCATCATCATCATCATCATCATCACCATCACCATCATCATCATTATCATCACCGTCATCATCATCATCATCACCATCCTCATCACCATCACCATCAACATCATCATCATCATCGTCATCCTAACTATCATCATCTTCATCATCATCATCATCACCATCATCATTATAACTATCATCATGATCATCATCAACATGATCATTATGATCATCATGATCATCACCACCAGCATCACCATCATCAGATAAAATACGAAGTGTATTTTATAAATGTTGACATAACCAAGGAAAATATACCTTAACGGTTCAAGTTATCCTTGGATAGTGAAGGGATAAGAGAAGAAAAGTCAGATATTTCAAATTTTTAAGATGAGTATGCAAATGAGGTTAAGGTAAAAGGGCTGAAAAAAACGTTATTTTAGACGCTATGGAGAATTTAAATAGTTATGATAAGTTTATGTATGCGTAGGAAAGAAGAGAAAGGAAGAAGAGTTAGCATATACGTTAATTTGGGGGAAAAAAATGAAATATTATTCCAGAGTTTAAATTTAAATTTAATTACCGGTATTATGAGTTATATAGATATATAGACTATTCAATATCTTGGAGAACGATTTCGAAAGCACCTGCATACAACAATATGGCTTTATCAAGATTCTGTAAATTGTGTATCGAAGACATTTTTTATATAATTAACTGTCAAAACTCTATTAATCTTAGAACAGAATTATTTTCTTCTTGCAGACATCGCCAAAATTCCACCTTCAGAACTATTTTTAATTTATAATATTCCTATACACCTTCAAATTGATCCTATCTTTTTTTTAAATTTGAATAAAAAATGTTTAATATTTTTTATATTTTTTATATTTTTATATTTCTAAACATTTTTAATATCTCTAATATTTCTAATATTTTTAATATTTTTAATATATATATTTAATATTTTTAATTCCGATATTATTTTAATTCTGACATTATTTTTAATTCTAACATTATTTTTTTAGATGTAGATTGATAATCTTTAAATGACATTCTGAAAATTTATCCTCTTTACGCTAGGTCTTCGAAAAGTACATTACGTTTTTTCTCACTTTTTTGTTATTCAAACATTCACACATCTTTCGACTAAAATAATTGATCTCACACAAAATAATATATAATTTTCTCTATATATTTTGGAGTAAATCATTCATCAAATTTAACGGTTAACAAACAAAATTGGAGTTATCTTTCCTTTCTCAATCGTGCAAACATAAACATATTATGTTTGATGATCTATAAAACTTCGCTAAATTAACAATATTCTGAAAACATTTTCAATGTTGAACAAAATTTTCGAATCCACAAACGGTTCTACTCTCACAACTTGAACCCCCAATTTTTTAAAAGTAAAATACAAAATCACCATCCTTCGTAACTCATATTAGATATATAAACAACTAATAATTGTAAATTATTTCTATCTCTATAAGACTAATACATACGTAATTATTAATCAATATAGATATTTATATACATATAACCTATCGTAATGTAATAAGATAAAAATACTTAAGACCATAATTCTTCATATAATCTAATTGATCATATATACAATATTATAACTCATAATATCGGTAATTAAATTTAAATTTAAACTCTGGAATCATATTCCACTTTTTCCCCAAAATTAACGTAAATTAACATAATTATTCCTTTCTCTTCTTTCCTACGCATACATAAACTTATCATAATTATTTTAATTCTCCATAGCGTCTAAAATAACGTTTTTTTTCAGCTCTTTTACAAAAACTTCATTTGCATACTCATCTTAATAATTTGAAATAACTTACTTTTCTTCTCTTAACCCTTCACTATCCAAGGATAACTTTAACCGTTAAGGTATATTTTGCTTGGTTATGTCAAAATTTATAAAACACACTTCGTATTTTATCTGATGATAGCGTACCATAGAATAAATATGGTTTTATAAATATAGTTTCCATTTATTTAATATCATTGAATATATATATATATATATATATATATATATATATATATATATATATAATTAGTCCAGAATTAGCCGTCGAAACGGCTTGAGCTCAGCCATCGGGGTCCTACTCGTTCCTATTACCCACTCTACTACCCTAAGTATTGAGTACTTTGGTGCGTTATGGTCCACCTGGTTCCTTACCACATTTCCTTCGTTATATATATATATATATATATATATATATATATATATAAATATATATATATATATATATATATATATATATATATATATATATAGAGAGAGAGAGAGAGAGAGAGAGAGAGGTGTTAAAGCAATCAAATCTTAGCGTAATACATTTATTTGCTGACAATTGTTTCTTCCAGAGAGAGAGAGTGAAAGTGAGAGACAGACAGCGATTGAGAGTGAGAGAGAGGGGGAGAGGGAGGGAGAGGGAGAATCAGAGAGACA
>OZ024749.1:30283645-30298645 GCA_964016885.1 Eledone cirrhosa | reverse complement strand
CTTCCCCTTCCGGAATGGCTATTTGCCTCCACAGTCATTTGTTCTTCCACTTCCGGAATGGCTATTTGCCTCCGTAGTAATGTGTACTTCCTCTTCCGGAATGGCTTTTGCCTCCACAGTAATTTGTACTTCCCCTTCCGGAATGGCTATTTGCCTCCACAGTCATTTGTACTTCCTCTTCCGGAATGGCTATTTGCCTCCGTAGTCATTTGTACTTCCTCTTCCGGAATGGCTATTTGCCTCCGTAGTCATTTGTACTTCCCCTTCCGGAATGGCTATTTGCCTCCACAGTCATTTGTACTTCCTCTTCCGGAATGGCTATTTGCCTCCGCAGTCATTTGTTCTTCCACTTCCGGAATGGCTATTTGCCTCCGTAGTCATTTGTACTTCCTCTTCCGGAATGGCTTTTGCCTCCACAGTAATTTGTACTTCCCCTTCCGGAATGGCTATTTGCCTCCACAGTCATTTGTACTTCCTCTTCCGGAATGGCTATTTGCCTCCGCAGTCATTTGTACTTCCCCTTCCGGAATGGCTATTTGCCTCCACAGTCATTTGTACGTCCTTTCCGGAATGGCTATCTGTCTCCACAGTCGCAGTTCACGTCGTATACTATCGGCTCTCAAAGTAGTCAGAAGGGGAATAATAGTGAGCTCGATGAATGAGCAAAATTCCTATATTTCCTAAGAAACCTTGGAATATTTTCGATGAATTAGTTGGAGCGTTATCACGAAAACAGCAACCAGTTGAGAGGAGTTTATAAATCCCGTTTGCTGCATAGAACTATAGCACGAAGATGGCGACAAATTCATGATATACATATATAATATAATATAATTTTAAAGACTGTCGTGAGCCTGGTGCGCACCAGGTCGGTGCTTATCCCGTTTTTATTCGTGTGAATATATATATATATATATATATATATATATATATATATATATACACATATAAATGAATGTATATAAATTATTGTGAGCGTGAAGCCAACAGTATTTCATAATATATAAGTGACTATAACGTCAAAATGGAAAATAGTTAACGTAATATATACATATATATATATATATATATATATATATATATATATATAAGGGTTAATAACAGAGTTAATACCCCCAACACTACCCCTCATTACTATTACTGGTCCACATTTTCAGTTGAGTATACTGAAGCACCGTCAAATGAAATGTTTTGCTCAAGAACACAACACACAACCCAGTCCAGGAATTGAACCGACTAGATTATGTTCGTAAGTCTAACACCCTTACCACTGGGCCACGCGACATTATGATCTAAGCTCAACAAACACCCTTACAACTCGGCAAAGGGACATTATGTTCTTAAGTCCAACACCCTTACCATTAGGCAACGGAGCAGCATGAAATCAAGTGTCCTGCTCAAGAACACAAGACACAACCCAGTTTAGAAATTGAACACACTACATTATGAACATAGGTTCAGCACACCACTAGGCCACGTGACATTATGATTGTAAGTCCAACACAGTTACCACTAGGCGACACGCCTCCTGCAGTATAATCATTCTACATGAAATATAAATTTATTGCCTGAAATTTATATAGAAACATCATTCGACTTTGTAGACAAGACAAGATAACTAGAAAATGTTTGTAACAAAGACAGATGGAAGCCATATATATACTGCAGACGTGATAATATGAAGGCGATATATATATTATTACGTTAATTGAGTCAATATTCACATGAGAAAAGACGTTATTATAACAATACTGAACATTGTCAAATATGTTCTAAGCCGTCTACGTATTAGTATTGAGGACTTCGGAATGTAAAATATAATAATTCAAAGTGCAATATAGAATAAGAAGCAATGATATATATTGAATAATAATTAGTGAGACAAAAACTAGTTCATTTACCATGTGGTGTTATATATATATATATATATATTTATTAAAATAACAGATTAAAGATTAAGGAAAGAATCGCTGCTTTCACCCTTAACGGGATCTTCTGAAACTAACCATATTTGCTCTACGGTTCTTATATATTTGTTATATATATTTATCCTTATCGAGCCCTCTTTGGATTTTAGTCTTCACATTTATTATTATTACTATATATATATATATATATATATATATATATATATATATATATATATATATATATATAACGAAGGAAATGTGGTAAGGAACCAGGTGGACCATAACGCACCAAAGTACTCAATACTTGGGGTAGTAGAGTGGGTAATAGGAACCAGTAAGAGCCCGACGGCTGAGCTCAAGCCGTTTCGACGGCTAATTCTGGAATTAGTCCAGAATTAGCCGTCGAAACGGCTTGAGCTCAGCTGTCGGGGTCTTACTGGTTCCTATATATATATATATATATATATATATATATATATATATATATATATATATATTAATTCAAAATATTAATAAATATAGACATTCACGTAATCAAAATATATTTTATTATATATATTTCGGAGGTACTGTGCTGCTTTTTCAGTATGTCCTCATCAGATAAAATATATAAATTGATGTATGACATACCTCAAATGTGGTGATAGTTCAATTCCAGTCAAACACTGACAAGACAGAAATTGACTGCCAAGACTGGAATATATATATATATATATATACATATATATATATATACATATATATATATATATATAAATATATATATATATATATATATATATATATATATATATATATATATATATATATATATATATATATATATATATATATCTTGAATTGTAAGTTCGATTCCTGGACCGGGCGATGCGTTATGTCCTTGAGCAAGACACTTTATTTCACGTTGCTCCTTCTACCTGGAGTTGCGACCGATAGATAGTATTAGCAACTTGAAAGACCGAGGAAACACTGTTTCCTCGGTCCGATTTGACGAAAGTCGATCGATGAAAAATATATATATATATATATATATATAAGTGTTTGTGTGTGCATATATATATGCATATAAGGAATTTGTAGTTTACTCGAAGCATTGTATACGGTATAAAGGATTCGAAGTTTGAAAGCTACGACAATGCTGCTTTTGACGGAGAATAATTAAATCGTAAGAAACAAGGCTTGTTTTTTTTAACTTAATTTATTCATATGACCTGATATTTTGAGATTAATATCTTTTCTTGCGGGGAAAATAAACGAATTATTTCAGTGTCCGATGTGTCCTGCTGTACCATGCTGGCTGGAGTGTTTTTTTTTTATTTGTTTAACCTCTTTTGTGGTAAAATTAAGGTCTGGACAGGTCAAAGGGGCACATCGAGTGCTCAAACGGCATACCGCCTACAGACGCATTTAATTGCAACCATACAACAACAATTATATATATATATATATATATATATATATATACACACACACATATATATATATATATATATATATATATATATATATATATATAATAAATAACAAAGAACGCCTATAGCATATGCATATCTTTACTTGCTAACATTGTTTCATCCGCACTTTATTATATCACGGCTCTGTCCTCAGACATCGAGCTAACCTTATACTGCCTGCTGGATAAGTGGAGTGTTATACACCCCTGATCCTCTCCCTAGTATACTATATATATATATATATATATATATATATATATATATATATATATATATATATATATATATATATATATATATATATATATATATATATATATATATAAAATAAAGTTAAATAAAAGTCAAATGATTAAAATTTAGCTTCGTATATTACTGCTATATATATTTCAGTGACAGCCATCTTTGGCTGTGACCTCTTCAGGCAGTTTGAATAGGTCACAGCCAAAGATGGCTGTCACTGAAATATATATAGCAGTAATAAACGAAGCTAAATTTTAATCATTTGACTTTTATTTAACTTTATTTTACACTACTCCGGAGTAACCAAACCAACCTGCGCACCTCGTCGAGTGCTCCAGCCTGCATACTGAGGTGTTGGTATACAACCAACATAAACTCAAAATCTCTCTCTCTCTCTCTCTCTATATATATATATATATATATATATATATATATATATATATATATATATATATATATATATATATATATATATACATACATATATATATCGCTCTCGAGTGCTACTCGTAACATCTAACCCAGTACAACCTGTCTCATGGTCGGGTCGTCGGCCACTAAACCACCAGCAACCCCACCTAGCTAGCTTTGTGAGGAGGGTGATATTTGGACACACTGTGGGATGAAATGCAAGACCCAGCAAAGCGCGGGGAAACTCACCAGAGTGTAAGGCCCCCGGTTGTTGTCACAACACCTTTCTAGGAAAGGGAAACTCTGAAAAAAACCTGCACCTTCGCAAGCATCCGACGATTTTGACTTGTTCTCCTTTTTGGGTAATATTTTCAATGTTCAGAGAGTGGGATTGGTCGAGTACAAGGCCTTTCCCCACTTAAAACCTTAAAAGTACAGGCATTGCTTGTTCGGGGTATGTTGCATATTTGTGTGGCTGGGGGTAGCCTAAAAGTGCACCAAACTCTATAATCTGACAAGCGATTACTGTACACTTAGCAGAGTTTACAGCCATCATATATATATATATATATATTATATATACATATGTATATATATATATATTATATATATATATATATATATATATATATATATATGTGTGTGTGTGTGTGTGTGTGTGTGTATGTGTGTGCGTCTGTGTATATATTTACATATGTATATATGTATATATATAAAGCATAACGCAAACTTGATTACATTATTGTTTTGAGAACTGCGTGGTGAATTGGCAGTATCGGTGTGTGTGTGTGTGTGTGTGTGTGTGTGTGTGTGTGTGTGTGTGCGTCTGTGTATATATTTACATATGTATACATGTATATATAAAAAGCATAACGCAAACTTTATTACATTATCGTTTTGAGAACTGGGCGGTGAATGGCAGTATCGGTTGGGGGTCGGACGCCATGCTTTTGACGCATAGAGTTACGCCCCTTGCCATTCTGAGTTCAAATCCGGCCGAAGTTAACTTTGCCTTTCATCCTTACGGGGTCGATAAAATAAAGTACCAGTAATACACTGGAATAATTGCTGGCCTTGTGCCAAAAAGTAGAAACAATTATTGTTTTGAGAACTGCGAAACTTCATCTAACAATTGCTCGGCAACGAAATGAGATTTCTGAAACGAGCTGCTAAACATGTAATAAATATCTTCTCAGTTTAATAAACAGCTACATTTCTGTACACTATAGACTACTGTTATGTCTTGGTATTCTCGTCATTATTACCACTTGGTTCTTTATTGAAATTGATTCTTAGTTGTGGGATCGCCCACACACCTACACCGTCATACCATTACATGCATACACACACACACACACACACAAACACACACACACACACACACACACATATATATATATATATATATATATATATATATATATATATATATATATATATATATATATATATATATTATAATTGTATATATATATACATATACATATATATATATTTGTATATATATACTTATACATATATATATATTTGTATATTTCGTTTCTGAATTTGTTTAGCCAAATCCTTTATCTGAAAACGTGTGTTGAAACCGATATTGTTATACTTTGGGAGGGTCATGTTGCCAATAAGAAACACACGCACCAGTAGCTTTCACTTCAATTTATTATAATAAATTTATAAATTTATGAATTTATAAATTTCCGGTTGGTTGGTTGGTTCCACAGCCAGATGGTTGTTTATATATTGTCAAAGTTCTTTCGTCATACATTCTGTGACCTCTTCAGTGACTGGGGATTCTTTTCTTTGTTTTTGTGCCTCTCTTTTGTTCTGTCCTACGCCATCTTGTTTCTGTGTGTGTGTTGTGTGCTCAGTCTGCGCATGCGCCACATCCGGGTGTCTGTGTGTGTTTATATTCGTTTATTTATTTGTTTATTTACATGTTACTGGTTGATTGTTTGTTCTATGTGCGTGTGTGTTTTCATTTTGTCCTTAATTGTAAATTGTGATGTTGCTGTTCCACTCATGTTTTCTATTTAATTTGGGTTGTAATTCTTTTATGCTTATTGCCTCTGTGATTTGTCTAAACATTGCGTCTTTTCTGTGTGTAGATTCTATTTTTATTTCTATGTTCTCTAATTTACCCTTATGTTCTATTTTAGCATGTTGGTGGAGTATTGATGATTCTTTACTATCTTGATTCTTTACTATCTACACCCGGAGGCATATCCGGGTGTAGGAGGCTTATCAGGGATTTCTTGAAGGAACTTATCCAAAGACTTCTTGAACTTGATGGGGTCTGTCTCTGCTTTGATGTGATTTGCTGTAATGTTAAAGAGTGCAGGGCCAATTGAGGTGAAATAATTGCGCCGTATTGTTGTTATGTGATGCGAGTGAGATTTTTGTCGTAGACGGATAGGACGGGGCCCAAGCCTTGGGTGTACACTATAAATGACTATATTTATGCAGGCATGTATATATATATATGTGGTCTCCCCACACGAAACAATGTATCATGAAAGTTGAAGCACCCCAAAGGTCCATTACAAAAAGGATAGATGGCGTGACAGGCCTTGACTATTGGAGTCGATTAGAAAAGCTCAAATTATATTCTCTCCAACGTCGCCGTGAGTGCTACATTATCTGTGTGATATGGAAAATATTCCATCAGTTTTGCCCAAATGATGTTGGCAAGCGCTCATATATTCACCTAGCTTATGCTAACAGAATAACTATGAAGCTTGTTCCCTTCCTTCTACGATTAGCAATCCTCTTTGTTGTTATCTTGTTTCACTCGCTTTACGCGTTTTAATTGTCCTAATAACTTAATTTAGTTATTATTGCACCGACGTGAGGTATATGATTTTTAATGCAATGAAATATCTATGATCGTCGGCAAATCACTGATGAGGGACTTATTTTATTACATGTTATCCATGTGCAACCAGCAGTATTCTTCTCCCCATTTTTTCCCATATGTATGTATGCATATATATATATATATATATATCCATGCCTGCATACATATAGTCATATATATATATATATATACCATAAAACATGTCTATAGAATCACAAGATAAAATATATACTATTTCCTCTCCCAATTAGCATAATTAACTATATAAAAAATCGAATAGACCAGACTATAAGAATGAGGCTTCTATGAAGAAATCTCCGACAAATAACCGAAACTAGCGCTTCGCGTCGGCCGTAGCGGAATATTTATCGAATATTTCGACAGCGTCATCGCCCAGATATAGTCAACTAAACATAATTAGGTGTAAAATAAACTAGGAGAAAATAGAATACATTTATATACCTCTACCATGGTTTCGTCCGTATTTTGAGTTTTCCAATAATTATGTAATAATTATATAAACTCTCGATAAATATTCCGCTACGGCCGACGCGAAGCGCTAGTTTCGGTTATTTGTCGGAGATTTCTTCATAGAAGCCTCATTCTTAAAGCCTGGTCTATTCGATTTTTTATATAGTTAATTATGCTAATTGGGAGAGGAAATAGTATATATTTTATCTTGTGATTCTATAGACATGTTTTATGATATATAGTTCTGATTGTTTAATTTATTAATTTTTCATTGAGCCACAAAGTGACCAGTTGCAAAACACGTATATGTATATGTATGTATATATATATGTAAACTTTTATATGTATATATATATACCTACATATACCTACACATATACATACACACACATACACATTCACGCATATATACGTATATACATACATACATACATACACACATACACATATGCATGCATGCATACATACATACATACATACATACATACATACATACATACATACATACATACATACATACATACATACATACATACATACAAATATATACACACATACATAAATACATACAAATATGTGTTTGTTTTAACCTTGGCTCACTCCATTCAATTCTTCTTCCTGTAACGAAATATATTCCAGTTAAACCCACGGAGAAAAGAACAACGTAACTCGAATATATTTACAACAGACTAAAATATGTTTCAATCCCGAAGCAAATGGCTTAGGTGTTTGTCTCGGTTTCTTTTATTTCTTTGCAATGTTTTTCTTCGTGCTTTCTTCTCATTTGTTTCACGATAGAAGTAAATATATAAAAGAAAGTAATATAAAGATTTAATGTAACAATGGTGAATAATGGCGTATAAAAGCTCTCTCTCTCTCTCTCCCTCTCTCTCTCTCTCTCTCCCTCTCTCTCCCTCTCTCTGTATATATGTATGTATGTATGTATGTGTGCATATATATAAATATATCCATGCCTGCATACATATAGTCATATATATATATATATATATATTTATATATATATACCTACATATACCTACACATATACATACACACACATACCCATTGACGCATATATACGTATATACATACATACATACACACTGTCGGTAAGTGATGGAAACTTGCTGCTAAGAACGGTAACAGGAGAACCACACCTTAATTATCTGTTGTTTACAGCACCTAGACACATAAATACAGGACATCACTATAAGAACATTCAAAACAGAACTGTATATATATATATACATATATATATTGATATATATATATATATATATATATATATATATATATATATATATATATATATATATATATATATATATATATATAAATATATATATATATAATCATATATATAAACACACACACACATATATATATATATTATATATATACATGCGTGTGTTGGTGTGCGTGTGTGTGTGTGTCTATATATATATGTATATGTCTATATGTATATATACAGCTGTAAAAATGAGCTGCAGCGTCAATGGTGCCAAGCAAGCTATATCGGTCTTTGCTTTACCTTGGACAACATTGTATACATGGCCGTGTGTTGGTCTTCCACGAGCCGCCTGATACAAACTCGTACCGGGGAAAAGAACATTCTAGGTGCAAATCCCATTGACATTCGTGACCGAATGGGATTTTTACCTTATATCTTTGCATATTATATATATATATATATATATATATATATATATATATCGGAAATTGTTCAAGACCCCGACGGCAGAGCTCAAGCCGTTTCGACAGCTATTTCTGAAAATAGTCCAGAAATAGCCGTCGAAGCGGCTTGAGCTCTGGCGTCGGGGCCTTGAACTTTTTCCTATTACCCACTCTACCACCCTATGTATTGAGTACTCTGGTACGTTATGGTCAATCTAGTTTCTTACCACACTTCGTTCATTATATATATATTTTTTTTTTTTGTTATATATATGTTTAGAAATAAGAGGAAAGCACGAACGGAGGATATTTCCCTTCATCAGTTGTCTCCTGGAGATCACCGATATTTCTTCGCATTAAAGAAAAGAAGTCTAGTTCCAGTGCGTCAATAACTAACGAAAGTTACTGGGTGAAAAATGAATAGAGGCTAATAATATATATATATATATATATGTGGGGGGGGGTTGTGTGTGTGTGTGTGTGTATGTGTGTGCGTGTGTGTGTGTGTGTGTGTATCAACAGAAATTTATGATGGAGGATCAAAGCATTTATCTGTTTATATCGTGTGGAAAAATTAATTCTTCTTAACGACTAAGTCCAATTAAATATTTAATATCGCAATTTTAAGCATTGAGCACGCTTCGCTTTGATTAAAACATTTAACAGAATATATCATAATATCTTCTCTGAATTTACGATATATTACTTCTATTTTACACAGACACACACACACACACACATATATATATATGTATATATATATATATATTTAGTTGACTTACGTCTCCGAACTTTCGTGTATTTATTTGTAGGTATGTGTGGGCGCTTGTTATATACGTATTTATTTACTTATATACGTTTATATAATTATTTATTTATTTGTACACAAGCATACACACATACACATATTTATATGTGCGTGGTTTTGTATACCTATGGTAAGGTTTTGTGTATGCTTGTGTATGTACGTATCTGTTTGCGTGTATGTATTTATTTGTCTCTATTACTTCTGTATTGTATTTATTTACTTTGTTCTTAACTCTGTAGCGGAGATTCATTCGGTCTCCTAGTTAGAATTTTAGTCTACAACTTCCGCTATACCATTTACGTGGTTTTGTCTTTGCGTGCTATTGTTCTCCACGCTCCACATATGACTTATTATCTTCGTTTTTTCGTTCATTGCCAGAGAACGTCTCTATGCACCACTTAGAGAACATTAGTCTACGACCTCTTTTATACCATAAACGTGGTTCTGTCTTTGCGCGTAATTGTTTTTCACCGCTCCTATTAATGACGTATTATTCGTTTTTTCCCGTTCTTTGCCAGCGAACGTCACCATGAACCAAAGTATCGTCTTCCTGTCTTCCTCCGGTTGCAACGTTTTTTGAAATATCCAGTTCTGCGTTTACAGATTGACTTTGTTAGTTTCAGAAGATCCCGTTAAGGGTGAAAGCAGCGATTCTTTGCTTAAACTTTAATCTGTTATATTAATAAATATTTGCTCTTCGGTTCTTATATATTTGATATATATTTTCCTTATCGAGCCCTCTTTGGATTTTAGTCTTCAATTTTATTATTATTACTATATATATATATATATATATATATGTGTGTGTGACTGTGTCTATATATATATATGCATGTATATATATATATATATATATATATATATATATATATATATATATATATATATAAAATAAAGTTAAATAAAAGTCAAATGATTAAAATAATAATTCAAAATTTCAAAATCTATATATATATATATATATAAGAGACGTAAGATAAGAAAATTATAAAATTAACTTACTTACTAAAATATCACTTCCAACTAATTAGTTTCTGGAATGGAGTAGATACATCTTCCGAAGAAGTTGGAAGTGATATTTTAGTAAGTAAGTTAATTTTATAATTTTCTTATCTTACGTCTCTTATATTATTGTTCTGCAACCCCATGCATTGAACCACAATGTTATTAAGACAAAACCTATATATTTGCTAGCATCGATATGCATTTGTATGTATATATATATGTTACTAGATATAAATTCTTTAATATTATCTCCAAAATATTTGTCGAGCAATACTGGCCATGACTGCTGCTACGGTAGTAGGCTGGCCGCTGTCTTATTAACAACCCACTTTCCACCGATTGACCTTGATGTCACGTGTTCGATTCTTTTTGAATTTGCCACAGACACAGAGGCAGTGATTTTCTCAATGGCTAGGAAGTAAGTCCACGCTTTGCTATTTCCTATTCACTGATTTATTTTTTAATAAGCTTCCAGAGTCCTCGCTTTGCCTGGAAACTTATATGAGAATAGACTTTCCTGATGACGGAATGTTTCTCAACACCTTCTTCGGAAGATGTATCTACTCCATTCCAGAAACTAATTAGTTGGAAGTGATATATTAGTAAGTAAGTTAATTTTATAATTTTCTTATCTTACGTCTCTTATATTATTGTTCTGCAACCCCATGCATTGAACCACAATGTTATTAAGACAAAACCTATATATTTGCTAGCATCGATATGCATTTGTATGTGTATATATATGTTACTAGATATAAATTCTTTATTATATATATATATATATATATATATATATATATATATATATATATATATATATATATATTTGTTTATATCTCTCTCTTATATATATATATGTGTGTGTAGAAATCCTTATTATTATTATTATTATTATTATTTCATTGTTCTATTATTACATCCTCTGTTTCTTGTTTTTTACATGCAGAAATTGCCCATTTGTACCGTCCTGTATTGTCCTGTACTGTCCTTAATGTCTACTTTATGTAAACCCTTGTGGTTAATAAAGAAAGCATTATTATTATTATTATTATTATTATTATTATTATTATTATTATTATTATTATTATTATTATTATTATTATTCTTTGAGTCTCAGTCATTGATGTTATTTAACTGGAAAGTTTGTTGAAATGAATATCAAGACGCTGCCTGCAGCCTCAGATATTCAGGACGTATCGGAGGGTTCTTGCTGTTCCCAGCAAGCATGCCTTTTGAAGTGTTCTAAAAAGCGGGGCTGGACTAATTTTCTTTAACTATCCTTGGAAACTCTTTGAGATAGTACCTAGTTCGCCTATGACAATCCGGCCACTTTGACTTCATGGCAGTTCCAAACCCTATTTACTTTAAGTCCTGGTATCGGTTAATTTTCTCCGTCTCCTTCTCTTGCACTCTCGTGTCGAATGGGCAGGCCACATCCACAATCAGGCACGATCTTTTTTCCTCGTCCAAAACCATCAGGTCAGGTATATTGTGTTCCAGTTTCTTGTCCGTCTGTATCCTAAAATCCCATAGCACCTTCACCTGATAGTTTTCTATCACCGACTCTGGCTTATGCTCATACCACTTCTCAGAATGTGGTAAATTGTTTACTTTGCATAGGTGCCAGTGGATCACCCTGCCCATCATATCATGTCTCCAGACTTTATAGTGAGTCTGGGCTAGGTGTTTACACTCGGATACAATGTGAGCCACAGTCTCCTCTCTCTCTCCACAGATCCTACACAGTGGACTAACCTCTTCCTTATAAATATGGTGTTTCACCCACTTCGTTCTGAGGGCCTGCTCTTGCGCAGCCATTAGCATTCCTTCTGTAGCCTTTTTAAGGTCTCCTCTTTTTAACCAGTTCCATGTCTGTGGATCTCTAAATTCAGTTTTCTCAAAGAAGGTACTATGAAGGGATTTTTCATGAAGGTTGCTCTTCCTCCTTGTTGTTATATTATTAGTATTATTATTATTATCATTATTATTATTATTATTATTATTATTATTATCATTGTTGTTGTTGTTGTTGTTGTTGTCATAATATCCTGTGAATAAACATATAGCACCATCCTTGTAAACAATAGTCTTACATTCGCACACCAAGATATAATGATAAACTCCACAAAAGAAATCGGTCAAACGTAATACATCAAAATATTAACAAATTCAAAATGTTTTACTTCACTTCTTTTTCATATTATTATTTGTTCACTTTCTATAGTCTTGTCTCTTTGAATGATATAATTAATCATACGATGTTCTTGTTTGAAAGCGTTATGGCAGAATTCATATATCACTTCAAAGAAAGTTTAGATAAAAATCATTTAAAAATATCATATCCATCAATGTAGTAACTATACAAGTTATGAAGCTCCTCAGATCGTTCAGTTATGCAATGGAAGACACTCGTTGCGGATGGAAATCCACACAAGGACTTTCTTATAATTACATATTATTAATGTGTTTTGTTATTGTTTAATCAAATAGCAATAAAGGATTAAGTGAGAGACAGTTTGTTGGCGAGTCATCGCCACTCTGACTTTCATCTGCCTACTCCATTGCTAGAGAAATTCCATTTCTCAAACCAATGGAATTTAGTAACACTACACGCAAGCAAGCTCACAAACAAGCATACACAGAGAAAGAGACATACACACACCATACGCATATATATGAATACATATATATATATGTATTTATATATATATACATACATATACATACATATATATACATACATATATATATATATATATATATATACGTATATATATATATATATATATATATATATATATATACGTACATATATATATATAAATATATATATATATATACGTACATATATATATATATAAATATATATATATATATACGTACATATATATATATATATAAATATATATATACGTACATATATATATATAAATATATATATATACGTACATATATATATATAAATATATATATATACGTACATATATATATATATATATATATATATATATATATATATATATATATATATATATATATATATATACGTACATATATATATATATATATATATATATATACGTACATATATATATATATATATATATATATATATATATATATATATATATATATATATATAAATATATATAAATATATATACGGAAAAAATGAAAGGAAATTTCATTTCCCACTCTTAGAACGGCTGTTACTTAAATATAAGTATGTACACGTACATACCTATATATATATATATATATATATATATATATATATATATATATATATATATATATATATATATATATAAATATATATATATATATATATATATATATATATATATATATATATATGTATATATATATGTATATATATATGTATATATATATGCATATACATATGTATATATATATATATATATGTGTGTGTGTGTATGTGTAGATATATGTAGATATATACACACATATACACGCACATACACACACACACATATATATATATATATATATATATATACAGTGAGACGTATGTGTGTGAGTGTGAACGTGTGTCTGTGTGTATCTGTGCGTGTTTGTGCGGTACGAATATATATAATCCACCATTTCTTTATCACACGTACGCACTGAAGCAGACACACACATGATGGTTGGAAACTCTGCTAAGATTATTGCAATTGCTTGTCAGATTGCAGAAAATGGTGCACTTTTATGCTACGGCCAAGCACACGAGCCTGTAACAGATCCTGAACAAGAAATACCTGCGCATTGAATATTTTTTAAGTGGGGAAAAGTTTTGCTCTCGACCAATTTTACTGTCTGAGCATCGGAAACACTACTCGAAAAGGATGCTTCCGAAACCGCAGGTTTTTTTTTTTTTAACTTTTCAGAGTCTCCCTCTCCTAGAAAGGTGTTGTGACAAGAGGTGAAAAAAGTACTGTTTGGGTGGTCGTTGACTCTGCTGAGGGCTACCGCTCTTTGCCTGGTCTTGTATTTCAACCCGCAGGGTGTCCAAATATCACCTTCATCACCAAGCAAGCTTGGTGGCGTTGCCGGCATAGTTGTCAATGACCCGACCATGAGACAGGTTGTACTGAGTTACATGTTATCAGTAGCACTCGAAAGTGACCTGACATACACACATACATACATACATACATACATACAT
>OZ024749.1:30268645-30278645 GCA_964016885.1 Eledone cirrhosa | reverse complement strand
TATAATATATAAGATCAAAAGATGATTAAAAGAGTTCCATGTATTTTATTATGCGCATTTCAAAAACAAATATCATCATGCAATAACATTTGCGTTTTCGTCAGTTAAAATAGGGAGACATGATATGAAGGTTAAAACACACTTGTGAATAGTGCAGTTTTAAATCAACATATGTTGATTTAAAACTGCACTATTCAGAAGTGTGTTTTAACCTTCATATCATGTCTCCCTATTTTATCTGACGAAAACGCAAATGTTATTGCATGATGATATTTGTTTTTGAAATGCGGATAATAAAATACATGGAACTCTTTTAACCATCTTTTGATCTTATATATTATTTATACTCCAGTCCTACAAACTGTAGAGTGCTACTTAGCCGATATCTGCATTGCTTTATTGTACTACAATAAAACTCACCTCCTTCATTATATATATATATATATATATAGATATAGACACCGTAAGGATGAAATGCAAATCTAATCTCGGCGGGATTTGAACTCAGAACATAAAGAGACGTACCTCTATGCCATGAAGCATACATATATTTCTAAACTACTGTCATCCATGTAGAAATAATCACTTCGAAATTTCGGTGCAAGACCATCAATTTTAGTGGAAAGGATAAGTCGCAATACATCCGGGTACTTTATCAATCAAATGTTGCCGTAGATTGATAAATTACCAATCAAATACTGATCAGATATAATAGCATGAGATTCGTAAGTTTTAAAAGTCAGTTTAAATTGAATCAGTTTGTAATAGGGAGTAGACAGAAACGGAAACGGAACAATTGCGGCAGAAGCACGTCAAATGCGATGACTTATGGGTAGTAAAATATTGACGGAACACGATGCCAGATAAGCAGATAGAGAAGATGTAAATATGTGTTTAAAGAGTGGAAGTGTATTATAGAGGAGAGTATATTGATAAGACCCTAGACATCATTTACTTACAGAGTATGGAGAGACACGTCAAATCAGACGAAAGAAACAATATTTCCATTGGTCTTCCCATTGTGGATACTACCTACCGTTCACAACTCCTGGCAGAAGAAAGGGGCTGATTGTCAGATGAGGCCAAGGAAACAATATTTGCATATATATATATATATATATATATATATATATATATATATATTTAAAAACACACAGATACATGCGGACACACACATATATACATGAATGCATCCGCACCCAACTGTGAGTTAAGGGTGCCAACTTCACCGATGTTGCTCAATGAATGACTGGGACAGACCAATTCAGTTTGAACCAGACTGAACCAGTATCAGAGTTAAAAATACATTATGAAGAGAGAAGAAACATTTAGATATAATTAGTAATAAAATGTATCATACCTAAACTGTTCCTAAATTCCTCGACTACGTAGTTTCGTGGCATAAACAAAAACAATATATCAAAGATATAGAGTCCTTGCGAGGTCTGCCGACTTATCAAGAGGATACCTCATTTTACTAGTCTCAAGAACGCGTCTACACGACGTGAGAAAGAATCCCAAAAGGCGGAGGGGGAGATAGTCACGCGATATAACGGTCGAGAAACAGAGCTAAGCCTCTTATAACCACGAAGAAAATACCACGGAGGCGGAGGGGGTATTCATATCGAGGCCGTAGAAGAGGTAGTGAAGAAGACGAGAAGTATGAGTAATGGAAGCTTTCCAGTTGTCCCCACACTTCAGATTGCTCGACCAGAGGGAGTTATTAATATATTTAAAAACACACAGATACATGCGGACACACACATATATACATATATATATATATATATATATATATATATATATATATATATATATATATATATATATATATATCCGGGAGAGATGACCCCTTAGCCTTTGTCAAGGCAGAATTCTAGGAGAAGGAAAACTCTGATATAACACCTGCAACCCTCATGGTATCCAATGATGTTGACTTGTTCTTCTTTTTGGTAAATATCATCTTGGTTAAGAGAGTGGGACTGGCTTTGTGCAGTGCCTTTGCTCACTATAAAAGCTTCATGGCACAGGCATTGCTTTATATCTGGAGATCTCTCTGCACTTGTCGTCACATGGTACCATGGGCCCAGCACTATGTGTCAGTAATTGTCACATGTGTAGTGTTTGTACCAATGTTTTCAAGTCGCTGGCCGGACTGAAAAGTCACACTCGTTCAGCGCATCGGTAGGGGGTCCTCCTACATGGATATAAAGTAGTGGCCGTACTCGAAAACGAGTTGGCAGCCACCATATATATATATATATATATAAATATAATAATAATAATAATAGTAATAATAATAATATTTATAGTTATATATACACTATATACAACTATAAACAGGAAAGGTCAGTAACTCATTACTACCTTATTACCAGTAAGAAAAATAGCTCAATGTAAATACATCAGATGTTTTACAGAGTAGGAATATAAATACGAAACTGTTGATGACAAGATTAATATCCATGTATCTATATGATTATTCGGTTGAATAGGAAATTAATTATATGTCCAAACTTTGCTAGTGATTCCAAACGAACGTTTGGAAGAAACGATTGTCAGCAATAAAATGATTTGAACATAGTTTTGAAATTTATATATGTATATATATATATATATATATATATATATATATATATATATACAGACACACACATATATATATATATATATATATATATATATATATATATATATATATATATATATATGTATGTAGGGCGGGTAAAATTCCCGGGATCCATGGACGAGTTCTCTCCGGGGTTCTCTGTCCCTCATCATCGCAGCTATTCCTGCGTCTCTAAGAGACCAGTGCCAGTCCTTGGTGCATCAACATATGTCAACCTCGGTCTTCCTCTTCGAATGTGTCCATGCAGGGGTTCCCACAGGAGCACTGAGTGTAGTGTCAACACTGGATGTCGGTGTGTATGTCCAGATAACATCAGTCTCCTCTGTGCTTCTGTCGAGCTTTCTTTTGGAACTGAGCAAGATATTCTCATGGAATGACCAAATGAGGTTTATTTGACAACTTAGTCCCTGGAAAGAAATAATGCAGTTAATTATAAGAAGAGTTTAAATTACTGCATGCAAGATCTCAGAGCTCTAGCATCACTCCTTCATAGACTGACCAAGATATTCTCATGGAATGACCAAAGAGGTTTATTTGACAACATAGTCCCTGGAAAGAAACAATGCAGTTAATTATAAGAAGAGTTTAAATTACTGCATGCAAGATCTCACAGCTCTAGCATCAGTCTTTCAGCCAATGAACTTTTCAGCCCACCCTCATATGTTAACTAGAGGTTTCGTTCTATCAGCTGACGGCACTAGCACTACACAGGCACAATAACACGGCTAGTACGAACCACTAGAAACATAGAGAAGAAGTACTAGAAAATCCAGAAGTAAAATTTATACAAAATACAAAACATTTACACTATGAAAATATAGAAAAACCAAAAAAAAACTGATGGAATAATTTACCTGCAGGCGGCAGTACCAGATGCTAAGAGATATGTTTTAAATCTTCTTAGTGTCATAACTAATAACATTCTACTTGTTAAGTTTCCAGAACAAATTAATGTACCACCATCCACCCAGCTAGTTTCGTACTGTCAGATTGCAGATGCCGCCTTATTGTAAGACGTAGTTAATAGAAGTGTTAAACAGATTTCTATGGTTCCCTTATTTTTCTACTATTTTTTTTCGCTTTGTTTTTTATTTTTTTTTTTGCTGTTCTTTTTTTTAGGATCTGTTCTTTTTTATTTGTTTTGTTTTTGTTGGGAATTTCACATTTTTTGTAATGGATGTTTTCTTTCCGGCAGTCACTACTTATATTACGTATTTCTATGTAAATCAAGACATTCACCAAATACCTCAAACTTGAAGAGAATCTATTTGATTTTACGATAGCGTTGAGAGTGTTGCTTATTTTTCACTTCCGAGTCGAACGATTATTTATTTATTTATTTGTTTGGTTATCTATTTATTTAACTATTTATTTATTTGTCTATCTATTTATTTATACATTTATGATTCATCACTATTTTGAAGATGGGTACAGGTGCATAGAAAAAGGCGTCTATTATTTCAAAAGATAGGGAAAGACAAGGAAGCCTCTTTATGAACTTGTGAATTGTGGCGTGAGACATAATGGTTTCTGATTTAGGCACAAGGCTAACAATTTTGGGGGAGAGGAAAGTCGATTTAATCGACCCCATTGCATTATTGGTTCTATATTTTATCGACCCCGTAAGGATGAAATGCAAATCTAATCTCGGCGGGATTTGAACTCAGAACATAAAGAGACGTACCTCTATGCCATGAAGCATACATATATTTCCAAACTACTGTCATCCACGTAGAAATAATCAATGTTAGTAGAAAGGATAAGTCGCAATACATCACGGGTACTTTATCAATCAAATGTTGCCGTCGATTGATAAATTACCAATCAAATACTGATAAGATATAATAACATGAGATTCGTAAGTTTTAAAAGTCAGTTTAAATTGAATCAGTTTGTAATAGGGAGTAGACAGAAACGGAAACGGAACTATTGCGGAAGTACGTCAAATGCGATGACTTATGGGTAGTAAAATATTGACGGAACAAGATGCAAGATAAGCAGATAGAGAAGATGTAAATATTTGTTTAAAGAGTGGAAGTGTATTATAGAGGAGAGTCTATTGATAAGACCCTAGACATCATTTACTTACAGAGTATGGAGGGACACGTCAAATCAGACGAAAGAAACAATATTTCCATTGGTCTTCCCATTGTGGATACTACCTACCGTTCACAACTCCTGGCAGAAGAAAGGGGCTGATTGTCAGATGAGGCCAAGGAAACAATATTTGCATTGGTCTTTCAATTATTAATAATTGTTTCTACTTTTGGCACGAAGCCAGCAATTAGCCCAGTGCATTACTGGTACTTTATTTTATCGACCCCGTAAGGATGAAAGGCAAAGTTAACCTCGGCGGGATTTGAACTCAGACCATAAAGGGCCATAACTCTTTGCTGCAAAGCAGGGCGTCCGACCCTCTACTGATACTGCCAATCCACCGCCCTCTTTCAATTATTAGTAATATCTGTCAGTCACAACTCATGGCAGAAGAAAGGGAGTGATTGTCAGATGAGACAAAGGAAACAATATTTCTATTGGTCTTTCCATTATTGATAATCTCTGCCAGTCACAACACCTGGCAGCATAAAGGGGCTGATTGTCAGATCAGACAAAGGAAACAATATTTCTATTGGTCTTTCCATTTTTGATAATATCTACCGATCGCAGCTCCTGAGAGAACATCATATAGTAGGATGAATTCAATTTTCGAAGTAATCGTGGTGTTTTGTTGTATTTTTTGCGGGGCTGAATTCAGTTTAATTTAGGCGAAGGTCAAATTTGTCTTTCATTTTTCTGAGTTGATGGAATAAAGCAAGGATCAATTAAAGGAGTCAAACACCATTATGTACATATATGCAAATATGCAAATAGACATACATACTTGCATACGTACATACATACATATATACATACATACATGTATACATTCATACACACACACACACACATATATATATATATATATATATATATATATATATATATATATATATATATATATATATATATATATATATATATATGTATATATATAGAATATAAAACGAAAAATCAGTGACGCATCTGATCTCAATTTATTGTGTGTTACAATTGTTTCCCCGGCCGACAGCTCGAGCGAGACGCGATAATTGTGTGGATCTGTCTTATTCTGGATCCGCACGTTCGATGGACACGTCAAATGATTTTGGAGGAGCATATTCTCTCATATATATATATATATATATATATATATATATATATATATATATATATATATATATATATATGTGTGTGTGTATGTATGTGTGTGTGTGTGTGTGTGTGTGTATGTGTGTGTGTGTGTGTGTATATACAAAGGGTAAACGGACACAGCAAAGCAAACAACGCAGTATAATGAAGAAATATATTTATTTAACGCTTGATATAGTAGAAAAGGAGACTTTAAATTCGGACACTTGTCCTTCCTCAGAAGACATAATGAGAATGAAATGGTGAAATAAAAAGAAAGAGAATGAGAAATGAGATGTGTGTTTTCAGTCAGCCATTTTCAAGTGGAATCATATATATTAGCCTTGTTATATATAATTATGTATACAATTGTGGCTGATAGGGATATCTATATATCTAAAATAGAGAATGTTTGTCTGTCTGTCTGTCAGTCTGACTCCCTAAAACTCGAGACCCCCCCCCTCCCAACCGATTGTTTTCAAACTTTACACATGTAACACTTATGGTCCTGTGGGTGTTTTGACCAAAACATATTTCAAATTTTCAATACCCTAGGGACCGCATTATGCAATTTAGTGATCTCTCTCTCTATAAATCTTAGTCTTTCTTTTTAGATAGATACATAGATATAACGTTGCGCCCTTATAATATTTGTCTGTATGTCATTATGACATTATGACGGTATATGTGTGTGTGTGTATATAATGTGCGTATATATAGTGTGTAAGGTTTTTCGAAATATTTACTTCTGCGTTCACAGATTGATTTTTGTAGTTTCAGAAGACCAGTTAAGGGTGAAAGCAGCGATTCTTTGCTTAAACTTTAATCTGTTATTTTAATACATGTATATATATATATATATATATATATATATATATATATATATATATATATATATATATATATATAATTATATATTCATGTACTGATATTTTTGCATACACAATAACAAAATATAAACAAACGTATTTATTTCACGAGGCTCGATAAGGATAAGTATATATCAAATATATAAGAACCCTAGAGAAAATCCCGAGCAACGCCGGGCCATTCTGCTGGTATATAACAAAAGAGCTTTTAAGTTGTTGGGTTGAATAATAGTAAAATAGCTTGTAAATATATAATTTAAGTGAGAAAATAAATTATTACGTACATAGCAGAATATTGTTAGTCTAAATAATTTCCTACCTGTCACATTTCAGTAAACACAAACTGATAAGTCTTAGATAGGAGGTAAAATGGTGTATTGTAAAGTGTATACCTTCAATAAGAATATTTATGCAACAAGTGAAGGGAAACACGTATACATATCTGTTGACACAATGAATTGATTTATCATTTAAAAGCAATGAACAAGAAACAACGGGAATTTGTAACTTCCAACCCTTTTATTGCAAACTTGAAGAGCTCACCTTTTTATGCATACATAACATACTAAAATAGATGTTCGTATACCACAAACTACATACCATATATCACCTGCGTGCATCCATACACGTCTATGTGTGTGTGCATATATATGTATATGCATATATATATATATATATATATATATATATATATATATATATATATATATATATATGTGTGTATATATATATGAGTGTTTGTGTTTCTATATTTATATGTAAGAATATATATATTTATACATATATACATACATATATGTGTTTGTGCGGGTCTATACATGCTTATATATATATATATATATATATATATATATACACTATACTTATATGTTATAAATATATATGTGTATGTGTTTATGTATGTGTGCTTGTATACATATATATATATACACACATATATACTTATCAATGTATATGAGATAACGATAGTTAGGTTTAAAGGGAAGAGAAAAGCGAATTTAAGTATTAATGTATTAATGTAATTTACACGAGTATTTAGTAGACAAGTCAACAAGGAATTAATATTGGATGACTGCACATACCTTACATGCTCTGAAGCTGTCGCTACTAATAGCTACAAAATATATATTAGGTTCCTTTGAACTATATTATGGTCCATTAAGTATTTTAGTTATTTTATTTGGTGCATTACCCACCATAACTGGTATTATTTTTGAGAAAACATTTTACAATCACTGGCGCTGG
This sequence comes from Eledone cirrhosa, assembly GCA_964016885.1. NCBI lineage: Eukaryota > Metazoa > Mollusca > Cephalopoda > Octopoda > Eledonidae > Eledone > Eledone cirrhosa. Next base: position 30,270,695 of record OZ024749.1, on the reverse strand, counting down.
AGCTGTCACTAATAAAAAGGTACCAAATATATTAGGTTCTTCTTAACCATATATATTACGACCCGTTAAATACTTTAGCTATGCTGTCTTTTATTTAGCATAATAGGTATTATTTTAGAGAAATTTTTACAATCACTTGCTTAGGAGCTGTCACTACCAAAATGGTACGAAATATATTAGGTTCTTTTGAACTATATATATTGCGGCCCGTTAAATATTTTAGCTACGCTGTTGTCATTCGCCATAACAGGTATTATTTTAGTGATAATTTACAATCAAAATAATCTACCTCATCATATTACTGCTACTTATATTATATCCTTCTTCGTTTGTTCTATCTGTAATTCCAAAAATGGTATCGTCAATAAATCTTCGTTCAAACCGACGTTTAAATTCAATTTTGTTAATGTATTTCACGAAAATAATTCTAACCCTTTGGCAAGGAATACAACATAAATCAAGGAAAAAAATACATTATGAAAGTAATGACTGTCTCAAATTATATTCAGCTCACATAAATGCCAACAAGTGTTTCTAAATATTGATTTTGTTTCGAATCTAAAGAGAAATATAATTGGCACCAAACGGAAACAAAATTTTATATTATAATTACAACTTCTGGTGTTCGAGACCCACGTTTGTTTACATTTTGTTCTCGTGTATGCAAAAAATCTGTACACGAATATATATATATATATATATATATATTAAAATAACAGTTTAAAGTTTAAGCTAAGAATCGTTGGTTTCACCCTTAACGGGATCTTCTGAAACTAAAAAAATCAATCTGTCGACGCAAAAGTAAATATTTCGAAAAACGTTGAAACCGAAGGAAAATAGGAAGGCGATACTTGGTTCGTGAAGACGTTCCCTGGTAATGAACGGAAAATAGCGAAGATAATACGTCAGCAATGAGAACAATGTTTTCATAATGCCGTAATGCAGACACACAGACATACAGACAGATATTGTAAGGACGGGACGTTATAGCTATGTATCTATCTAAAAAGACAGACTAAGAAAGAGAGCAAGATCGCTAACTGGCGCCTAACACCCCTTTAACAACAGAAAATTGAAAAATAAAATCAGCAGTTAATATCTTTAGACCGCACGGAATATATAAATGCAAGTTTGAAGTGAATCGGAGTAGAAATGTGGATTTGTATAGACTTTGCAAAAATTAGGGCACATACGATGCTTCTGATTTCGGTCACAGGAGTTTTCCAGCAGCGAAGTCGATTAAATCCGCCTCAGTACATTACTGGTACATTATGTTATCAGCTCCCAGAAGGAGGTTAGGCAAAGTTCTTGTAGGCAGCACTTTAAATGCAAATGGTGGCTGTTAGCAGCCTTAATAATTGTTTCTACTTTTGGCACAAGGTTTGCAATTATCACAGTGTATTACTGGTACTTTATTTAATCGACCCTGTAAGGATGAAAGGAAAAGTTAACCTCAGCGGGATTTGAACTCATACCATAAAGGGTCGTAACTCTTTGCTGCAAAGCATGGCGTCAGACCGCTCTACCGATACTGCCAAGCCTTAATAATGTCATCATAAAATATAAAATCGAACGTATGTTCAAAGTTTTAAGCTCAATTGTCGCATATTTATACACCATTTAAAGGAAATAGTTATAGGCTATATTAATTAATCTATTGTATTTCTTGTTTCTGAAATTTGTTCGTTTTAGCTCTAGACGGAAAAAGAACAAAACAAATTTTATATAACCTCAAGCACTAGACATAGATATAGAAAAAAATACTGATTAGAAAATTAGTTTTCAGATTAATTATGTAAATTAGTACAAAATTTTGAAACTAAGAATGATTTTTAGAGAAAATTAAATGTAAGAGTAAACTTTTATTTTAAGTGTTATACTTATTTATTTATGTATTTACGTATTTGTATCCTGTTTCTTCCCAATTATGCTGGTCCGGAGTAGTTTGGTGGTGAGCTTGAGTGATTTGGCATAGCCTGGGTGGTCTGGGGCTGAAAAATAACAACTTCTGATTGTATTTATCTTACAAGATGGCGATTTCACTATCTGC
>OZ024749.1:30253645-30261145 GCA_964016885.1 Eledone cirrhosa | reverse complement strand
TATTTCAAAAAACGTTGCAACCGGGGGAAGACAGGAAGACGATATGTATATATATATATACATATATACATATATATATATACATATAAATGAATATATATATACATATAAATGAATATATATATATATATACATATAAATGAATATATATATATATATATATATACATATATATATAATATATATATACATATATACATATATATATATATATATATATATATATATATATATATATATATATATATGTGTGTGTGTGTGTGTGTGTGTGTGTGTGTGTATACATGTGCGCATGTATGTATATATATACATACTACTGTACGTCTGTATACATATATGTATGTACGTGTACATACTTATATTTAAGTAACAGCCGTACTAAGAGTGGGAAATGAAATTGTGTTTCATTTTTTTCCGTTTATCGTTTTCGGTGCACCCGGCCGATTAACCCACTCGATATGCAAATTGGGCTACTCAGCCGTTAATATGCATAAGGTAAGTATATACGTTCAACAGTCTGGCAGGAAGGTATACGTTGCTGACGATAGCTAATAAGCGTGAAACTAGCACAGCGTTCCTTTGCCAGTGTTGAACAAATGAGCAACGATGGTTGCTAGACACTACGGCTTAATACGGGATGTTTGTTTACAAACACACCGAGCATTATAATAAATGTGAATCCATACGTACATATATATGTGTGTGCATGTATGTATATATATATACATACTACTGTACGTCTGTATACATATACGTATGTACGTGTACATACTTTTATTTAAGTAACAGCCGTACTAAGAGTGGGAAATGAAATGTTGTTTCATTTTTTCCGTTTATATATATATATATATATATATATATATATATATATATATAAGGCAAATATAGAGAAAAACGATATACGGGGAGAAGATGAAATAGAGAAAGAGAAATAAGAAATAGATAGAGAAAGTGAGATACACCAAGGCTGTATATTATATACCTTCTGATATTTTAAGATTATCCAATATTAAATATACAACAACATAAAACATATTTCCAAGACGCTAACAATCCATAACACAATCTTAGAATTCAAAGAACCAAAGAATTTAGTTTATATTTTTTATTTGAATTGTTTGTTATTGGTTTTATTCCTTTTCATTAAATTGTGTTTATGTGTATGTGTGTATATATATATGTATGTATTTACATATGTGTGTATTTATGTATGTGTATATATATGTTGTATATGTATGTGTGTATGTGTGTATATATGTGTGTATTTATACATGTGTGTGTATTTATGTATGTGTGTGTATTTATGTATGTTTGTGTGTATGTGTGTATATATGTGTGTATGTGTGTATATGTGTGTATGTATGTATATATATGTATGTGTATGTTTGTGTATGTTTGTGTATGTCTATGTATGTGTATGTATATATATGTATGTGTATGTTTGTGTTTAAGTGTGCATGTATGTGTGTATTTATGTATGTGTATATGTATGTATGTGTGTATTTATGTATGAGTGTATATATGTGTGTATGTGTGTATGTATATATATATATATGCGTATGTATGTATTATGTATGTGTATATATATATGTGGATTTATGTATGTGTGCATATATGTGTGTATGTGTGTATATATGTGTGCATTTATGTATGTGTGCGTATTTATGTATGTGTGTGTATTTATGTATGTGTGTATAAATGTGTGTATGTGTTTATATGTGTGTGTATGTGTATATATATATAGATATATATGCCTGTATGTATGTATTATGTATATGTGTATATATGTGTGTGTATTTATGTATGTGTGTATATATGGGTGTGTATGTGTGTATATATATGTGTATGTGTGTACGTATGTATATATATATACATATATATGTATATGTCTATATACGTGTGTGTATATTTGTGTGTAAGTGTGCATGTATGTGTGCATGTATGTGTGTATTTATCTGTGTGTGTATGTATGTTTGTGTGTATATATGTATGTGTGTGTATGTATGTGTGTATATATGTATGTATATGTGTATATATGAATGTACGTGCGTATATATGTATGTCGGATCGGAAAAGGAGTTGCCATTTTTCCAGCGGATGTGGCCAGTCTGGTCCTCTTCATGCATTAGCACCAAGACCAAGCTCCTCCTGTACAAGGGCATCGTGCTGCCGACAGTGCTTTATGCGAGCGAGACCTGGAAGAGTACGGCAAAAATCGTACGGCACATATACCCGCCTCTTAATGAGAGTGCAAAACCTATCCTGGAAACGACATCCCACCTTGTCTAAAATCTATGGCAAACTCCCTCGAGCCGCTGCCCTTCTAAAATCCCGGAGAGCTCAATTTGCTGGCCATGGTCACCGTGCCAGCAATGAAATCATATCCGCTCTCTTGCTCTGGAACCCTGACTCCGGCCTGACTAGGAGTAGGAAGCTGTCATTCCCTGACGTTATCTCTAGGGCGGTGGATTGGCAGTATCGGTAGAGGGTCGGACACCATGCTTTCCAGCATAGTTACGTCCCTTTACGATCTGAGTTCAAATCCCGCCGAGGTTGACTTTGCCTTTCATCCTTACGGAGTCGATAAAATAAAGTACCAGTAATGTACTGGGTAATTTGCTGGCCTTGTGCCTAACGTAGAAACAGTTATCTCTAGGGATACGGGAATCAGTAGACGGGACCTGGGGGCAGCGATGGGGGACAGGGAATTCTGGGGCATGAGAGTGAGATCCATCATCTCGACAGTAGTCGACGAATGATGATGATGATGATGACGGCAAAAATAGAGAGACGGCTGAACGCTTTCCACCAGCGGTGCCTGCGAAAGATCCTTCGTGTGTCCTGGCGCGACCGTGTGCAAAACGAGGAGATCCTGCCGAGAGCCGAGTCGTGGACGCTACAGAGAGTGGTCACGAAGCGTCTTTGCCGTCTGGCTGGCCGTATACTGCGTCTGCCAAATGAACGGCATTCGAAAACAGCGATGAACTGGACGCCGCCTGGCGGTAAACGGAGGCGGGGTTGCCCAAGGATCACCTGGCGACGAACGTTCCGGAAGGACCTCATGGCAGTCAATATCACCTGGCACGCTTTCGAAAAAGTTGCCGCTGATCGTGACCGTTGGCGAGTAAGAATCTGCGACTAAGAATATGTGTGTATGTGCGCATGTATGTATGTGTGCATGTGTGTATCTGTGTATGTATGTGTATACGTGTGTATATATGTATGTGTGTGTGTATGTATGAATGTATGTGTGTACGTATGTATGTGTGTATGTATGTGTGTTTGTATATGTGTATGTGTGTATGTGTGTATGTGCGCATGTATTTATATTTATATGTATGTGTGCATGTATGTATGTGTGTCTATATATATATTGTGTGTATGCGTATATGTTTATGTGTGTGTATGTGTGTATGTGGTTAAAAGTTTATCGCTTAGCATTCATTCCACATTCCGTTATATGGAGTGGTAGCTTGGTTTTATATATATATAAAATTGGAGGTTTGAAGAATTATTAGATAAAATATATTTAATCTTTCTTCACCCTCGTCCGTAGAAACCAACTAGATAAATAATCATTTAAACGGAGCTTTATAGCTCCGTTTAAATGATTATTGTAAAATGTAAAATGTAACTTCGAAGAAATAATAGACAAATGATGCAGACTATTCTCCTCGAGGAACATTCAGCTAAAATTTATCCAGTATTTCCTCTTAGTGATCGCCGCTAGAATTGAATTCAAAATGGGTAAGAATCATCACGTGACTAGCGGTCAAAGAAGAAGGTTGTGAATGGTGGCCAAGTTGCAGGTATGTTGGCTGCTAGAAAGAGCAGTTAGATACCGCCTAAAGTTTTGCTCTACCCAACGGGGGTATATATTAAATTCACGGATATATATATATATATATATATATATATATATATATATATATATATATATATATATATATATATATATATATATATATATATATATATATATATATATATATATATATATATATATATATATATATATATATATATATATATATATATATATATATATATATATATATATATATATATATATATATATATATATATATATATATATATATATATATATATATATATATATATATATATATATATATATATATATATATATATATATATATATATATATATATATATATATATATATATATATATATATATATATATATATATGTGAAGGGGTGTGGCTGAGTGGTTAGAGAATTTGATTGGCAATCGTAAGGTTGTGAGTTCGATTCCTGGACCAGGCGATGCGTTATGTCCTTGAGCAAGACACTTTATTTCACGTTGCTCCTTCTACTTGGAGTTGCGATAGATAGTATTAGCAATTGGAAAGACCAACGGAAACATTGTTCCCTCGGTCCGATTTTACGAAAGTCGATCGTTCCTATATATATATATATATGAAAAATATGAGTGAGAAGAATACTGCTGGTTGCACATGGATAACATGTTATAAAATGAGTCCCTCATCAGTGATTTACCAAACGATCATGGGTATTTCATCGCATTAAAAATCATATACCTCACGTTGGAGCGATAATAACTAAAATAAGTTATTAGGACAATAAAAACGCGTAAAGCGAGTGAGACAAGTAACAACACAGGGGGAAGCTAACCGAAGATGGAAATAAACACAAGCAACATAGTTATTCTTTCAGCATAAGCTGTGTGAATATATGAGCGAGTCAGAAACAGACCTTTCGCTAGTGAATCCGGTGTTAGAAAGAATGAAAACCGTTTTCCCAGCGAACGGGAGGAAGAAAGAAGGGGAGAAACAGGGACTGAGTGAGTGGGAGTGCGAGGAAGAGGTCAGTAGAGAGAAAGAGTTAACTGACATATATATATCTATATTCCTGAATTCAAACGATACTTGAAATAAGAACGAAAAGAGCCGTAACTATCCCACTAAGTACGATGGCCAGCGCTCTTCCTATTCTATCAATCTAGCGCCATCATCTTTACGAAAATAATGGTTTCTACTTTTGGTACAGTGCCAGAATTTTGAAGAGGAGTGGAGAGGAAAGTCGATTAAATCGACTCCAGTGCATTTCTGTTACTTTATCTTATCGAACCCTGTAAAGATGAAAGGCAAAGCTAACATCGACTTGATGTGAGCTCATAACGTAAAGGAAAGCAACTCTATGCCACTATGCATGGTGTCCGAAGCTTTATTTTATCGACCCTGAAAGAAGGAAAGACAATACTAACCAAGCTGTATCTATATGCCAAAATGCACGATGGTTAGCGCTCTACAAATTCTACCAATCCACCGTCATTTTCATGAATGAAAATAATTGTTTCTATTTTTAGACACAAAGCCAGCAATTATTTCAGTATATTACTGGTGTCTTATTTTATCGACCCCGTAATGAAGAAAGGCAAAGTCAACTTCGGCGTATTTGAACTCAGAACGTAAAGGGCCATAATTCTATGCTACAAAGTATGGTGTCTGACGTCCTACTCATATGAATGAAAATGATTTCTAGTATAGGCACAAGGCCAGTAATTTGGGGAGAGGGGAAAGTCGATTAATTCGACCCCACGTTACTGGTGCCTTATTTTATCGACCCCGTAAGTATGAAAGGCAAAGTCAACCTCGACGGGATTTGAACTCAGAACGTAAAGGGCCATAATTCTATGCTACAAAGTATGGTGTCTGACGTCCTACTCATATGAATGAAAATGATTTCTAGTATAGGCACAAGGCCAGTAATTTGGGGAGAGGGGAAAGTCGATTCATTCGACCCCACGTTACTGGTGATTTATTTCATCGACCCCGTATGGATGAAAGGCAAATTTAATCTCGGTGAACTCGGATTTGAACTCAGAATGTAAAGGGTCATACGCTATGTTACAACGTATGGTGTCTGATGACGGTCTATCGATATGAATGAAAATAATTGTTTCTACTTTTGGCACAAGGCCAGCAATTATCCAGATAATTATTGGTACTTTATTTTATCGATCCCGTAAGGATGAAAGGCAAAGTTAACCTCGGCGGGATTTGAACTCAGAATGGCAAGGGCCGTAACTCTATGCGTCAAAGAATGGCGTCCAACCCTCTACCGATACTGCCAATTCACCGCCATGAATCGATATGAATGAAAATAATGGTTTCTTATATAGGCACAAGGCCAGTAATTTGGGGGAGGGGAAAGTCGATTAAATCGACCCCAGTGCGTGACTGGTACTTTATTTGATCGACCCCATAAGGATGAAAGGCAAAGTTAACCTCGGCGGGATTTGAACTCAGAATGGCAAGGGCCGTAACTCTATGCGTCAAAGAATGGCGTCCGACCCTCTACCGATACTGCCAATTCACCGCCATAAATCGATATGAATGAAAATAATTGTTTCTACTTTTGGCACAAGGCCAGCAAATAACCCAGTGTATTACTGGTACTTTATTTTATCGACCCCGTAAGGATGAAAGGCAAAGTTAACCTCGGCGGGATTTAAACTCAGAATGGAAAGGGCCGTAACTCTATGCTGCACAGCATGGCGTCAGACCCTCTAACGATTCTGCCAAGTCACATGAAAATAATAAAAGCTTATTCCATTCAATAGTATTTTAAATTGTTTTAGAAAAGTACAACATATCTGAACTCATGAATCCTGATGTAGGCTGTTACAATGGCTTCAGAAATAGATTTGAAAACATATATATTAGGAGTCATGTTTCAAATTTTCATTGATACTAGGAATGATTATACAAAGGTAAACATAGAATATAATCTATACCTATGAAATATACGCATCGTATTTTATATATTATATTTTATATACTTTATATATTATTTATTTAATTACAAAAATCCATTTTAAACCCAAATGCACGCATACATGTATATCTATATAAACAAACATAAATATATACATTCATATGTGCATATATATATACACACACATATATATACGTAAGTACGTTCATATATATATATATATATATATATATATATATATATATATATATATATATATATATATATATATATATATATGTATGTATATATATATATATATATATATATATATATATATATATATGTGTGTGTGTGTATATATACACATATATATATATAATATATATATATATATATATATATACGTATGTATGTTTATATACATATATATATATGTATATATATATATATATATATATATATATATATATATATATATATATATATGTGTGTGTAATGTATGCATACATATGTGTATATATATGTACTTATATACATCTGGATAAATATTCAGTTACATAATAAAAGTAGATGACAAATATATATTTATTGTATTATTTCTAAAGACCGACAATATATCTAAGCTCTCTATAAAATAAAGACTCGAATAGAAACTGTAGCTAATATGTTGGCAGAAAGGGAAAGAGAAATATATAGAAACATATATATCAACTAGAAATTGATTGGCATATATATATATATCTAAAATAAATAC
>OZ024749.1:30218645-30246145 GCA_964016885.1 Eledone cirrhosa | reverse complement strand
ATGTAATTAAGCGTATCATTCGGCTTTCTATAAGGGTAATACAACCCATTCAATAAATTGAGGGTAACGTCGAGGTAATTAACGACCGAGAGATTGGCCTCAACCTGTATAGAGAGGTTGAAACCTTTAAAGAAGGCTGTGAGTTCTTTTCACGGTACAAACCACCGCCCGCGTTGGGGAATTCTTCCTTGATAGAGAAAAGAAGGAAACGGCCGATAAGATCAGTAACCTCCGCAGAATCGCTGGCGCCTATACTCACGTATAATGGGGTACTATTGGATTTCTTTATACAAATAGAGTCGTCGAAATTAATCACAGACTTACGGTTATTTTAATAAATATTTGCTCTACGGTTCTTATATATTTGATATATATTTATCCTTATCGAGCCCTCTTTGGATTTTAGTCTTCAAATTTATTATTATTACTATATATATATATGTATATATATAGTAATATATGTATATATATGCATATATATATATATATATATATATATATATATATATATGCATATATATATATATATATATATATATATATATGCATATATATATATATATATATATATATATATATATATATATAAATATATATATATATATATATATATATATATATATATATATATATATATATATATATATATATATATATATATATATATATATATATTAAAATATAAGTATTGTTCTTTTGATCAATTACATTTTATTATACATATTTCGGATGTACAACACTACGTCCTCATCAGACAAAATATAATAATACATAACATACCCTGAGATGTTAAATGGTTAAGATTTAATCAATGGTTAAGATTTAATCAATGGTTAAGATTTAATCAAGAGAAAATTTTACTTATATCCTATTTATGAGAAGATACGAAAACGTAATAAATTCATTAGAGAATGTGTGAGTAATAACGAACGTTGCATACTGTAACTGTTCTAAAAGTTTTAAAGTGTATGATACTACGATATATGTAGGAAAACGTCTCATGAATCATAACAGCCAATGATATTCACTGGAAAAGGATTTATAAAGATGGGAAAAATAAAGTGGGGTGGGGGAATATATTTTGAAAGTTAAACGGTTAAATTTGAAAATATTTAATTTATAATATTAGGGTGAAGACTCCAGATTTCAGGATTATTTGCTGGTTATTTATATATTATTTATATAAATTCGATAATTGTGTTATCATTTCTAAACTTCTGAATTTTATGAGGGTAACATTTGAAGGATTTAGCTGGCACATAAAGAATGAAATATTATACTGGCGATGTGTTGTGTACTTGAACAAAATAATTTATTTCATGTTGTTCAATGCGATACGGATAGGAAACATTAGCTATATCGATAATTCGAAGGTCCAGTGTACCATGGGCACACTGTGTCTTGTTGTCCCCTGGGAATTAGGTTATTGGAACACGTGTCTATGGAATAATCAACCAGTTACACGTTAATTTGACGAGGAGGCTGTTCCGTTGATTACAGAACCAGGAGAAACCAGCGTCCGAACCGGCGGAGATCAAGCACACACAACCACACACACACCCACACTCACACACACACACAAACATGCACACACTAACACACGCACAAACACACAGACACGTACACACAAACACTGCACATACACACACGCAAACACGCAAACAAACATATACGCGCACAAACACAAACACAAACACACATATACACACACACATAAAAACACAAACACACACACATACAAACACACTTACATATATATATATATATATATATATATATATATATATATATATATATATATATATATATATATACAGACATGGTGGCTGCCAACTCGTTTTCGAGTACGGCCACTACATTATATCCATGTAGGAGAACCCCTACCGATGCGCTGAACGAATGTGACTTTTTAGTCCAGCCAGCGACTTGAAAACTCTGGTACAAAGACTACACTTGTGACCATTATTGACACATAGTGCAGGGCCCATGGTACTATGTGATGACAAGTGCAGAGAGATCTCCAGATATAAAGCAATGCCTGTGCTGTGAAGCTTTTATAGTGAGCAAAGGCACTGCACAAAGCCAGTCCCACTCTCTTAACCAAGATGATATTTACCAAAAAGAAGAACAAGTCAACATCATTGGATACCATCAGGGTTGCAGGTGTTATATCAGAGTTTTCCTTCTCCTAGAATTCTGCCTTGACAAAGGCTAAGGGGTCATCTCTCCCGGGTATATACAGACATACACATATACATACACACACATACATACAGTGCTCGAATAAATTTTGTCATGGGTTTTTACTTTTATGCTCCTTATTCCGTATATTTCAATTTCGAGACCTTTCTATTCCTTCACTTCTTTTCAGTCGGACAATATATTTTGTCAGAGAAGATTGTAAAGGTAGTAAATATGTCTCAGGTATTTCAGTTCTAAAGGTAATCAGGTTATCCTGCCTGGCCTCACAGTCTATTCCACTATTTTGACACTCAGAAATCACCCAACCCGACCCCACCTCACCACACTGAACATACACACTTCGAATTAATGAATACATTAAGATCTTCATTATTGTTCTAAAGTCATTGAAGCCATATTTACATTTGAACACCCAACGCCAACCCCTACCTCGAGATCAATAAAAAACCAGCCCCGTCTATATATATTGAGACGGGTCTGATTGATTATAGTAGCCACCAAAAATATGCGGCATTTTGTATGAATAGTGAATACTCGGAATCTAGGAATCGATATTTCATATTGAACATATATGATAAATCAATACTTAATAAAACAATATGCTTCGCCCTCCTGAATAATAAAATTCTATTAACTCAATTTTATAATTCAATAGAGATTTAAATTACTATTCACCTTCCTTTGCAGAATTAACGAAAGTCAAGAATTTGCAGATTTACAAATATTACCGATATTCATTATTTCCTATTTTTGATTTATTGAGTGGCCTTCCATCATATGTGCGGCCCTGGGGGAACATTATGCCACAATCAATCATTGATTTTAAATATTGAAAAGCGAACATTTTTGTTGGCGATTGAAATTCAAGTAAATATGATACACCACATATTGGTGATATAGTGGTGAATTACACCACTAACTTACGTATAGAGATTGAAAATTACCCAGTGGTTAGCGCATTAAAGATTGGGTTTCTAGAGATTGCGAATAACCCAGTGGTTAGGGCAGATATATAGGTATGTAACTAAATTCTTCTATATTTTGCCTGGCGAAGATTCGAAATCGAATCTAAAAATTCTCGCCTCTATAACCACCTATAGTTAACTGTTCTTACTATTGTGCTATCAAAAGACAACTATGATAAATATATACCACTGTCTTATATACTGTTGTCTTATAAATTATACCACTTGACCTGTGACCTCAGACACTTGACAGACGATAGGCAGATAGTCTGGCTATTTTCTCAAAAGTCATATACATATTCTTCTAGCTATAGTATTCTTATAAATACAAGCGCTTCGAGGACCGAATCAGGGATACTGGCTAACACAGACGACAGAAGAACCCTTCTACTAACACTATGGATTCTCTTCACGAATAGAGTATTCTAGCTACTATTCTCTCACATTTCTTACTCGCTCGACAGACAGACAGTGAATTAGAGAGATGGACAGACCACTACTATAGAAACCACGTTTGCTAGGGATTAACGCATACAAAGTAGGTTTCCGTCTATTGTTCCCTTATACACTTTGTCTATCCTTTTGACTTCCTGTCATACTCTACTACTATAAAGTACAACACACAACTTCTACTGTATCGTTTTCTTTGATACATGCATTTACTAACACTATTGACTTAACAACACATACACATTCTTGGTGTGTATTTACGCTAGCTGGAAGTAGCTAGTAAAACAACTAATGTAGTGATAATTGTGTCACGTTTTTATTTCTCAATTTTCGAGTGAATTTGACTATTATATTGTAGAATAAACATTGTCAACAACATCACAATCCTTCATCATTCTTTTTATCATTCATCCTGCGAAGAATACATCTTAACAGTTACATGGACGTGACCCTATTCGCTACAGGCATGTCAGTAAATAGATCGATAGATAGATATGTTTCTTTTATTTGCCACCAGGGCATCAAAAGTGGGACAAGTACAAAGGGGGGAGTTTACAAAACAAGGCGTCCTCAATAAGGAGGAGGCAATAACAAAATATAAAAATAAAATAAAATATAACAGAATAAAATTTATAACAAAATCCTCAATAGAGAGGAGACGCCTTGGGGGGTCGCACACACCCCCGAAAAAAGTGTGCAACCCTTTTCCTCAGGAGCACAGAGAAAGGGTGCTCCCTTGGTCTTTCAAGATATATGGATAGATAGGGAGGTATGTCAGTAAAGAGATAGATAGATAAATTTCTATTTATTTGCCACGAGGGCACAAAAGAAGGGGACATTTACACAGTGGGGGAGTTTACATAAATCGAGTAAAGAAAAAGGAATAACAATAATAATATAACAATAAAAAGTCCTCAAAAGGGAGGGGGCGTGTTGGGGATTGCACATACCCCCGAAAAGTGTGCAACTCTTTTCGCGGGGGAAGCCCAGAGAGGAGGCGCTCCCCCTTTCCTCTTCACTTCTTCACCTACAGAACAATGTAGAGAGAAGGCCCATTTACACGGGCCATTCTCGCTTCTTTCACCCACCTTTCATAAAACTGTCTGGGACCAAGCACTTCTCTCTCCATCCTGATTCTTCTTCCGAAGTGGTATCGGAAGAAGTAAACCAGGTGATGGCCGGAGAGAAAGTCACCCGACCTCAGACCTTTCAGGCGCGTCCACCACACAACCTCTTTCATCATGGCTATTACGCACAGAAAGACCGCCTCTGCTTCATTTCTGAAGGGAGGAGGCGGCTTGATGTTCACCACAGACTCGGCGGTTAATCGAATCGGCGCCACACGCGACAGCAGTCGTTCGACGTAACCCCACAGATCGGCAACGCCCGGGCAGTGTACCAGTGCATGCGCAACGGTTTCCTCGTCGCGCACGCATCTGGGACAGATCTTTTTCGCGGGATCCCTGCCCGGGCGCCCGTGTCTGTAGAGCTTTTCTCGAACGGGCAGAGCCCCCCGGTAACACTGCCAGGCTAGGGACCTCTGGAAGTTGTCCATGGGTCCCGGGCCGAAAGTTCTACCGAACAGGCTGGCCAGTTCGTCCTCCTCCATGCCTAGCGACTCTCCAAGGGTGTCGTCGCCCCTGCTAGCCACCAACCCTCTATAGAATGTCGAGGTGGATTCTCCACTGACAGTCGGGTCCGCTTGCCAGATAGCCGTGAGCGCCTGGGCACACTCAGTGTGCCAGTTGCCCAGTTTTCTCGGTCTTTGCTTCACCCAGGATTGCAGTTCGGTGAGCGAGACGAGCTGTGGGAAGGCTCGCCTCACAAACGGGGCCCACACCGGCTGACCGTTGAGGAATACCTGTAGATGCCGTAGCCTCAATGCGTGCCTACGCATCAACAGCCACGGCATACCCAGCCCTCCTTTCGAAGGGTGCTGGCAGCAGATGGATCTCCTCACCATGGGAGGCCGCTTCTTCCAGAGGAACTGGAAGAGCATGCGTTCCATGATGGTGAGCTTTTCCTTGGGGCAAGGCACGACGGTCAGGCGGTAGTAGATGACGGACGCTATGTAAGCGTTCGTCACCTCCGCCCGACCTTTCAGTGATAGTTTGCACTTGGCCCACTTCTGGGTCAGCGCAAACACCCTGCTCGTCACCTCGCCCCAATTCTTCTCCACCTGGAGGTCCGGTCCGAACCAGACCCCGAGCAGCTTCACCGGGCCCTCCGTCCACCGCCCGACGACACCGTCTAACGGCATCGGTTTGCCCCTCCACGTTCCGAGTTGCAAACCGACTGACTTGTCCTGGTTCAGCTTAGCCCCCGTCAGCCTTTCGTATTCCTCCAGTAGGGTGGCGATCGCCCCGATTTCCGAGGCGTCCGCCACCATTACTGTTACGTCGTCGGCATAGGCCGAGACCGCTTTGTGCAATCCCGGTTCCAGGGGTATGCCCCGCAGCAACTCCAACTTCCGCAGCAGTGGCTCGAGAGTCAATACGTACAGAAGGGAGGAGAGGGGGCACCCCTGTCTGATGGATCGGGTGATTTGAAACGGCTCCGAGAGGTAGCCGTTTACTTTAATCCTAGAGTAGATGTTGCCACTGTGCATGGCAGAAATCCAGCCCCTGAAAACGGGTCCGAAGCCCGCCGCCGCTAGCACCGCATCCAGGTAACCATGGTCGACCCTATCGAACGCCTTAGATTGATCCAAGTTGATCAGGGCCCCACCAAAGCCGGGTTCGTAGCCAACCCTCTCTATGATGTATCGCATGAGGTGGAGGTTGTCGTGAATGGACCTGGACGGGATAGCGCATGTCTGCGCGTCTCCCACCAAACCACCCACCACAAGCGCCAACCTCTTCGCCAACACCTTGGCCAAAATCTGTAACTCTGCATTCAGCAGAGTTATGGGCCTAAAGTTACTTAAGTCGTCCCCTTTGCTCTCGTCCTTCCTCACTAGCGTGACCACGCCCTTGGTCACAGAACAGGGAATTCTCCCGTTCTGTTGCCAGTTGCAATAGACAGCCTCGAGGAGTTCGGAGAACAAGACCGGCATAGCTAAATAAAGTTCGTATGGTAGACCATCGAGACCCGGGGATTTGCGTCTGCTGCATTGGCTGAGCGCTTCCCCGATTTCAGTGGCTGTGATTGGCCCTTCGCAGCACTCCGCTTCGCCGCTCGAAAGACGCGGTAGACCGTCGAGGTATGGACCGAAGTCCACATCCCCGTCCGGCCCTCCGCCACCTCCGAACAGTCGAGCAAAGTGCCTTTGAAAGGTCTCGCACATTCGCTCAGGTTCAAGGATCACCCGTCCATCCTGGTCTCGCAAAGACCGAATGGTGGATTTAATCCCACTCTTGGCTTCTGTCACGCGGGCCCAGCTAACAGCTTTGGTCCCCTCGTTTCCTAAAGCACGTATTTTACTTCGGACAACGCAGCCTTCGTGCTTCGCGTCAAAGAACTGGCTCAATGCCGTTCTCGTCGCTAACACTCTGGCTACGTCTCCGCTCCTAATCGCCTCTTCTAGTTTATCTGTTAACTCCCTTTCCCTCCTATTTCTATTCGCCGCTAGTTCCTTACTGTAACCTATCGAACTTACTCTAATCTCTCTCTTTAGAGATATCCACCACCTACTGTTGACGATCGCTCCCGTCAACCGCATCTTAACTAAGCTACTAATCCGGTTTCTGTAATCTTTCTTTGTCGGTAAGGACAAGTTCATCTTCCAGTAACCGGGACCCTGTCTATGCGTTCTATCAAGGTTGACCACGCAGGTCACTAATTTGTGATCTGAATAGCCAACCATGATCAGTTCTGGACAACTAAATACGTCCCTATCCTTACTCCTAACCAAAAACCTATCTAGGTACGATCTAGATTGTCCACTGCGGTTTGCCCAGGTCCAGGTTGGCGCAGTTGGACAATCTAGTCGAAATCTATCGACCAGGTCGAATCGATCGAGTAACCCCTTGAGGCTGCTACACCCCCCTCTATCGGGACATGCCCCTGCATAGTCCCAACGCGCATCTAGGATTCCATTCCAGTCCCCCACTAAAAGCAGGGAACGCGACGTTCCTAGAAAAGTCTCCAGACGTTGGAAGAAGTCGGCTCTCTCCGCCCCGAAGGGAGCATAAAGACCAACCAGTCTGAAAGCCCCGCCTTCACCACCTCCGACGTCCAGCACCAGTAATCGACCCCCCGGGTCTGAGTGAACAATCTGTACGTCGAGAGTCAGACGTTTATCCAGCAGTACGGCAACTCCCCCCCCCCCCCCGCCTCCGGGTTGACAGAGAGATGCGTGCATCTCAAAGTCATCGAAGGCGGGCGCCAGCTGTCTCACGCTGCTGATCCGACTCTCGCAAACAACCATCACATCTATACTTTGTGACCTGAGGTCACTTAGAAGCTTTGCTTGCTTCCAAGCTGAGCTCAGGCCACGCGCGTTCAAACAGCCAACTCTCAATTGATCTATTTTGGTGTTGAAAGTGAAGAAAGAAAAGCACTTACCTCTCCGGGTTGCGTAATTTCCATGGCATCAGGTGTGTTGGGTGGAGGGATGTTTTGTGGTGGTGTGGGGGTACACGTGTGTGGTGGGGTTGGGGTATTTGGAGTTGTGTCAGGGAGAGGGGCGGTTATGGGGAAATCTTTCAAGAGGACGCGATTCAACGGTTTTAAACAGGGGGGGGCTCACGTCCCGTCTAAATTGTTCTTTTAAGGAACGATAAAGGTCCAGAGGGAGCTTTATCATTTTTAAATGGGTGAAGTTCTCTGTTGAGATAAAGTTTGGCCCTTCGGTCTGCACCATAGGGTTATTGTTTATTAATTTAACCAGTTTTTTGTTTTCTTTATTTATATATGTGTATTGCAACGTCTTTTTTTGTGATGCTGTCAATGTTTCGGAGAGGGGAGGCGCAGATTTATTTTTGTTTGTTGAGGGTGGGGTGTTTTTGATTGGAGTTGGTGTTTGTGTGTGGGTTATTTGTGGTGTGCTGGGTGTGTGTTTTCTTTTTTTCCTTTTAACTTGTCTGAAGGCTTCTCCTCCTTCTTCTTCAGAAGTTGGGGGAAACTCTTCAGCGCTAGGTGGGAGGGACGTGTTGTGTGGTTGTTTTTTTTTTGCGGGAGGGGTAGATTTGTTACTGTTTTTTTTATTATTTGTTTGGAATGGGTTTTGTGGTGGTGGTGGTGGTAATGTTTGTGTCGTGCTTGTGGTTGGTAATGGTGGTGGTGATGTTTGTGTTGTGGTTGGTGGTGGTGATTTTTGTGTCGTGCTTGTGTTTGGTGCTGGTGGTGGTGATGTTTGTGTTGTGTTTGTGGTTGGTGGTGTCTGTATTTTGTTTGCTGTGTGTGGTATTAGTGTATTTTTGGAGGTGGGTGGTGCTGGTGTACTGTTTGTGGTGGGTGTGGGCAATAGTCCTTTTTGGGGGATACGTTTCGGGCAGTTAGCCTTAACGTGTCCCCTTTCCATGCATAAATAGCATGCTGGTCTTCTCCCCTCTACAATTATGTCTATTGGGGTAAGGTCATCCAGCCAGATGCGATCCGGGATTTGTGCTATTCTTTCGGGCCTCATTTGGACTAGTATGTCGAGGCCCATTCCCAGGAACGCATCTCCAGTTGCCTTCCCCATTGACAGCATAGTGTCTTCGCCCATATCAATGAAGCCAGCAATAGCCCACCAGAAGTCCATTGTGGGCAGCATTGTTTTTACTTTTATTCTTTGTGTTCTTCTACCCATGTAGGAGGGATAGAAGCTATATGTTGTCGACGAGAGTGGGCTTAGGGAAAGCTGAACCGCCGTTTCTTTGTCTCTTGTTAGGACCGAAATGCTGCCATAGAGTCGGTCCTTTCGTATGAAGAGAATATTCTTCATATAGTCTTTTAGGACTAACTCTATTTCCATTTGGCTGGGCTGTGCTGGCTTTCTTGACTGGTTTAGTATAGTTCTGTATATAACTGTGTTTTCTGCTCTGGCTTTCTTGAATTCTGGGGGGGAGTTAATGGAAAACATTCCGTTCTCCCCCAAAACAATATGTTTCTTTGCTTCGGCCAGTTTTTCTCTGGCGGCAGTTAGGTCAATTGGTGTGTATGTAATGGATTGCTTTGTTTTCCGGGCGAAAGTTGCCCTGTCGTTATTTGTATTATTTTCTGTTTGTTTGTTTTCTGTTTGCTCATTTTCCTTAACATTTGTTTTTTCATTTTGTTTGTTTGTTTCAATGTCTAATTTTGTTGTAATTATTTTTTGTTCTTCAGACTTGGGGGGCGTGGCAGAGCTAATGGCAGACATGTCTGCCATCTTTTCCGCCATGCTGCCAAGAAAGAAATTTTTCGGCAAAAATAGATATTTATTTTACCCCCTAAAAAGGGGGTAAATGCAAAAATGTTTCCCTAAATAACAGGGGTTAGTGTTCCAAATGTGTTGCACTAAAAATTTTATCCGGTACTTACAATAGTAAGGGTAAATCCCGATGGAATAGCGGAGCCGATGCGAAGCGTGTCTTACTCTATCAAGATAGATAGATAGATAGATTTCTTTATTTACCATAAAGGCATAAAAAGAAGGGACAAATACAAAGGGGGAGTTTACATATAATCGAGTAAAAAGGGTGTAACATGAAAATAATCGAAAATAACCTCAAAAGGGAGGGGACGTGATGGGGGTTGCACACACCCCCGAAAAAGTGTGCAATCCTTTGCCCGGGGAGCACATGGAGAAGGTGCTCCCCTCTCCTTTACTTCTTTACCTACAGGATGGTATACAGAGAAGGCCCATTTACACGAGCCATTCTCGCCACTATCACCCACCTTTCATAAAACTGCCTGTGGCCAAGCACCTCTCTCTCCATTCTTATCCTTCTTCCGAAGTGATATCGGAAGAAGTAGACCAGACTATGGCCAGAGAGGAAGTTGCCTGACCTCAGACCTTTCAATCGTGTCCACCAAACAACCTCTTTCAACATGGCTATTACGCACAGAAAAACCGCCTTTGCTTCCTTTGTGAAGAGGGGAGGCGGTTTGATTGTCATCACGGACTCGGCTGTCAATTTAATCGGCGCCACCCGCGACAGCAGTTGTTCGGCGTAGCCCCACAGATCAGCCACGCCCGGACATTGCACCAATGCGTGCGCCACGGTTTCTTCGTGACGCACGCATCTAGGGCAAATCTTTTTTGAGGGATCCCTGCCCGGGCGCCCGTGTCTGTAGAGCCTCTCTCGAACGGGTAGAGCCCCTCGGTAGCACTGCCAGGCCAGTGACTTCTGGAAGTTGTCCATTGGTCCTGGGCCGAAAGTCCTACCGAACAGGCTGGCCAGTTCGTCTTCTTCCATGTCCAGCGACTCTCCAAGGGTGTCATCGCCCCTGCTAGCCACCAGCCCTCTATAGAATGATGAGGTGGATTCTCCACCGATGGCCCGGCCCGCTTGCCAGAGAGCCCTGAGCGCCTGAGCACACTCAGTGTGCCAGTCTCCCAGTTTTCCGGATCTTTGCTTGACCCAGGACTGTAGCTCGGTGAGTGAGACGAGTCTCGGAAAGGCTCGTTTCACGAACGGAGCCCACACCGGTTGACCAGTGAGGAATACCTGTAGGTGCCGTAGCCTTAATGCGTGCCTACGCATCATCAACCACGGCATCCCCAGCCCTCCTTTCGAAGGTTGTTGGCAGCAGATGGATCTTCTCACCATAGGAGGACGCTTCTTCCAAAGAAATTGGAAGAGCATGCGTTCCATGGTGGTGAGTGTTTCCTTAGGGCAAGGCACGACAGTCAGGCGGTAGTAAGTGACGGACGCTATGTAAATGTTCGCCACCTCCGCCCGGCCTTTTAGGGACAGCTTACACTTGGCCCATTTCTGGGTTAGTGCAAACACCTTGTTCGTAACCTCGTTCCAGTTCTTTTCCACCTGGAGGTCCGGTCCAAACCAGACCCCAAGCAACTTTACCGGGCCCTCCGTCCAGTGTCCGACGACACCGTCAGGAGGCATCGGTTTGCCTCTCCACGTTCCGAGTTGCAGCCCGATGGATTTTTCCCGGTTCAGTTTCGCTCCTGACAACCTTTCGTACTCCTCCAGTAAGGTACCGATCGCCTCGATCTCCGAGTCGGTTGATACCATTACTGTTACGTCATCGGCGTAGGCCGACACCGCTTTGCTCAATCCTAGTTCCAGGGGGATACCCTGCAACAACTCCAACTTCCTCAGTAAAGGCTCGAGAGTCAATACGTACAGAAGGGAGGAGAGAGGGCACCCCTGTCGAATGGATCGTGTGATTTCGAACGGCTTCGAAAGGTAGCCGTTCACCTTGATCCTAGAACAGATGTGGTTGCTATGTAGGGCAGTGATCCAGCCTCTGAAAACAGGACCGAACCCAGCCGCCGCTAGCACCGCATCCAGGTAACCATGGTCGACCCTATCGAAGGCCTTAGACTGATCCAAGTTGATCAGGGCCCCACCGAAGCCGGGTTTGTTGCCAACCCTCTCTATGATGTATCGCATGAGGTGGAGGTTATCGTGAATGGACCTGGATGGGATAGCACATGTCTGCGCATCTCCCACCAGGCCACCCACGACAAGCGCCAACCTCTTTGCTAACACCTTGGCCAAAATCTTTAACTCTGTGTTTAGCAGGGTTATGGGCCGAAAATTATTTATACTATCCCCCTTGTTCTCGTCCTTCCTCACCAGCGTGACTACGCCCTTGGCTACAGAACAAGGAATTCTCCCGTTCTGCTGCCAATTGCAGTAGACCGCTTCGAGGAGTTCGGAGAAGAAGACCGGCATTGCTAAATAAAGTTCGTAAGGTATACCATCGAGACCTGGAGATTTGCGTCTGCTGCATTGGCTCAGCGCATCTCCGATCTCATCAGCCGAGATTGGTCCCTCGCAGGACTCTGCCTCTTTGTTCGAGAGACGCGGCAGGCCGTCGAGGTATGGACCGAAATCCACGCCCCGGCCCGGACCCTCGCCTCCCCCGAACAATCGGGCAAAGTGCTTTTGAAAGGCCTCGCACATCTGCTTAGGCTCCCGGATCACTCGTCCATCTTCGTCTTGCAACGACCGGATGGTGGATCGATTTCCACTTTTAGCTTCTGTCACGCGGGCCCATCCAACGGCTTTGGCCCCCTCATTACCTAGAGCACGTATTTTACTTCGAATGACGCAGCCTTCATGCTTTGCATCGAAAAACTGGTTCAAGGCCGTCCTCGATGCCATCACTCTGGCCACATCTTCGCTCTTGATTGCCTCTTCTAATTTACCTGTTAATTCTTTCTCGTTTCTATTCCTATTGGCAGCTAACATCTTGCTATAACTTATTGATTCTGTTCTAATCTCTCTTTTGAGAGATGCCCACCATCGGTTGTTGACGATTGCACCCGTCAACCTCTCCTTAACTAATCTGCTAATCCGGTTTCTGTAAGTCTCTTTTGCCGGTAACGACAAATTAAGTTTCCAGTAACCGGGACCCTGTCTATGTGTTTTCTCGAGATTGACCACGCAGGTCACTAATTTGTGATCCGTGTAGCCAACCGTGCGCATTTCTGGACAGCTTAATATGTCCCTATCCTTACTTCTAACTAAGAATCTATCTAAGTACGATCTAGATTGACCACTGTGGTTTCTCCAAGTCCAGGTAGGCACAGTTGGAAAATCTAGTCGATATCTATCGACCAAGTTAAAACGGTCGAGTAACCCCTTGAGGCTGTTACACCCCCCTCTATTAGGACATGCTCCTGCATAGTCCCAACGTGCATCCAGGATGTCATTCCAATCCCCCGCTAGAAGCAGGGAACGCGACGTTCCCAGAAAAGTCTCCAAACGCTGGAAGAAGTCGGGCCGTTCAGCTCCGAAAGGGGAGTAGACGGCGACCAGTCTCAAGGCCGCACTTTCACTACTGCCAACGTCTAGCACCAACAAACGACCCTCCGGGTCCGAGTGCACAACCTGTACGGCAAGACCCAGGTGTTTTTGCAGCAGCACGACAACCCCACCCCCACCTCCAGGTTGACAGAGAGATGCATGCACCTCAAAGTCATCGAAGGTGGGGGCCAGCTGCCGCATGACGCTGATTCGAGTCTCACAGATAACCATTACATTTATACTACATGACCTGAGGTCATTTAGAAGCTTTGCTTGCTTCCAAGTTGAGCCCAGGCCACGTGCATTCAAACATCCTACTCTTAACACATCCATGTGGGCGGCAGAGCCAAAGGAGAGTGTAGAGACCTACCTTTCCGCTTCCCGGGGTTCGGGTTGCACGACTTCCATGGGGTCGGGGGTGTTGGGTGAAGGGGTGTCTTGTGGTGGTGTGGGGTCGTCGGTGTGTGGTGGGGTTGGGGTGTTTGGAGTTGTGTTGGGGAGGGGAAGGGGAGGGGGAAAGCTTTTTAGTAGGACGCGGTTTATGGGTTTGACAGAGGGTGGTCCTACGTCCTCCTTAAAATCCTTTTTTAGTTTTTGGTAGAGGTTCATTGGGATTTTTATTAGTTTTAAATGTGGGTGGTTTTCTGATGAAACAAAGTTTACACCTTCGGTTTGTACCGAAGGATTATTGTATATGAGTTCATTTAATTTATTATTGTTTCTGTTGATGTAAGTATAGTGTAATGTCTTTTTTTCCGATGGTGTGAGTGTTTCGAAGAGGGGAGGGGCAGGTTTGGTTTTGTTTGTTGCTGGAGGGGTGTTTTCTGTTTTGTTAGATTGTGTTGCGATTTGGGTGGGGGTTGTTTGTCCTTGTGTGTTTTGCACATGTTTTCTTTTTTTCCTTTTAATCTGTCTGAAGGACTCCGTTTCTTCCTCCGAATTCGTTGGGTTATCTTCAGTGTTGGAGGGAAGAGGTATGTTTGCTGGTAATGTTTCCGTGTTGGTTTTCTTTGTGGGGGAGATGGATGTCACTATGTTAGACTGTGTTGTGTGTTGTGTCTGCGGTGGTTGTGTTGTTTTATTGAGTGAGAGGTTGGGTGGGCCTGTATTTTGTTTTGGGGTAATGTGTTGTGACTGTTTGTGTTGTGGTGGTGTTGTGGTGTTACTGAGGGACGGGTTGGGTGGGACTGAGTTTTGTTGTTTGTTTATCTGTTGTGGTGGTGGTGGTGGAGCTGGTGTTGGTAGCAGAGTTTTCTTTTTGTTGAGTTGTGGACAAGCGGCCTTCAGGTGCCCTCTGCCTGCACAGATATGGCAGGATGGCCTTCTCCCCTCCACGCTAATGTTTATATACCCGTGGTCCTCTAATAGGATTCTGTCGGGTATTTGGGCGATGCGTTCAGGCTTCATTTGTACTACCAGCTCTATACCTGTTCCACTGAACGCATTGCCTGTGGTTTTCCCAATGGAAATCACGTTGTCATTCACTGGATCGATGAAGCCAGCTATGAGCCAGCAGTAGTCCACATCTGGCATCATTGCATCCAGCCATATGCGTTGAGTTTTTTTTCCCATATAAGATGGATAAAAGGTGAAATTTTTCGAACGAATCGGTGACAAAGCACATTTTTTTGCCGCCGATTCGTTCTTCATGATAATTGCTAGGCTTCCATACAGTCTGTCTTTTCTTATGAAAGTTGTTTCATTCAGTACTTCTGCGAGTACTGTTTTGATATCTGCTTGAGAAGGCTGTTCAGGTTTTTTTGTACTGTTGTTGATGGTCCGAAACTTGACCGTTCGGCTTTCAATGTCTTTCGTGAATTCTTGAGGCATTTTTACCAATAAAATACCATTCTCACCTTCACTTATGTATTGTTTTGCGTCCGTGATCCTTCGTACCACATCTGAAATGTTTTCCGCTATATAAGTCAAAGATTTCTTTGTTTTCTGTGCAAAAGAAATCTTGTCGTCTGCTTTGTTTTCTGATATGATGTTATTTTCAACTGTTATTTTTTTGTTTGTTGTGTCTTTGTTTGTGTTATTAGTATTGTCATGCAATTTTTCAAATTTTTTTTTTTCGTTGTTTTCGTCATTTAATTTTTCCTCCGCAGATTCGTCCGTTTTTATTTTCATTTTTCCTTCCTTCTCTATGACGTTAGTTGGGAAGGAAGGGAGGACTAAAGCGTGCGAGCTTACAACTCTTACCGCTGTCCCCCCACCACTATTTTCGTTCGCTGCGTTCAACATTTCTGTTAGACGATTGAAATTTTTTACACAAAATTTTTTAAAACAGGTTTTTCACCTCTAGGAGGGGTAAAGATGAGCTGACCCACCGCCTGACAGTTCAGACGGAGGGTCAAGCTACACAATTGTATCAAAATTAAGTTTGAACTCACAAAATTTCCTCAATAAATTTGAACAAAACTTCTGTGCGAAGTGAATGACATCCACACTGTAGAACAGACGACAGCTAGATTATCAAGATAGATAGATAGATAGATAGATAGATATGTTTCTTTTATTTGCCACTAGGGCATCAAAAGTGGGACAAGTACAAAGGGGGGAGTTTACACAAAAAGGCGTCCTCAATAAGGAGGAGGCAATAACAAAATATAAAAATAAAATAAGATATAACAAAAAATAAAATTTATAACAAAATCCTCAATAGAGAGGAGGCGCCTTGGGGGGTCGCATACACCCCCGAAAAAAGTGTGCAACCCTTCTCCTCAGGAGCACAGAGAAGGGGTGCTCCCTTGGTCTTTCATCTTCCTCACCTATAGTCTGATGTAGAGTGAAGGCCCATTCACACGGGCCATTCTCGCCACTTTCACCCATCTTTCATAGAAACGGCTGGGGTGCAGCACCTCTCTCTCCATCCTGATCCTTCTTCCGAAATGATAACGGAAGAAACGGACCAGTTGTTGGCCAGAGAGAAAGGTGCCTGACCTCAGTCCTTTCAGACGCGTCCACCATACAACCTCTTTCGCCATGGCTATTACGCACAGAAACACCGCCTCTGCTTCCAATTTGAAGGGGGGAGGCGGCTTGATCAATACAATAGACTCGGTGGTCAACCGGATCGGTCCCACCCTTGACAGCAGTTGTTCGACATAGCCCCACAGATCGGCTACGCCCGAGCAGTGTACCAATGCGTGTGCAACGGTTTCCTCGTCGCACACGCATCTGGGACAGATCTTTTTGGCGGGGTCCCTACCCGGGCGCCCGTGTCTGTAGAGCCTTTCTCGAACGGGTAAAGCCCCTCGGTAGCACTGCCAGGCCAGGGACTTCTGGAAGTTGTCCATAGGTCCCGGGCTGAATGTCCTACCGAACAGGCTGGCCAGTTCGTCCTCCTCCATGTCTAGGGCTTCTCCGAGGGCGTCGTCGTACCTGCTGCGTACCAGCCCTCTATAGAATGTTGCGGTGGAGTCTCCACTGATAACCGGATCCGCCTGCCAGAGGGCGGTGAGCGCCTGGGCACACTCAGTGTGCCAGGCGCCCAGTTTTCTCGGTCTTTGCTTGACCCAGGATTGCAGCTCGGTGAGTGAGACGAGTCTGGGAAAGGTTCGTCTCACAAACGAGGCCCACACCGGTTGTCCGGTGAGGAATACGTAGAGGTGCCGTAGCCTTAATGCGTGTTTACGCATCATTAGCCACGGCATCCCCAGCCCTCCTTTCGAAGGGTGTTGACAGCAGATGGATCTCCTCACCATAGGAGCCCGCCTCTTCCAAAGGAATTGGAAGAGCGCGCGCTCCATCTTGGTGAGGGTTTCCCTTGGGCAGGGCACTACGGTCAGGCGGTAGTAGATGACGGACGCTATGTAGGTGTTCGCCACCTCCGCCCGACCTTTCAGGGATAGTTTGCAACTGGCCCACTTCTGGGTCAGTGCAAACACCCTGTTCGTAACCTCCGCCCAGTTTTTCTCCACCTGGAGGTCCGGTCCGAACCAGACCCCGAGCAACTTCACCGGGCCCTCCGTCCAGCGTCCGACGACGCCATCGGAGGGCATCGGTCTGCCCCTCCACGTGCCGAGTTGCAAACCGATCGACTTGTCCCGGTTCAGCTTAGCCCCTGTGAACTTTTCGTACTCCTCCAGTAAGGTGCCGACCGCCTCGATTTCGGAGGCCGTCGACACCATTACTGTCACGTCATCGGCGTAGGCCGACACCGCTTTCCGCAATCCCGGTTCCAAAGGGATGCCCTGCAACAACTCCAACTTCCGCAGTAGTGGCTCGAGAGTCAACACATACAGAAGGGAGGAGAGAGGGCAACTTGTCGGATGGACCGCGCGATTTTGAACGGCTCCGAGAGGTAGCCGTTCACCTTGACCCTAGAGCAGATGCGGCTGCTGTGCATAGCAGTGATCCAGCCCCTGAAAACGGGTCCGAATCCTGCCGCCACTAGCACCGCATCCAGGTAACCATATTCGACCCTATCGAACGCCTTAGATTGATCCAAGTTGATCAGAGCCCCACCAAAGCCGGGTTCGTTCCCAACCCTCTCTATGATGTATCGCATGAGGTGGAGGTTGTCATGGATGGACCTGAACGGGATAGCGCATGTCTGCGCATCTCCCACCAGGTTGCCCACGACAAGCGCCAACCTCTTTGCTAGCACCTTGGCCAAAATCTGTAACTCTGTATTTAGCAGAGTTATGGGCCTGAAGTTACTTATTTCGTCCCCCTTGTTCTCGTCCTTCCTCACTAGCGTGACTACGCCCTTGGTCACAGTACAGGGAATTCTCCCGTTCTGTTGCCAGTTGCAGTAGACCGCCTCGAGGAGATCGGGGAACAAGTCCGGCATAGCTAGATATAATTCGTAAGGAAGACCATCGAGACCCGAGGATTTGCGTTTGCCGCATTGGCTCAGCACGTCCTCTATCTCAGCGGCCGAAATCGGCTTCTCGCAGGGCTTCGCCTCCCTGTCCGAGAGGCGCGGCAGGCCGTCGAGGTATGGACCGAAGTCCACGTTCCCAACCGGCTCCCCGCCCCTTCCGAACAGTCGGGCAAAGTGCCTTTGAAAGGCCTCACACATCTGCTTAGGCTCAAGAATCGCCCGTCCATCCAGGTCTCGCAAAGACCGGATGGTGGATTTAGTTCCACTGTTGGCCTCTGTCACGCGGGCCCAGCTAACAGCTTTGGTCCCCTCGTTCCCTAGAGCACGTATTTTACTTCTGACAACGCAGCCTTCGTGCTTCGCGTCAAAAAACTGGCTCAAAGCCGTTCTCGACGCTAGCACTCTGGCCACGTCGCCGCTTCTAATTGCCTCTTCTACTCTATCTATTAGCTCCCTTTCCTTCCTATTCCTATCCGCAGCTAGAACCTTACTAAATTCTATCGAGACTACTCTAATCTCTCTCTTTAGAGATACCCACCACCTGCTGTTGACGATCGCTCCAGTCAACCGTTCCTTAACTAACGTACTAATCCGATTCCTGTAGGCTCTACTTGCCGGCAAGGACAAGTTGAGCTTCCAGTAACCGGGGCCCTGTCTATGAGTTCTGTCAAGGTTGACCATGCAGGTCACTAATTTGTGGTCTGAATAGCCAACCATGCACATTTTTGGACAACTTAAAAAGTCCTTATCCTTAATTCTAACTAAGAACCTATCTAGGTACGACCTAGATGATCCGCTACGATTTGCCCAAGTCCAGGTTGGCGCAGTCGGAAAATCTAGTCGATATCTATCGGCCAGGTCAAATCGACCGATTAACCCTTCGAGGCTATTACACCCCTCTCTATCGGGGCAGGCCCCTACGTAGTCCCAGCGTGCATCTAGGATACCATTCCAGTCCCCCACTAATAGCAAGGAGCGGGACGTCCCTAGAAAAGTCTCCAGACGATGGAAGAAGTCCGGCCGCATTGACCCGAAAGGGCCGTAGGCGGCTACCAACCTAAACGCTCCGCCTTTACCACTGCCAAGGTCCAGAACCACTAGTCGACCCTCCGGGTCCAAATGTACCATCTGTGTTGCGAGACCCAGATGTTTTTGCAGCAGAACGACAACTCCACCCCCACCTCCGGGCTGACAGAGAGATGCGTGCATCTCAAAGTCATCAAAGGTGGGGGCCAGCTGTCGCACGTTGCTGATCCGGGCCTCGCAAATAACCATCACATCTATACGTTGTGACCTGAGGTCATTTAGAAGCATTGCTTGCTTCCAAGTTGAGCGCAGGCCACGCGCATTTAAACAGCCTACTCTTAGCATAGCCATGTTGGTGGTGAAGAGAAAAGGCACTTACCTCTCTGCGTCCCGGGTATCGGGCTGCACAATTTCCATTAGGGTGGGGGATGGGTTGTTGGGTGGGGTGGTGGTTTGTGGAAGTGTGGGGGCATTAGTGTGTTGTGTGGTTGGGGAGCTTGGAGTTGTGTGGGTGTTTGGGAAGGGGGTGGGATAGTTTTTTAGGAGGACGCGGTTAATGGGCCCGACGCAGGGGGGACCCACGTCCTCTTTAAAATTGTTTTTTAAAGTTTTATAGGTGTCCTGTGGGGCCTTAATCATTTTGAGGTGGGGGAAATCCCCTGCCTGGGTGAAGTTAGGCCCTTGTGTTTTTATTAGATTGTTGTTGTACACAATGTTTAACAGTTTTTTGTTTCTTGTATTTATGTATGTGTATGCATGTTTTTGTTTTTGTGTGGTGTTTTTTGTTTGCTGTTGTTGTGAGCTCTTTTGTGTTGGTGTCAGTGTTATGTTTTGGGGAGGGGTTTTTTTCATTTGTGTGTCTGAGGTGTGTTTTCTTTTTTTTCTTTTGATTGTGTGGAAGTGCTCCTCCTCGTCTGACGACGAACTAGGGTCATCTTCCGCGTTGGAGGGGAGGGGTATATTTTCGGGTTGTGTTTGCGGTACGGGTGTTTTGGAAATTGTTTTTGTTTTTTGAGTGGAGGGGATGGGTTGGACATTGTTTTGTTTTGGTTTAAGCTGTGGTGGTTGTTTTTGTAGTGGTAGTTGTGGTGATTGTGTTGGTTGTGCAGTTGTTGGTGGTGTAGGCAGGATTGGGGTTTTCTTATTAAGTTGGGGACAGACAGCCCTCAGGTGACCTCTGGTTCCGCAGAGGTAACACGAGGGCCGTCTACCCTCAACGGTAATGTTGATGAAGGTTAGATCATCCAGTATGACGCGTTCAGGGATCTGGGCGATCCTTTCGGGCCTCATTTGAACTACAAGTTCGAGGCTCGTTCCACTGAACGCGTCACCCGATGCCTTTCCCATGGACACCAGCATGTCATCCTCGAGGTCCAGAAAACCTGTCAAAACCCACCATATGTCCATAATCGGCAGGATGATGTGGATTTTTATTTTTTGTGTTCTTCTACCCATGTACGTAGGGTAGAAGGTGTATGCGGTGGATGTGATTGGTTTGATGGACAGTTTCACTGCTGTGTCCCTGTCCTTCATGCGAATGGATAGACTCCCGTAGAGTCTATCCTTCTGAATGAAGGTGATGTCCTTCATGACGTCTTTTAAAACCAGCTCTATCTCGCTCTGTGATGGTTGAGCTGGTTTTTTACTTTTGTTCGAGATTGTCCTAAACATGACCGTGTTTAGGAGTCTCTGGCTTTTTAGTTCCGGGGGGGGGGGAATGGATTGTGAATGAACCATTTTCTCCGTACACTATATATTTTTTCGCATCCGCCAGTAGCTCCTTCGCTTTTGTTATATCTACTGGCAGATAGTCGAGGGTTTTCCTTGTCGTCTCGGCGAAGGAGAAATGTTGTTTGTTTGTGTTGTTGTTGTCGTTGGTGGTGTTGTTGTTATCATTGTTGTTGTTGTCACCGTTATTGGTCTTGTTGTTGTTGTTATTGTTATTGTTATTGGTGTTGTTTTCGTCCGTCGCATTGTTGTTGTTGTTGCTGTTGCTGCTGGTTCTTTGGGTTGTTGCCATGGCAACGTCAAGTTGTCGGTTAACAGGTGGAGAGAATTCTTCCTCTGGCTGACCTTTCTTCTTGACCTCTGCTACTGTGACAGTGGCAGGGGGAAGCTGTAAGTTCATCTTCCCCTTTCCTCCTTCGAATTTTGGTGAAGAAGCTTCGGCCATTTAAAAAAATATTGACTTTTCAACAAGAAAAAACTTTTTTTTTTTTGTTTAACTATTTCGCCTAAAGGCGTAGAATATTTTGAGAGACTGACCAGATCAAAGTTTGACCTGGCAGTCCCTCTACAAAATGGTACAAAAATTAAAGTTATCAGACAAGAATTTCTATAGAAATTTAAACAGAACTTACTCAGCAAGTTATACGCGTGTGTCCATCCCAGAGATAGATAGATAGATAGATAGATAGATAGATAGATAGATAGATAGATAGATAGATAGATAGATATGTTGGTAGATAGGTAGATCGATAAATGAATGAATAGATGGGGGATGAATATGGAGAGAGTGTGAGTGAGAAGAAAAGCAAGAGAGAGAAGAAAAGCTAGAGACACACACACACACACACACACACACACACACACACTGAAAGAGAGAGTCAGAGAGAAATAGAGAGAGGAGAAGGTGAGAAAGAGGATGTGTAAAGAGTAATAGAGAGAAGAGGAGATGAGAAAGAGGGTGTTTAAAGAGAAATAGAGAGAGGTGAAGGCGAGAAAGAGAGTGTGTGAAGAGAATATACGCAGAATTATATCAAAGATTACATGTCAAGAAACACAAACTGGAAAATATAGAAATAATTGTTTCTACTTTAGGCACAAGGCCAGCAATTACCCAGTACATTACTGATACTTTATTTTATCGACCCCGTAAGGATGAAAGGCAAAGTTAACTTCGGCGGGATTTGAACTCAGACGGTAAAGGGACGTAACTATGCTGGAAAACATGGCGTCCGACCCTCTACCGATACAATAATGAACTAGAGTTTTGGCATATACCTTGACGTGGCTTTGTGGTCTCGTGTATTAACATGAGACCACAAAGCCACGTCAAGTTATATGCCAAAACTCTAGTTCATTATTTCTATATTTTCCAGTTTGTGTTTCTTGATATAATTCTGCGTATATTCTCTTCACACACTCTCTTTCTCGCCTTCTCCTCTCTCTATTTCTCTTTAAACACCCTCTTTCTCATCTCTTCTTCTCTCTATTACTCTTTACACATCCTCTTTCTCACCTTCTCCTCTCTCTATTTCTCTCTCACTCTCTCTTTCAGCGAATTTATACTTTTCTTTAAATGTACCTATACACGCACAAACACACACATATTATATATCTGCTGAGGTTAACTTTGCCTTTCATCCTTACAGGGTCGATAAAATAAAGTACCAGTAAAGTACTGGGTAATTGCTGGCCTTGTGCCAATAGTAGAAACAATTATATATATATATATATATTTAGTGCAAATTTATACGGAAAGAAAACAGAGAGGCAGACAAATATTAGGTTCACGCTTTTGAGAGGGGGGGGGACGTTTCGGGCATAAGTCCTTCTTCAGGATAAATAGGTTAGGAAGAGAGTTCCGAGGGTGTGTGGAAATGCATTTAGAAAAAGGGAGGAAGGAGAACAAATAAAAATAAAAATAAAAATAAAAATAAAAATAAAAATAAAAATAAAAATAAAAATAAAAATAAAAATAAAAATAAAAATAAAAATAAAAATAAAAATAAAAATAAAAATAAAAATAAAAATAAACGAAAAATAAACAAGAATTAACAAAAAGATGCGCAAGTGGTTGAAGCGTGTAAGGCGTGTAAGGGTGGTAGCGGGTAGAGTTGGGCGAGGGGGGGGGTTCGAAGCGGGGAAGGTTGAAGGTAGTGTTTGTGTATGTGTGTAGGTGTACGTGAGTGTGTGTGTGTGTATGTGAGAAGAAGGACGAGGTTCCATGTTCTGGATTCCGGAGGTTGAGAGTGTATATAAGTGGGGGTACGCCCGTGTGTGTTTTTGTTTATATGTGGTATGGTTGTAGGTGGCGTGGTGCGAAAAAAAATGTGAGTGTATGTTCGTGGGTAAGTTCCTGAGGTATTTCCATCGAGTGTGAGAAGAGATGCTGGATAGTTTCCATGGTATGGAGTGGATGGCTGGAGAAGTGTCATATATATATATACATACATGAATGGACCTATTATTTTTATCTAAAGACATTTTTCTTCAATTCCATCCTGCCCGTCCCTTAATCTATTTTATTTCTCATTCTTTCTTCTGATGAAGGACTAGCGCCGAAACGTTAATACCCTCTTCCTGCTATATCAAGCGTTAACCTTATATATACCTTCCATATACTGTAGAGCTTTTGTTGTTATTTCTGTTTACCTTTTACATATATATAGTACAGTACAGAATTAGCCGTCGAAACGGCTTGAGCTCAACCGTCGGGGTCTTACTTACTCATATATATATATATATATATATATATATATATATATATATATTATTAAAATAACAGATTAAAGTTTAAGCAAAGAATCGCTGCTTTCACCCTTAACGGGATCTTCTGAAACTCAGAGTTTCAGAAGATCCCGTTAAGGGTGAAAGCAGTGATTCTTTGCTTAAACTTTAATCTGTTATTTTAATAAATATTTGCTCTACGGTTCTTATATATTTGATATATATTTATCCTTATCGAGCCCTCTTTGGATTTTAGTCTTCAAATTTATTATTATTACGAGGGCGACCGGCTGAGGTTGAAGGAACAGAATAGCGGTCGCCCTCGGGCCCTCGATTTTCAGCCCCATGGATTTTATCTATTACATTCACGTATTATATTTCGAATACCTGATGATATCACTGGATTCATACGGAACCCGGTCATTGAAATGATCATAGTATAATAAACCTTTCAAGGATTTACACAAATCCAGCCTCCTGTCATTTCATTATTATATATATATATATATATAAATATATACTCACACAACACAAAAATACACACACACATATCTATCTATCCATCTATATATATATATATACTTATATATATATACACGTTGATCAATTTTATGTTATATATCTTAGATTTTGTGTATATATATATATATGTGTGTGTGTGTATGTGTGTGTGTCTGTCTCTGTGTAAATATACATGTACATGATTAACCACATAATGCAGATGACTACCTATATGCTTATATGTATGCATACATGCATAAATACATACATACGTACATACATAAGTACATACATACATGCTTACATACGTACATGGTGGCTGCCAACTCGTTTTCGAGTACGGCCACTACTTTATATCCATGTAGGATGCGCTGAACAACTGTGACTTTTTAGTCCAGCCAGCGACTTGAAAACTCTGGTACAAACACTACACTTGTGACAATTATTGACACATAGTGCTGGGCCTATGGTACCATGTGACGACAAGTGCAGAGAGATCTCCAGATATAAAGAAATGCCTGTGCCGTGAAGCTTTTATTGTGAGCAAAGGCACTGCACAAAGCCAGTCCCACTCTCTTAACTAAGACGATATTTACCAAAAAGAAGAACAAGTCAACATCATTGAATACCATCAGGGTTGCAGGTGTTATATCAGAGTTTTCCTTCTCCTAGAATTCTGCCTTGACAAAGGCTAAGGGGTCATCTCTCTCGGTGATTTTGGATGGCCATTGACTCTTAAGAGCTCCTTTGCCCTTTGACAGGTTTTGTTTTTAGTGCTGCAGGATGTCCAAAGTCACCCTCCTCACCAAGAAACCTTGGTGGGGTTGCCAGTTTAGTCGCCAACGACCCGACCATGGGACAGGTTGTACTGGAATACATGTTACCAGTAGCACCAACTGGTGACCTGACATATCATACATACATACATACATACATACATACATACATGCATACATACATACATACATACATACATACATACATACATACATTCCATACCATAGTGTAATAGAGCATACCATACATAGGTATAAATATAAAGCTTGTTTATATCGAAAATGCCGGTTTTATAACAAAAACAAAATGACAAGTCCTGTGACGGACCAGACTTATAAGCAATGATATATTATTATATTACTGTTATTTTTAGGTTGATAAACAATGTTTTTTTTTTTCATTTCATTTGATAATAATATTTTATTAATATAATATACATATAAGTGCGTGTGCGCGCCCTGGTGTACCGGCGCGTTTTTTTTGGATACGTTTACGGCGTACGTATTGGAATGTATTTCTCTCTCTCTCTCTATCTATCTATCTATCTATCTATCTATCTATCTATCTATCTATCTATCTATCTATCGAGGAAGTCGGCACCTTACTGAAGGAATACGAAAGGTTCACAGGAGCGAAGCTGAACCGGGACAAGTCCATCGGTTTGCAACTCGGATCGTGGAGAGGCAAACCGATGCCTTCCGATGGCGACTTCGGCCGCTGGACGGAAGGACCAGTAAAGCTGCTCGGGGTCTGGTTTGGTCCGGACCTCCAGGTGGAGAAGAACTGGAACGAGGTGTCGGCCAAGGTGTTTGCACTCACCCAGAAGTGGGCCGAGTGCAAACTATCATTGAACGGTCGAGCGGAGGTGGCGAACACTTTTATAGCGTCCGCCATCTACTACCGCTTGACCGTCGTGCCTTGTCCAGCCAAAACGCTCGCCAAAATGGAGCGCGCGTTCTTCCAATTCCTTTGGAAGAGGCGGGTTCCTGTGGTGAGAAGATCCATCTGCTGCCAACGCCCTTCTAACGGAGGGCTGGGGATGCCATGGCTGATGATGCGCAAACACGCGTTCAGGCTGCAGCATCTCTACGTATTCCTCACCGGACAACCGGTGTGGGCCCCGTTCGTGAGGCGAGCCTTCCCACGACCCGTCTCGCTGACCGAGCTGCAGTCCTGGGTTAAGCAAAGACCGAGGAAAATAGGCGACTGGCACATCGAATGTGCTCAGGCGCTCACAGCCCTCTGGCAGGCGGACCCGGCAATCAGTGGAGACTCCACTTCGTCATTCTATAGAGGGTTGATCCGCAGCAAGTGCGACGACGTGCTCGGTGAAACTCTGGGCGTAGAGGAAGACGAACTGGGCAGTCTGTTCGGTAGGACCTTCCGCCCGGGACCGATGGACAACTTCCAAAAGTCCCTGGCCTGGCAGTGCTACCGAGGAGCTGTACCACTTCGAGACAAGCTCTACAGACATGGGCGCCCGAGCAGGGACCCTGCAAAAAAGATCTGTCCGAGGTGCGTACCAGACAAAGAAACCATCGCGCACCCATTCATACACTGCCCGAGCGTCACCGACCTGTGGGGCTATGTGGAACGACTATTGTCGCGGGTGGGACCAATCCAGTTGACCACCGAGTCCATTGTCATGATCAAACCGCCACCCTCCTTCAAAAACGAAGGAGAGGCGGTTTTCCTTTGTGTGATAGCTATGGCAAAAGAGGTTGTATGGTGGACAAGGTTGAAAGGGCTGAGGTCAGACACCTTTCTCTCCGGCCAACAATTGATTCTTTTTTTCAAATACCACTTTGGAAGAAGAGTCAGAATGGAGAGAGAGGTGCTGTACCCCAGCAAGTTTTATGAAAGGTGGGTGAAAGTGGCGAGAATGGCCCGAGTTAATGGGCCTTCTCTCTATATCAGCCTGTAGGTTGAGGAAAAAGAGGAGGAGAGGAAAGGAGTACAAACTCTTCGTACTCCTGGAGATGAGGGTTGCACATTTTTTTTCGGTGGTATGTGTTACCCATATGTAATGTCTCCCCCTATTGGGGAAAATCGATAAATTTTTAAATTGGATTTGTGATAATATTTTACACGTTTTTATTGTATGTAAACTTCCCCCTTTTTATTTGTCCCCTTCTTTTGTGCCCCTGTGGATAATAAAGAAACATATCTATCTATCTATATATCTATCTATCTATATACCTAATTTATGAATCTATCAATCTATCCAATAAGTAAATGCCATAGACACTACTTTAAAATTTACTGTATGTTTATTTTTAATTAAACATACAGTATATTGCCAAATATACTATACATATATTGATGTGTAACGGATAGATTGGATTGTTGGTATGATGGTTTTGATGAAAAGGATAATGCCATGATTGATTTGTTAACAATGTGTATATGATAACAATATTCGATTTGAACATCGAATGATAGAATTTATGA